>OU342744.1:400964727-401284347 GCA_910589775.1 Avena eriantha | reverse complement strand
AGAAGTAGGAGCAGTAGTAGAAGAGTAGTAGAAGTAGGAGCAGTAGTAGAAGTAGTAGCAGCAGTAGTAGCAGCAGCAGCAGGAGTAGTAGTAGTAGTAGGAGTAGTAGTAGTAGCGGTAGTAGTATTAGTGATAGTAGCAGCAGTAGCAGTAGTAGCAGCAGTAGCAGTAGTAGCAGCACCATCCACAACTGGTATGACATGCAAAGTGTGTTCTTTCGGAATTTCGAAGGCACATACCGGAGGCCTTGTACGGTCGGAGACCTCCAACGTTGCACCCAGAAAGCCAGAGAAACTTGACGGAATTACCTCGGACGATGGATCAACACCAAGAATTCCTGTGAAGGAGTAAATGACCAAACTGCGATTGAAGCTTTCATTGCAGGTCTCCCAATTGGTTTACTACGTCATCGGTTGAAGTGCGACAAAGTCACAGATATGGGAGAGATGATAGTAACAGTGAGCAAGTATGCGGATGCTGACGATGACGCAGAGGGATTACTCAAAGTCCTAGTTGTGCCACAATCGGCAAAACAACTAAAGCAACAAGCTGAGAAGCGCAAGAACACCTCGGAAGAGGAACCCAACGTGGAAACGGTAGTGGTCACTACTACTTTCGGGTCTGGAGGACGAGGAGGACACGGTGGAGGCCGCGGGCATGGTCGTGGGACTTCGAGAGTTCAAGGTAGAGGAGACCAGGAGCCAGGCAAAACCTACACTTGGGTCGACATTGCCAATAACCCATGTGTGCATCACCTAGACGCCAATGGGGGCTCGTCCCACACCAACGCTGAGTGTCGTTTCAATGACGACATTAAGAGAGATGACACCGCTGGCTACAAAGCTAAGCGGAAGAAGGGAAAGAAGAATCCCAAAAAAGATAAAGAGACCAAGGAAGATTCCGACATGGAGGAAGCTGATGCTTCAAACCCCAAGCCGGAAGGGAAGAAAAAATTTCTAACCAAGAAGGACACTTATGTCACCTTCCTCGGATCTCAACCAGCAAAGGTCAAGAAAGCAGTTCTACATGAGCTCAATGCAACAGTTCCGGCTGTCCCCCAATTTTTGGATTGGTCGGAAGTGGCAATCATGTTTGACAGCGCTGATCATCCGCCTAAGCTAAACAGGCGAGGAAAATACGCCTTAATCGTCAATCCACTTATTGAAGGTTATGGTTTCTCCAAGACTCTCATGGACAGTGGCAGTAGTATCAATATTCTGTATGTTGAAACGCTACGTTGGATGAAGATCTCGGAGACCCAGCTGAATCACAGCTCTGTGATTTTTCACGGAGTTGTCCCAGGAAGACAAGCTAATTCCCTAGGAGAAATCACTATGGATGTTACCTTTGGAACTCCGAAGAACTATCAGACGGAAGCACTTTCCTTCAAAGTGATCCTGTTCAAGAGCGCGTACCACGCTATATTCAGACGTCTAGCTTACTGGGCCTTTATGGCTCGTTCGTGTTACATTTACAATATGATAAAAATGCCAGGTCCCAACGGTGTAATCACCATTAGGAGAGACCCGAAGAAAGCGCGAGAGTGCGAGGATGGAAATGCCGCCTTTGCTGAAGCCGTGCTGCACGCCCAGGAGTACCAGGAGATCAAGAAGAGCATAGATCCGTCCGAGATGCCCGCAACGAAGAACGAGGTGACAAAGCCGAATCCAGAGTTCAAGGCATCAGAAGAGACGAAGAAGATGCCATTGAAGGATGATGACCCCTCCAAGGTGACCCAGATAGGCATAGCCCTAGATAGCGCATAGGAAAGCACGCTCGTCAAGTTCCTCAAAGCAAATCAAGTTATCTTCGCATGGCAGCCATCTGACATGATCGGGGTACCTACGGAACTTGTCGAGCACTCTTTAAATGTAAACCCGAATGCTAAACCCGTCAAAAAGTCCTTACGATGTTTCGGTGATGAAAAGCGTAAGGCAATAGCTAAGGAACTAGCACGACTCGAGTTAGCCGGATTCGTAGAAGAGGTCATCCACACTGAGTGGTCGGCCAATCCTGTAATGGTCCCTAAAAAGGACTACACTGATTTAAGGATGTGGGTTGATTGTACTGCCTTGAATAAGGCTTGTCCAAAAGATCCGTTCGATCTGCCTAGGATTGATCAAGTTATCGATTCTACGGCAGGCTCAGAACTCATCTGTTTTCTCGACGCATATTCTGATTATCACCAAATTCGGATGAAGGAGTCTGACAAAGTCAAAACTTCATTCATAACCCCCTTCAGAACCTTCTGTTTTGTTACGATGCCCTTTGGGCTTAAGAACGCAGGAGCTACGTACTAGCGCACGATGCAGCGTTACCTCCACGTCCAACTCAGACGCAATGTACATGCATACGTGGAAGATATTGCGGTGATGTCCAAAAAGAAGGAAACACTGATTTCCGACTTGGAGGAAACATTTGCCAATCTACGAAAATATAACATAATGCTTAATCTAAAGAAATGCTTCTTTGGAATCCCAGCCGGAAAATTATTAGGTTTCATCGTGTCTCAAAGGGGCATAGAGGTGAACCGGTACAAAATCAAGGCTATACTCAATATTTCCAGGCCAACTCTCCTGAAGGACGTACAAAGACTAACTGGTTGCATTGCTGCACTCAGTCGATTTGTAAGCCGGCTTGGTGAAAGAGCCGCACTATTATACAAACTCTTGAAAAAGACTAAGGATTTTGTGTGGACCGATGAAGCTGAAGCTGCGTTACAAGACCTGAAGAAAGTACACTCATCTGCTCCTATCCTTGCCGCACCAGAACCATAGGAACCGATGTTGCTTTATCTTGCTGCGACAAACAAAGTCGTTAGTATTGCCATGGTGGTGGAGAGACCGGAAGAAAATCAGGAACACTTGGTGCAGCGTCCGACTTACTTTGTCAGTGAGGTCCTGACAGAATCAAAACAGCGGTATCCGCACTATCAAAAGCGGGCTTACTGTGTCTTCTTGGCATCTCGTAAGCTACGACACTATTTCCAGGAGCATCCAATTACCATGGTGAGCACAGCTCCCATGAGAGATATAATCAACAAAAGTGACGCCACAGGACTCGTCGCCAAATGGGGAATAGAGCTTTCAGCTTTCGATATTGAGTACAAACCTCGGACAACAATCAAATCCCAAATCCTTTCCACCTTTGTTGCTTATTGGACAAAGACGAAGGAGAATATGACCCTCCCTGAGTCAGAATATTGGACCCTGTATTTTGATGGGTCTCAGGCTCGCGGGGGCTCGGGGGCTGGCGTGGTGCTCAAATCACCCCAGGGAGATAAACTTCTATACGTGTTATAGATTTACTTCATAGCGACAAATAATATTGCCGAGTATGAAGCACTGCTACATGGAATCCGGATTGCTAAGGATATTGGCATCCGACGTTTGATATGTTACGGAGATTCAGATCTTGTTGCTCAGCAAGTTTCGGATATTTGTAATGCAAAGAAACACATGGCAACATATAAAGATGTCGTGGATGATCTATCTAAATCGTTCAAAGGGTTTGAGGTTCAACACATCCCTCGAGCAGAAAATGAGGAAGCAGATGCCTTATCTCGGATAGGCTCTGCATGAAAAGAGGTCCCGAATGGCACTTTTTAGAGCACCTCAAATTCCCTCAATAAAGGGAGTGGATTAGGAATATCCGACCAAATCCGACTCACCTTTAATAGAAGTTCTAGCTATAATTCCTAGCTAGACTCAACCCTACCTCGATTATTTGGTAGATGGTTAATTACCTGAAGACGAGTTGCTGAGCTAGCAGATCGTCCGACGAGCAAAAGCCTATACTATAGTTAAAGGCGAGCTCTATAAGCGGAGTGTTTCTAGGGTTTTTCAACGCTATGTATCTCAAGAAGAAGGAGTGGAAATCCTAAGGGAAATCCACGAAGGCGATTGTGGTCACCACACTGCGGCCAAATCTTTAGTGGCAAAAGCCTTCAGACATGGTTTTTTCTAGCTTACAGCCCTGGTAGATGCCGAAAGGCTAGTAAATACGTGCAAGGGCTGCCAAAAGTACGCCAAACAAGCTCATGTTCCGGCTGATCAGCTGCGAACAATACCTATAACATGGCCTTTTGTGGTCTGGGGGCTTGACATGGTAGGACCATTTAGACGAGCCCCATGTGGATTTACTACCTCTTAGTGATGGTGGATAAATTCACAAAATGGATCGAGGCCAAACCCGTCACTAGTTGTGATGGAGCAACAGCCAAAAGATTTGTCGAGGATGTTATAATCCGGTATGGTTATCCGCATAGTATTATCACGGACAACGGGAGTAATTTTTCTATGGGAGAATTAGCTGAATTCTGCAAGGAGCAAAATATCTGGCTTGACATTGCGTCAGTCGCACATCCACAGGCTAACGGACAAGTTGAAGGAGCAAATGGTATAATCTTACAAGGCCTAAAACCGAGACTCGAAGCACCATTACGACGTGCTGCGGGGGCTTGGGCAGAGGAATTACCCTCTATAATATGGAGTTTACGAACAACTCCGAACAGGTCAACAGGATACACACCTTTCTTCTTGGTCTATGGCGCAGAAGCAGTTCTTCCTAGTGATTTAATTCACACTTCCCCTAGAGTGGCCGCGTATATCGAAGAAGATGCTGAGATTTCTCGACAAAATGACCTCGACTTAGTCGAAGAAATTCGTGTCATTGCTGAAATGAGATCAATAGCCTATGAGCAGAACGTACGCAAGTATCATAGCCAGAGAGTCCGGAACAAATCTTTCAATAAAGGCGATTTGGCTTGTGCAACAAAGAAAGCACAAACTTTCCCCAGTATGGGTAGGGCGCTTCTTGTTTAGTCGAGTATTGCACACCGGTTCGTACTACTTAACTGACATGAGGCCAGTCAAAGAAAGATCTGCTACTAAGAAGAGAAAGAGAGTTGGAGGCAGTACAAATCCGGATGAGTTAGACAGACCATGGAATATTGCTCAGCTACATCCCCTTTATTCTTAGTTTATCCTTCTTTGTAATCATACATATGTACATGTTCCGTGAGAAATAAAAGTTTTGGTTGCCTCAAGTTTTTTTTGAGAAGTTTCTACCACCTTATTTCCGAATGATCATGTCATAGTCGAAAATCCTAGAATACTTGAAAGTACTTTATGGTCATGTTTGTTCTGGTTTAGATTTCCGATTCTAAAGATGCTACCTTCGGGTATAACTCTAAAGTTTCTAGTCTACGCTTTGGTTATTTGTCAGATTGCTGGATGCGGGTATTTTCCGAGTAGTGAATTGTTGGTAATGGAAGCCAGCTTTGTTTCCGAGTTTAAACTGGTTTAGAAATTGAGATCCATTGCTCGACAAAGTTTCCGTGCAGAAGGTTTAGCCGGCTCACGAAAGGGACAAGGCGGAAAGCCAGATAAACGATAAGTATAGACGAAAAAATATAAGTGCTTATGTAAACATTTCAGGCACACAAAAATTTAATCCCAAATGTGCTGAATAGATCAAATGCTTAGCACTAGCAAAAATAGTACTACATATTTACAGACCCATCATGTTTCTCAGAATAATACATTTGTTTCTGGTAATCTATGATGCGGGAGGAGAGGAAGGAGCTAATGGCTCGCTGGATACATTTCCTTGATATCGTTCCGAGATGTCCACATCCGAAATGGTGTGGTCATCATCGGAAACTTCGGCTACTTCTTCGGGAGGCGAAGGTGGAGTGTCCACGCGGGTGAAGAAGGGAGTGTCGTAGCTGGTCAAGTCAGCTACATGACATCCATATCCGGTGCAGGAGTCCATAATGTCCTTGATGTCTTTCTCCTGTCCGTCTTCATCCACTATAGAATACCCTTTGGTCACTTGCCATATCTCCATGCTTCCATGGTGGCTCATGCCCATGGTGAGAGTGTTCTATGCTGCGGATCGCGCGTAGGACAAGTTCCAATCCTGGACAAGTTGCGGCATCTCCTTTGCCTTGTCTTGCACCTAAAAGTCCGACATGCTATGCATGTCCGAAATCTTGGGAGCTTCGCCAATATCCCAAGGGATTGGAGGAAGTCATGAAGCAGATCACCGACTTGGGTAAGCCGGTGGGTGCGAGGCCAGGCAGAGGTGGAGTCCATCAAGTTCAGAGGACCTATAAACAAAACAGTTAGGAAAAAAACAAGATTGAAAGAGTCGAAGCATAAACATAAGTCAGAAAGATGGAAACATACCGAAGATGACGTCGTCAACTTTGGTCTGTTCTTCTCAAAGACTCCGGAGTTCAGCCCGGAGTGCCTCGGAAAGGTCCTTCTCTCTTCAAAGATCGTTGTTCAGATCCGAGATTCTCTGATCTTGAGCAACAATCTTACGATCACGCTCGTCAGGAGCCATAGAGGAGGATTCGATAACTTGAGCGATGCTCTTCTCTTGATCCACCTTGAGCTTAGCCAGCTCTTGGCGAAGTTCTTTGTTCTCCACCACCAAGGTTTTGAGGTTCTCGGCCTCTTCACTCATAACGCATGACTGTTTTACTAGTGCTATAAGTCAAAAAGAACAACAATTCAGTAAAAATATTCGACTATGAAAACATGAAAGAGAAGGTTTGAGTCTTGGAATGTTTACCTTCGGCCTCATCCTTGGAGACGTTAAGCTCAACATTCTTAAGTTGGAGAGCTTTAATCTCTCTCCGCTTGTTGCATACATTTTTCAACAAATCCTGGTTATAGGAATATACTTTCTGTAAGTCAGAATACCGAAAGTCAGTAGTCTACTAAAGACTCGGGCTAATATTTTTACTAATATCAGCACGAGCATTGGGGGGTACACTAGTTCATTCTTTGGCATCCTAAGGAAACATAAACCCGGATTGTATATCCTATTCATTCTTGGGGGCTAGAGGATATGATATGAAATAAAGGAAAACCAGGAGTTAGAATTATGACTTACATATTGTTCGCGAGTAAGTTTATCCGAACTCGCATTCACTTCAAAAGCAACCTTCTCGGCGAGAGTCAGAGGAACCACTGGTGCAGTTGGAAGCTCATCGGTCCTTATCCTCTCGTCGCAAAGATGCACTTGTTCAAGAAAGTCAGAGTGCTTGATGTCCTCTGCCTCTTGCGCTTCTTCTTCGGCAGAAAGATTTCTTTTCTCCAGGCATTGCCTGGCCAGCCGCTGGATCTCTTCCGCAGATTTCCAGGACAAGCCAAACTTGGTAAGTCCCGGATTGCTGAGAAGGTTTTTGGCAAAGGTCTCTGCCGAGGGATCATTACCCGAAGAGGGTTCACCCTTATATAAACCTGACTCACTCATGGTGACGTCAGTCTGCGATTCCAGGATCACTGGTTCCATTGAAGGAGCCGGATCTTCTAAGACAGTCAGTGAAGGAGTAATCACTAGCTTTGCAGAGGATTGGGGGGTAGGAGTCGGAGGAGCCATGATAGGAGAGGCTATGGTCAGCTTCGTCTGTCGCAGGGGCTTCGAAGAAGTTCCCTTCCACTTGCCCTTGATGAGCTGCTTAGATCTGAGAATGTAATAGAAATGGAAAACATTACATCTCGGAAGAAAATTCGAGTAAGGTACAAAGGCGAAAAGTTGTGTTGAAAGTTACATCATAACGACGGGCACCTCCTTTGTGCCGACGGCCACTGTCGGAGCTTTGCGCTTCCTAGGCACAATGTCCGGCAATGGGACCAGTTCTGCCTCCTAAAAAAACTCTAGAGGATATCCCTCGAGTGGAGCAAGTTCCGACTCGAGGAGGTCAGCAAGTTGAAAAGAACAAAACATATCAGTATTGCAAGATAACTTAAAGGATGAAACACATAAAAAGGTTTATTGTTAAAAGCTTACCGGCACCACATGGTCTTCTGCTGTGTGCATGTCTGGAGAAACCTCCGGGACCTTCCTCTTGATCTGTTCCCTTATCAGCCATTTAATCTGGCTTATATAACCTTGCGAGGTATAGGCTCTAGGGATGATGCGGAGGGAATCCTTTTTGGACGACGTGATGGAGTGCATCAGTCGGTCTCCGTGGTGCTGGATGGGTTGGATCCGACGTGATACCCAACATTGGACCAAGTTGGATCCTTTAGTCCTTTGTGTTTTATCAGATATTCAATTCGCCTCTTGGCAAGATGCAGATCGTCACTAAGAGCCGGAGTAGTCTCATCCCAAGATGCTTGAGGTGTGGCAGCTCCGTCGATAAAAGCCGACAAAGCAGTGGCTTTGCATGGAGCTGGGACATCCTTGTGGTAAAAGAAAGTGGCTGGCCATTGCTTGACCGAGTCACTGGCTAGAATCTTAGGATAAGCGCGATTACGCCTAACCGAAAAACTAATTGTACCGGTAATATAAGGAATACCGGCTGTGATAGAATTTCTCCGGACATGGAAATAGTACCGAAATAAAGTAAGACTTGGCCTAATGCCGAGATATCCCTCGCACAAGGCCGCATAGGCGCTCATCTCTAAGATGAGTTGGGGGGAAGATGGTGAAGCTGAACACCATAGTGATCTATTACCTCGGAAAAGAAATCTGAGGGAGGGAAAGACAAACCTCTGTCGAGGTGTGTGCCGAAGTGCACCCGATCGTTGGCGCGGGGGTTGGGGATGGTTTCACAATAACCACTCCGCCAGTCGCTAGCACGGAGGAGCCCTTCAGTCTCCACGCCGCGGAGCTTCTCGTCGTCCAGCAAGCAGGGGATCCAAACCCCGCGGTTACTTTCCTTCTCTGCCGCTGCCGCCGTCGCTGCTGCCACGGCCAGGCCAGATGATGAAGACGAAGCCATTCTTCCGGTGCGCCGGTGACCTTAGATGGGCGGTGCTGGAAGTTTGGGAAGCAGGGGAGCTCTGTGCATGGGGGAGATTTGGAGGAGAACAAACGGCAAAGGAAATAGGTGAAAAAAGGAGAAGGAGAATCCTCACCCCTTATATCCACCTAACCGCGCCAAGATTCGGGCAAATGATACTGTGTAACCACCACACGTCATGGAAGGAACTGGGAAGGACCCACGCGATGATTACGTCGCCTCGATCTCCGTGTACGCATTGAAACGGCGCCTCGGTTCCGCGAACGGCGGACCCACCAATGGTCGTGCGGACAGGATGTTTGTCAGAGGATGTGACTTGACCATGACTAGTGTCAGGTGACGTCAGAGACTAAGTTCCGGCTTAGTTTGAAAATCATGTTGGAAAAGCCGAGTAACATGTTAATAGGTCCTACTTATTTTTAAGACCCGGATCGTATTTTTTGTTGTCAAGGATATCGGAACCCTTCAAGATTCTACAAGCCGAAGATCAAGCTAGGCGATGATAAATCCGACTTTGGATCTTGGAGACTTCCGGGGGCTGCTGTTGGGGATATACTTTCTGGGTATCCTCACAGTTCCTCACTGACCAGGGTGGCCCAGTTTAGGTTAGAGCTTTGCTTCACGGGCGGCCCAGTTAGGGAGACAAGACGGAGTCCAATCCGGCTACGGGAAGGCCTAGAAGACTTACCGACTTAGGCCCATAGTGTTACTTGTAGTTCAAGATGTAATCTGTAACCAACTCTTAGTCGTAGCCGAACAGATCTCTCCTGTAAACCCTAGGCCGGATATCAATATAAGCCGTCCTAGGGAGAGCCTTTAGGTCACACCTCAATAGTCTACAATCTCAACTCGCACATGTGAACCCTTGTAACCCATACTACGGCTCTGCCGTATTACTGGATTGCTAGCAGGAGTAGGATCCGTCCAAAGCCGACGGATTCGAACCTGGGTAAACTTGTGTGCTCACTGTCCCAGAACACCGTACGTCTCACACCCCTCTCTTCCGCACGCCTCGAGGACCCCCTCATGGCATACTTGTCATCAATCCGACGACACTAGTTGTGGGTAGGGGATTCCCTTCACATAAGCCTTGAAGTAAGTCGAGATGATAAGCATATACAAGTCATGATGGACTAATTGGATGTAGAAGCTCCTAAGACAATACGTCGTGGCATGGTGTGCAACCAACGTAGGGCGTCTTCTCGGTTTGGCAGAACTAGCGACCGACCTGGCAGCACTTGCCCTTGCCAAGGCCTCCTCTCTCTTGCCCGGCAGCTTTAACTCCCTTGGTATGATAGGGAGAGCATATTCATAGCCACCTGGAGCTGGAGTAGTCCTGTCAAGAATGTAGTCTAAGTTTGGCATTACAACTGGGCCATCCTACATGGAAATTTTACCATTGCGTCAGTCCTTTGGAATTACAAAAACACCAGAATGCATTGTATAAATTGACTAATGATTACAATGCGACATTGCACCATCAAAATTACCTAAACAACACAAGGTACTAAGTAAATTCAATTGCCTATAGAGCACAATGCATCATCATAATCACCTAACCCGATGGGTCCTCAAATTTATCTGAATAGCTACTAGAAAGCATACCATCTAATTAGATTGATTAAACAGCACAATGCATAATCTGAATGGATAAAACAACACAATGGATTATTTGGATAGACAAACCATCATATATGCAGTGCATCATCAAAAATACCAAAACAACACAAGGTATCATGTAATTAAATTTCATAAACAGTGTCTGCACAATCAAAATTACCTAAACTGAAGGGTCATTGAAATAATGTAAATAGCTAGAAGGACTAACATTTAATCCTAAACAGCAGAACACATATCAAAATGGACGAAACAATACAGTGAGGAGACATGACACAATGCATCATAAAAAATACCAAAACTGCACAACGCGTCATGGAAAATTCCTAAACAACACAATGCATCATCTAAGTACTAAAATAGAACCCCGCATCATCGTCATCAAGAATATTCTATAACTAAGCAGAACAACACAAAAGGCAATTATCAAGAATATGACATATAAAGAACATCACAATAGAAAATTATCAAGAATATGACATATAACTAAGTAGTTAAACAAAGGACATGTAGTACACATTGGAAAAATCTGACTAGATGCATGTCGGATTTGGGTTAAAGCCTCAATCCTCCAGATCTAACCTCGCTTCAGTTGGGGGCATGAACTTGCACAGGGGTCGATGGGTTGAACAGATGAACAGGGCACCACTGACGAAGATACAACCACATACACTGAAGAAGCATAGACAATCGCTGATGAATGGGGAGCCACCGATAGGGGTTTCACCATGTACACTCCAAAATTTGGGACATTGGGAATGAGAGTCCAACCTGCAGATGAAAAGGACGCGTCCAACGCCGCATGTGCATTCGGTCCCAATGCACGCGACGCTAGAGGCTTCGACGACCGCTCGGCGGGTGATGAGGGTTTCGGCACGGCTGGTTGAAACCCTAAGGGCGACGGATGCCTGACCTTGGGAACGAGTCACACACATGCAAAGGGCGAAGGACGCTTCAGAGAGGCCGCTACGACCGGCGATATCAAACAAGCCACCTACAGCTTCGAAGCAGAGCTTGATGAGGACCCTAGCTCAACCACATACAAAGGTTTTGGCATTGGTTTCATCGAAGCAATGGTTGGGTTAACGACTGAGAGTTGTGAGGTGAATGTGGGAATGTGATGGCGAGAGAGAGAATGGTGGGCGAGGAGTTAGTGAATGGGAGTGGGTAACCCTCTATCCTCTTTAGTAGTACCATACTACAAAAAAACTAGATTTCATATATCATCAGTTTTTGACAAACTAGTTCATTTCTTTGAACCGACTAAAATAGTGGGTACCTTTTAGGTTTCAAACTTCCATCTGGTACCTATTTTTCTAGTAGTAAGTAAGGTCCAATACTTTGTATTACCCTCCATGGTAGTATAAAACATTTTTAGATAGAGGAAATTGCACGATCCACCATCTTTTCATCGCACTTTTGCACAAAACACTTGGTGGACATAATTTTTGCACATCTTAATAGTTTTTGTCCTAATATGCACAAATTTGGCCAGTTAGTCATGTAATGAACGATTTTACCTCATTGGTAGAAATACTGACAAGTGGTCCCCGAATGTCATTGCTCTCATTCACACACAATGATTGAATGATGCTAAAAACTGGATACTAACGATATTTATCACCCACAATACTTTTTGGATGCATGTATCTAGGATGTAAGGGACTTATTTCGTACGAAACATCAATGTTTACACAAAGGTATCAAAATATTAGTCCATCGCACATTCAATTTGTGAAGGCTTTATTTGGTCATAATAAACTTGTTTTTGAACATAACTTGTTTGTACATAAGATTTGACATTTCATCCACATAACCAAATGTACATCAAAGAATTTATTTTAAAGTGTCGTACAAACGATATATGCCTGTTCATTAAACCTCACATAAAAAACACATTGATTTATCAAAAACTTTAAGGAGATAATTGTTTTCCCTGTATTTATTTTCTTGAGAGAAAGCATGGTGAATATGGCTTGGAATGCCATAAGCCCAGTTTCAAGACAAAGTTTATACATGACTTAAGATTATGAAGTTTTTTGAGTTCTCAAGGTTTCCTAGCAAACTTCACATTCTTAAACTAATTTAAGCTGATTTATCAATATTAGGTAAAAGTTCAGCTATGAGTAAGTAGTAGATTGCTCTTAAAGAAATACCAGTATATTTTGAAGGTACCCACCCAGACTGTCAATATATCAGAAAACAATGAATTTGTTTAATTCAACTTCTTGCTAAGAATTTGCATGTACAAAATTTGACTTTTATTTGAAAACAATAAAAAACATTGCACGATGACCTCTGACTTGTACTACTTTCTGTGAAAATGATTATTATCAAGGGAGTTCACATATAAAAATAAACTAATTGAAAATATGGCCTACCATGTGTGAACAAGTCCTTAGGAAGGCAGAAATACAAGCTAAATGGCCTCATATATGTACAACATACTTTATGGTAATGTTCCCATATTTGGTAGATGAATGCATCTTGGCATGGTGAAACATTAATTCTACCAGTATTGGGAGTTACCAAAATTTAAGAATATAAATCATTTTCAAATTTGAACTACAAGTAAACATGATAGAATGCTCTTAAAAGTTACAAACATCCTTTGAGTCTTTATGGTACCGAGGCGGTCAATACTTCAAAAATCAACGATAGTTTTGTAGGATTAAAATTCTTGCTACCAATATGCATGTTGACAATTTGGTCCTCACTAGCTATGAAAGAAAATAATGAAAACCCTAAAAATGAAGCTTTATTCATGGTATCCTCTTGCATGTACTAATATTTGCACTGAAAAATAATTAAAAACTATGAGTCATCATAAATTACAAAAAAAATAGTTACACAATATATGGCCCATGGTGTATGAACACTCTTGGGTTTAAAGCCGAACGACAAAGGTAACAAGCATATGCACATCGTATTGTATTGTTCCCATATTTGGTAGATGTGTGCATCTTGGCAGGGTGAAAAATGGTGGCAACCACCGTTTCCAACTTATAGGAACAATAAAACTTTTTCAGTTTTTTAAGCGACAAGAATTTTTCTGTAAGCAAGTACGAAGAAAAATGGCTCAGAGTATCATAACAACAACCCTAGTTTTCAGACAAAGCGTGGACCTTGATACACTTATGATTGATTACCAAGTTTTATGAGTTCTCAAGCTTCCTAGCCAAATATTTTCCTTGCTTAGTTTTAGGGTGCTTCATGCTAAATGTATGAACATCGATGTAATTTTACCTTTTTTAGGGTGCTTCGTGCTAAAACAAACGAAGAGGAAGTAGTATGAACAGTATGGATCGATCAGCTTCTCTCTCGAGAAGCCAACCATGATTTTTTCCCTTCTTAATTCTAGGGTGCTTCATGCTAAATGAATGGAACTCGATATAATTTTACCCCTTTTTAGGTCCTTGCTGTAAAATGTACTCCATCGTCAATGTAAAATTCAAAGATAAAAGCAAGTGGTAATATTTAAACACATTTAAGCTTAGTTGTGAATGAGTATGAACAATCTTGGATTTTTAGCCGAGCCACCAAGGTCATGGCCATATCTACATTATACTTTATATCGATGATTCATGATCCCATATCCAACAATTTGCATGCCGCCAAATTGGGCCATATTTTAAAAAAAACAAAGAGGAAGTAGTATGAAGAGTATGGCTCGACCAGCTTCTCTCTCGAGAAGGAGCCAGACCCGACTGTTTTTCCTGCTTAATTTTAGGGTGCTTCATGCTAAATGTATGGACCTTGATGTAATTTTACCTTTTCCAGGTCCTTGCTGTAAAATGAACTCCCATCGTTCGTGTAAAATTCAAACATAAAAGAAAGTGGTAAAATTTGAACGTATTTAAGATTATTAGTTGTTGATTAGAATGAAAATTCTTGGATTTCAAGATGAACGACCAAGGTCATGGACATATCTAAATCATACTTTATGCTGATGATTCATGATCCCATATCCAAGAATTTGCATGCCGCCAAATTTGAACATATTTTGAAGACAAACAAAGAGGAAGTAGTATGAAGAGTATGGGTCGATCAGTGTTTCTCTCGAGAAGGCGCAAAACATGATTGTTTTCCCTTCTTAAATTTAGGGTGGTTCGTGCTAAATGTATGGACCTCGATGTAATTTTAACATTTTTTAAGTCCTAGATATAAAATGTACTCCCACCGTCCGTATGTGTAAAACTCGAACCTAAAAGCAAGTGGTAAAATTTAAACAAATTTAAGATTATTAGTTGTCGATGAGTATGAACATTCTTGGATTTCAAGAAGAACGACCAAGGTCATGGCCATATCTACATCATACTTTATGTTTATGATCCATGATCCGATATCCTAGAATTTTTATGCCGCCAAATTTGGCCATATTTTGAAAACAAACGAAGTGGAAGTAGTATGAAGAGTATGGCCCGATTAGCTTTTCCCTCGAGAAGGAGAAAAATATGAATGTTTTCCCTGCTTAATTTTAGGGTGCTTTGTGCTAAATATATGGACCTCAATGTAATTTTACCTTTTTAGGTCCTTGATGTGAAATGTACTCCTACCGTCCGTAAGTGTAAAATTTGAACCTAAAAGAAAGTTTTAACATTTAAACATAGTTAAGATTATTAGTTGTCGATGAGTATGAGCATTCTTGTATTTCAAGCCGATCCCATGTCCAAGATTTTTTTATGCTACCAAATTTGGCCATATATTTTGAAAAAACAAAGAGAAAGTAGTATGATGAGTATGGCTCGATCCGCTGCTCTCTCGAGAAGGAGCCTCAGCCGACTATTTCCCTTGCTTAATGTTAGGGTGCTTCATGCTAAATGTAAGGACCTCTATGTAATTTTCTCCATTTCTAGGTTGTAAATTGTACTCCAACCGTCCGTGATGTTCCCATATTTGGGATTAAAATGGGTGTGAATCATGGCATGGTAAAAATGGTGCCACTCGGAGTTTCCAACCATTAGGAAAGGAAAAAAATCAATTTTCCAAGTGAGAGGAGTGTATTTTCTGTAAGGCAAGTAGGAAGAATATGTATTTTCTATAGAAGAGAAACTAAGAGAAAGAAGAGAAACTAAGATCACAGACGAAGCAACTTGAGAGAGCAGCGAAGAGGAGGAGTTGAAGGCGGTGCGATATCAGAGCAAAGATGTGATAGCTTCCTGACACGAGGTACAGGGTATAGTGACCTAGTAGTACTAGTATTACAGAACTAGTACTAGCAAATTTCAGGACCTTTACTATATACTGTATTCACGTGAAACAAATTGTGTTTTCTCTCTCCTTCACTACCTCATCACCATCCCCACAGCCCGGCTAGCTGATCTCTCCCTCGTCCAAAGCATGGTGCTACGCACGTGAGTTGACCTGCCTTGTCATCGGCTCTGTGTCAATATTAGGCATGCGTTGTAGAAGGAACTATTTTGGGACTTGGCGAAAAAAGGTACTGTACTCATACTATTATTAGGCTAGTCATAGTGGGGAGTAACTTAGAGTAGTAACATGCACATGTTACTAGTATAAGTTACTACCTTCATAGTGCGGAGTAACATAGATATAGTAACATAGAAACATTCATTTATTATTTTATAGACTCGTCTTTCAATGATAAGTGTAATGTTATGGTAACATAATATGTAACTCAATCCATCTCCCTCCTTTTTTATTACTTGCCACATCATCTTTTTTGCCTAGTTGGCATGTATGTTACCACTCAAGTTACTCCCACTATGACTAGACTTAGAGTCTGAGTTCAAACTTCCACAATTTCGAAATTTTCACTTCCTTCCCAAAATTCCAGAGGGAAGGTTATTCAAAAGATAATGGTGCGCAAGGGATTGTTTATACTATCTGCAGTACGTCTCATCACATTTGATGCACTTCATTATAATCTGGCCAGCTTTACCACTACTCCGTAGTTCTCCATTGTCGTTCCATTTCACACCCTTCGAAGAGGTAGCCACCAAGTACACCCGCAACACGCTGGATCGAAAGTACAGTAGGAGTAGTAAGAAGGTTATGGCTCGGGCGCTCGCTCGAGAAGGACCTACACCCGACTTCTTTTCCTGCTTCATTTTAGGGCCCTTTGTTGTAAATGTATGGACCTCTATGTAATTATATATTTTTTGAGGTCTTCGATATAAACTGTACTCCCACCAACCTTCTCAAATTTTAACTAAACGTAACCGTGATAGATTGCTCCTTAAATTTTCCAAAAATCTTTTAAATCTAAGAAGGAATTCGATACCTAGAAAAACTACTGAAAGTTCTGAAAAATTTCATGTTCTTGCTATGCATCTGCATCCCGACAAAGTTGACATCATTTTCATAACATTTCAAATAAAGAATAAAAAGTATAATATTTTTTGTGGCATCATGTTACGTGTATCCGGAAACACGTGTTATAAAAAGTATAATACAAGCATTATGAATTATTCTTTTCTTTCGATAATACTTTATGTTGATGATCCCATATCTAAGAATTTTCATTCCGCCAAATTTGGCCATATTTAAAAAAAAGAGGAAGTAGTATAAAGAGTATGGCTCGATCAGCTTTTCTCTCGAGAAGGAGCCAAACCTAATCCTTTTCCTTGCTCATTTTTAGGGTGCTTCATTCATGCTAAATGTATGGATGTCGATGTAATTCTACATTTTTGTAGGTCCTTGATGTAAAATGTACTCCCGCCGTCCGTGTAAAATTTGAACCTAAAAGCATGTGCTAACATTTAAACGTATTTAGAATTATTAGTTGTCAATGATTATGAACATTCCTAGATTTTAAGCCGAACGACCAAGGTCACGGCCATATCTACATCATACTATGTGCTGACGATTCATGATTCCATATCCCAGAATTTGCATGTTGCCATATTTCGCCATATTTTGAAAACAAACAAAGAGTAGGTAGTATGAAGAGTATGACTCGACTAGATTTTCTCTCGAGAAGTTGTAAAACATGTCTTTTTTCCCTGCTTAATTTTAGGGTGCTTCGTGCTAAATGTATGGACCTCGAGTAATTTTACCCTTTTTAGGTCCTTGATATAAAATGTACTCCCACCGTCCCTACGTGTAAAATTGGAACCTAAAAGCCAGTACTAAAATTTAAACGTATTTAAGCTTATTAGTTGTCGATAAGTATGAACATTCTTGGATTTCAAGACAAACGACCAAGGTCATAGCCATATATACATCATACTTTATGGTGATGATTCATGATCCCATATCCAAGAATTTGCATGCCGCCAAATTTGGCCATATTTTGAAAACAAACAAAGAGGAAGTAGTATGAAGAGTATGGCTCGATCAGTTTCTCTCTCTAGAAGGAGCAAACATGACTATTTTCCATGCTTCAGTTTAGGGTGCTTCATGCTAAATGTATGGACCTCGATGTAATTTTACCTTTTTTAGGTCCTTGATGAAAATGTACTCCCACCGGCCATGTAAAATTCAGACCTAAAATCAAATTTTAAAATTTAAACATATTTAAGATTATTATTTGTCGATGAGTGAACATTCTTGGATTTCAATAAGAACGACCAAGGTCATGGCCGTATCTGCATCATACTTTATGGTGATATGTGATCCCATATCCAAGAATTTGCATGCCGCCAAATTTGGTCATATTTTGAAAACAAGCAAAGATGATGTAGTATGATGAGTATGGCGTGATCATCTTTTCTCTCGAGAAGGAGCAAAACATGATTGTTTTCCCTGCTTAATTTTAGGGTGCTTCGTGCTAAATATATGGACCTCGATGTAATTTTAACATTTTTTTAGGTCCTTGATGTAAAATGTACTCCCACCGTCCGTATGTGTAAAACTCGAACCTAAAAGCAAGTGGTAAAATTTAAACAAATTTAAGATTATTAGTTGTCGATGAGTATGAACATTCTTGGATTTCAAGACGAACGACCAAGGTCATCGCCATATCTACATCATACTTTATGTTGTTGATTCATGATCCTATATCCAAGAATTTGCATGCCGCCATATTTGGCCATATTTTGAAAACAAACAAAGAGGAAGTAACATGAAGAGTATGGCTCGATCAGCTTTTCTCTCCAGAAGGAGTAAAACATGACTGATTTCCCTGCTTAATTTTAGGGTGCTTGGTTCTAAATGTATACACCTCGATGTAATTTTACATTTTTAGGTTCTTGATGTAAAATGTACTCCCACCGCCCATACGTGTAAAATTGGAACCTAAAAGCAAGTGGTAAAATTTAAATGTATTTAAGATTATTAGTTTTCGATAAGTATGAACATTATTGGATTTCAGGACGAACGACCAAGGTCATGGCCATATCTACATCATACTTTATGTTTATTATTCATGATCCCATATCCAAGAATTTTCATGCCACCAAATTTGGCCATATTTTGGAAACAAATAAAGAAGAAGTAGTATGAAGAGTATGGCTCGATCAAATTTTCTCTCGAGATGGAGCAAAACATGACTATTTTCCCTTATTAATTTTCAGGTGCTTCGTGTTAAATGTATGTACCTCGATGTAATTATACCTATTTAGGTCTTTGGTGTAAAATGTACACGCACTGCCCGTATGAGTAAAATTCGAACCTAATAGCAAGTGGTAAAATTTAAACATATTTAAGTTTATTAGTTGTCAATGGTATGAACATTCTTGGATTTCAAGCCGAACGACCAAGGCCATGACCATGTCTACATGATACTTTATGCTGATGATGGTCCCATGTCTAGAAATTTTCATGCTGCCAAATTTGGCCATATATTTTGAAAACAAAGAGAAAGTTGTATGAAGAGTATGTTTCGATCAGCTGCTCTCTTGAGAAGGAGATGGACCCAACTATTTCTCTTTCTTAATTTTAGGGTGCTTCATGCTAAATGTAAGGACCTATATGTAATTTTATCCAGTTTTAAGTCCTACATGTAAATTGTACTCCCACCGTCCGTTATGTTCCCATATTTGGGAGTAAATGGGTGAATCATGGCATGGTAACAATGTTGCCACTAGGAGTTTTCAACCATTAGATAAATCTAGCACTAAAACATCACTATGTACATTCTAATCTAGATAAATATGAGAACATTATATTGCTTGGAGGGAGTAGTATATATGCATTCAAAACAAATTGTGTTTTCTCTCTCCTTAAGTGCTGCATCACCATTCCCATATGCAAAACAAATTTGAGGACATTTTAAACTTTTTTTCTATAGGACTGTGTAATTTGCTATCCCTAGCTACCAATAGAAAAACCAAAAGTAGCACCTCGAACTAGGGGCTAGCATTGCGGTCTAGAGCGTTTAAGAAATATATCTAATTTTTTGTTATTATACCTTTTTGCGTAAGCATCTATGTTATCATCCCGTGTTAGTTTTACCCTAATATATTGGGTCGGAGGAGTCGATTCAACAACCAGAGGAGAACCACCGAACCCCCTTTTTATGGCTGAGAAAATAGGCGCCCCTCATCGTCTTCCTCTGCCACTCCGGCCGCTTGTGCACCATCGTAGCCCCTCTACACCTTTGCAGAAAGGTAGAAACCACCAACCCATCCTAACTAATCTTCCACATTACTCTTCCCCAAAACGACATCTGGAGCGATGAAGCGTAAGATATTTGAGCACTACAGCTAGGGCATGGGATTTGGCAACCTCCACTATGGACCGCTGGGAAACCTCTACTACGGACCGCATGTTGCGGCAGTGGTAGCGGCGCAACGCCTGCTGGTACCTGCTGGCCTGAATGTTGACCTTGTGGTGGGCCTCCTCTAGGAGGATGAGGTCCTCCTGCTTGAGCTCCTATTGTGCCGCTCATTGAAAGCCAGGACCCACGGTGACCGGTGCTTCAACTCTACAAGGATAATAGCTTTGGCTCCATAGACAAGGAAGAACGGGGTCTCACCAGTTGGCTTGGTCGCGGTGGTGCAAATGGACGACAACACGCCCAGGAGCATGTAGATCTAGTCCCAGATGCATTCCTTAAGCTTTCTGTAGAAGCTCCTTGTCTTAAGGCCCCTCAAAACCTCTGTGTTAGCCCGTTCAGCCCGCACTTTGCTGCGTGGGTGTGGAACAGAAGCACAGGAGATCTTGGTCCCGATGTCCTCGCAGTAGGACTTGAATTTCCAACTCTTGAACCGGCTGCCATTATCGGTAATAATGCGGTTAGGCAAACCAAAACGGCACACCAATCCGCATATGAACTTGATCGCTGACCCTGCCAGGATGGTTCTGACGGGCTCTACCTCAGCCCACTTGGTAAATTTGTCGATGACGACGTAGAGGTATAGATAGCCCTTGGGCACTCTAGGAAAGGGCCTGGCGGATATACAACCTCGAGAACATGAACGGCCACAAGTGAAGTATGGTCTGCACTTGCTGAGCGGGCTGGTGGATCTGCTTCACGCGGAAATGGCAGGCTTCACAAGACATGACCAACTCAGTGGCGTCATCGAGCACCGTGAGCCAGTAGAAGCCGTTGCGGAAAGCCTTCCCCACGAGGGTGCTTGCCGAGGCGTGGTGGCCACATTCCCTGGCTTGGATGTCATCCAACAGCTCGTGGACCTCCTTGGCCACGATGCACCGCATGGAGACACCATTAGGTCTACAACAGTAGAGCTCCCCGTCCACCATGCAGCACCTCTTAGCGCGACGAATGAGATACTCAGCCATGTCTTCATTGTCTGGTAGGGTGTCGTCCTTCAGGTAAGCCTTGAGCTTGGTGATCCAGTACTTTTTCTTAGCGGGAAGCACCAAGATGAGGCGGTCTCCTAAGGGTAGTCCGCAATCCGGGGAGCTTGTCGAGGGTGGTGGAGGCAGACCCTCTAGAGGGCTGTCCTGGCCCTTATTCAGTGGCGCAGATGATGGCTAGAAAAGCATCTCCTCAAAGAACCCTAGCTGCTGCGACTCCTTTCGAGATGCGCATGTGGCAATCTCTCTGGCCTCCTGGTTTTCTCCACGCAAGATATGGAGTAGGTCCACGCCTAGAAAATTCTTTACAGTCTTCAAACCTCCTCCAGGTAGGATTCCATGTGCCCATCGTTGGGCTTGTAGGTTGACAAGGAGAAAGGAGTCTCCCTATTGTGATCCGCTTGATGCCGAGGGCGATGGCAGCCTTAAGGCCTATGACCAGGCCCTCGTACTCAGCGATATTGTTGGTGCGCTTGGCCTCGTCCCTGAATCGCAGTTGTATGGCATAGTAGAGCTTGCTGCCAGTTGGGGACGTGAGTACTGCCGCTGCCTCGGCTCCGTCACCAATGAAAGCCCCGTCAAATTTTATGACCCAACGTCCTAGGGCTAGCTTCTCGGGTAACTAGGACATTTCCTCCCTGACTTCGTTCCCACCAGGATCTTTGCATTCTATGGCGAACTCCGCGAGGGCCCTACCCCGGATGGTGGGAGTGGTATTGAACTATAGCTCAAAAGCCTTCTGTTTGATGGCCAACTCGGCGACACGGCCCGTGGCATTGGGGTTGCGCATAATGGTCTCCAGAGGGAACTTGGTTACAACCCTATTGGGGTGACCCTTGAAGTTATGGTGGAGCTTCCTAGATGCTACGAGGACCTTGTAGAGGAACTTCTCCTGCATCGGGTACCTCTCTCGGGCGTCTCGAAGTACCATGCTAACAAAGTAGATCGGTCGCTTTACCAGCTCCGTGGTCTACTGTCAACACCCGGATTTTTAATTCCAGATGTCCGTTATGCCATACCTCGCAATCCCAGGATTACCATTTTTGCGAGACATAACGGATTGGACATCACAGTACATCATCCATTACAAACCATACATAAGGTCTTACACAAATAAGGATCTCATGATCCAGTCTTAATACAACAAGCAGCGGAAATAAAAGATAAGCGTAGCGGTGGGGTCCATCTCCAGGGGCACAGGCAATGCTGACGAAGGCAAATGGTCCTAGTTATCATAGCCGTCCTATTGGCCATCATGTTGATAGTCTCCTTCATAGTCTGGCCATGATAATAGCCAGGGACAAAAGCCATGAGTACTCTTTAAGTACTCACAAACCACCACTAACAAGTAGTATAATTCTAAGGTAAAGTGCTAACTCTAGGTTTAACTATAAAGTTAAGTTTGAAACCTAAGCTGAGTTCAGAAACCAAGAAAGATCAAGTAAAGTTCTAGAATCACTTACGTTGGGAAGCTATTGTTATAAACACAACCCTGTTGTGGTCAAGTCAAGATTCATCATTCATATCAAGTTGTCTAGAAAACATCTGACAACGAAACAGTATGGCCATTCCAACTGTCCATAACCGCGAACGCGGATATTCGAATAGTTTGACACTCTGCAGAGGTGGTACACTTTCACCACAAGATTCAATACATCTGTCAGGGATAACCCTGAATCATCATACTTAGTATGCAGATAATCAAACATAAGCTTCCCTTTACACACCCTAGTATAAGCACCTCTCCTATGAGCATGGCCTCCCAACCATGACCATCAGTCATCTTGGGCACTGCATAGCTGGACATCATGAGAGGTAGCCTCAGCTCAGACCTCTCCCGTGAGGGAACAAATACTAATGCATATAAATTTCCAGCTAAGCCTTACCCAATTCAGGTAGTGTGGTTGTACGGTAAATTTGGAATGGTATCGCATCTGAATCCAACCATCAGTTTTATAAAAGGGTTAAGGTTCATGCCTCAACATTTTCATCATCATCAACCATTTGTGTTTTCCAACACATGTCAAAACATCTCAATAGAATGACTCGTCATTGCAAGGTTTTCATAATTCATTTTTACCAAGTGTTCCCATCTAAAGTGACTCAAGTTTATGATCTACTCTAAACTACTAAGTTAAGAGTGTTCACTAAGGTGGAAAAGATGGGTTCAATCTCATGCCATAGAATGACATCTAAAGGGTTCTAATTAGGTCAAGTTTTATACTTTTTATGCTACCTTCAAACTAAGTAAAGAACATGGTGTAAACTAAGGGAGTAAAACTTGTAACTAAGACTTGGGATACTAATAGTAAAAAGGGAGTGTGATCAAGGCATGCTTAAGGCATCTTTGCTAAACCATCTAGTTGGATCCTAACTTGCTAAGCACTAAACTTGCAAGTGTTAGCTTGCACTATTAATGGTGGCTTGCACTTAGATAGTTCTAGCTTGCTAATAGTAGCTTTCCTTAGTTGGTGCAGTGGTTGAAGTTTTCTTCTTCTTCTTCTTGGTAGAACTCCTCCTCCTCGAAAACTTGGTCCGTACTATCGTCTATAAATACATAGGGAGTGCACAATCACCAAAAAATACTTAACTAGGCTAAGTAGCATTCTAAGACACACATTTTATGATCTATTATCATGACAAGCATCACAAGTTTAAATCCATAGTTTCATTCTTTTTATTTTAGAAAAGTAATTTCTACTCATTGAAAACTTAACTAAGATTTAATATTCCCCACTTAAAATATGGGATCATGTTGACACATGTCATCACCACATATCCTAACCTGTGGGAATGAGAATTAAGGGTTGGATCAATATTACTTTGGTTTAAGTTCATTATTTAATGATTTAAAGTGACTAGAAATGCCTATATAGAATTATTTTGGTACTAGTCCAAAGTCACTGCATGTAAACCTTGATATTATTACATATTTAGATAGATATGATGAAATGTGATTTTTGAGAGTTGGAATCAACTCAAAAGCTAACTTGGTTGATTTTATAAAAATGTTGCAAGTTGCAAATGCTTCTGTCTTCTTATTTTTATTAGGAGAGATCTATAACTCTAATTGAATTAAATCCAACGGGCTTTGATAGATCATCTTAATACCTTTCAGGAAAAATTTGTTTCATGCAATTTGGTTTTTTCAAACTCCCAGAATTAAATTTTAAATAGTGGACAGAAACTAGATTTAACTAAAAAAAAAAAATCCAGATTTGAACGGGTGGGCTAGCGCGGGAAAAGACTTGGGCCAGCCCAGTGGCGCTCCGCGGCACGGGGCTCAGCTGAGGGGGGGGGTCCTGCTTGTCAGCGACACTTAACACGCGAAACGGTACGCGCGCTGTTGGCCGTAGGATTAGAAGGAAGATCTACGGCTGTGGGTCGTCGTCGACGACGAACAGGTCGCCGGCGAGCTCGAACCCTAGCGGCTCGGTGGGGGTCCGCTGGGGACATACCAGGGCTCCAGCGGGGTCGGGGAGGCTGGCAAACGAAGTGGAAGACGACGGCGAGGCGACGCGCGGTTGCGGTGGAGCTTGGGGTGGTCGCAATCAGCGGCGCCCTTCTCGTCATGTCGCGGCTGCTCCGGCTCCAATTCCGGCGAGGCAGAGCTCGCCTTGCTCCGGCTAGAGGTGGGTGAGGTTCAGATAGGTGAGGGGAGTGGAATGGTGTGGAGAGAAGAGGCTGGGGAGGGCTCCTTTTATAGGCCCAACGGTGAGACCGAGCGGGATGGGCAGGCGATGGTGGCGACATGGCTACGGCGGGGTAGAGGCATGGCTGCGGGTGGTGATCGACGTGTGGTTTCCTGGCGGTGCTCTAGGCATTGAATGCGGCCGTAGGGACGGTGGCATGCGGTCTGGGCGAGGTGGCGCTCTGAGCGGAAGAGGCGGCGGTGTCCACAGCGAGCGGTGGCTGTGAGGCGTTGGGCGGCCAGCGGGGGTGTCTGGGGTGTTCTCAGGTCATCGCGGAGCGGCGGGCGCGGGCTGCGGCCAAGGGGCGGTCTGTGCGAGCGGGGACAGAACGCGCTCTAGGGGCGGCACTGGCATGGTGCGGTGGCACTGGGTGCGGGCTTTCCTCGGTGGTCCACGGCAGGGCTTGGCTCGGGCAGGGGACAGAGAGGGGCAGTGATGTGTGGGCTACCTCCTAGACATGGAGAGAGAGGCGGGAGAGGGCTGCTGCAGCGAGTGCACGGTCGGCCGGCGAGAGGGTGCTCGGCATGGCATGGCAGTGCAGCTAGGGGGTAGGGGAGTGGGTTTAAATGGCTTTGCTAGATCATTGAGAGACAAAGGAGTAAAGAGGGGCCAAATGGGAGACAAGTTTGGCCAGA
The DNA here is from genome assembly GCA_910589775.1 of Avena eriantha. NCBI lineage: Eukaryota > Viridiplantae > Streptophyta > Magnoliopsida > Poales > Poaceae > Avena > Avena eriantha. The sequence goes on along the minus strand of OU342744.1, from coordinate 401,258,974 downwards.
ATACTGTTTGAAATAGTGAAATGTGTTTTGTTTGAAATCTGTCTGTCAAGTGTTTGATAAAATGGCCACAAGAGAAAAAGTTTTGAATTTTGGTTTCAAAATTTTGAGTGGTCTCCACTAGTGCTAGGTAGTGTCTGGTTACAAGGGTTTTGAAAGTGGAGCTCAAATAGAGGGGTTTGGAAATAGGGATGATCTATGCATATGCATTAGATTCAATTTTCAAATATCATTTAAAATAAGTAAAAGAATGTTTTTACCAGATCAAAAGGTGGGCCTTGGTACCTCATTATGTGTATTAGCAAGTGGTACAAAGATCAAGAATTGTTTCTTTTAAGAAATGAGTGCTAGCAACACTCAAAGTAGTGTAGTGGATTAAAATGGCCAAAATGACCATTCCTCCTTTTTAATTCTTTTTTATTTGATTTTCTTTAGGAAAAGTTTGGGAATGATGTGGATGATGTTTAAATCACCTAAGAAACATTTTACAAGAATTGGATCACTCAATCATGGCAATTCAAACAACTCCTATTTTAAATGCGCACATATATGAATGCTTTCATTTTAAATTTAGAAAAGTTTTTGTTAACCCCATTTTTGGTTGATTTGATCTTGATAAGCTTGGATTGAAGTTTTTGGGTTGTTACAAACCTTCCCCCCTTAAACAAAACTAGGAACTAAAGAGATCTGGGAACTCTATCCTAATGTAATCTTCGCGCTCCCAAGTAGCTTCCTCCTAAGTATGGTTGCTCCACTGAATCTTGAGAAACTTGATACTGCTGGTCCTGGTGGTTCTATAGGCTTCTTCTAAGATATGGATGGGTACTTCTCGATAGGTCAGGTCATTGTTGATTTCCACAGCTCTGTGATCGATGTTCTTGAAAAATTCAGTCTTCTTAGGCACTTCTAGACATTTGCGAAGTAACGAGATATGGAACACATTGTGGATGGCTGACATCTCTTCAGGCAGGTCCAGTTGATACGATACTTCTCCTTGACAGTTTAGACTCTTGAAAGGTCCGATATATCTGGGGGCTAACTTTCCCTTTATACTAAAGCGTTGAGTTCCCTTCGATGGTGAAACCTTGAGATATACAAAATCTCCGACATTGAAAGTCAGGTCTCTTCTTCTCTTGTCAGCATAACTCTTCTGTCTAGATTGGGTGGTCTTGAGGTGCTCACGGACTTTGTGAACTTTCTTTTCTGCTTCGCGGAGAATGTCGGGTCCGAAGATCTGACTCTCTCCTACTTGTGACCAATTCAAAGGGGTACGACACTTTATTCCGTATAGGAATTCAAATGGTGCCATTTGCAAACTGGCTTGATAACTGTTGTTATATGAGAATTCTGCGAAAGGCAGGCAGTATTCCCATTTTGATCCATATTCCAACAAACAAGATCTAAGCATATCCTCTAGGATCTGGTTGACTCTCTCAGTCGGTCCATCTGTTTGTGAGTGATATGCTGTGTTGAAGTTCAACTTGGTTCCTAATCCTTCTTGGACTTTCTGCCAAAATCTTGAAGTAAACTGGGTTCCTCGATCTGATACGATGGTCTTGGGGGTTCCATGCAGACTAACAATCCTAGCAATGTATAGCTCTGCTAACTTTGCACTCTGGTAAGTGGTCTTGAGATGTATAAAGTGGGCTACCTTGGACAGTCTATCAACTATGACCCAGATTGAGTCATTTCCCCTACTAGAAGTAGGTAAACCGGTGATAAAGTCCATTCCGACGGAATCCCACTTCCATTCCGAAATCTGTAATGGTTGCAACAGTCCTGTAGGTCTCTGGTGCTCTGCTTTGACTCTTTGGCAGATGTCACATTTGGCGATGTAGCTTCCGATCTCTCTCTTCTTCTTGTGCCACAAAAAGTGCTCTTTCTAATCCTGATACATCTTTGTTCCTCTGGGTGGATAGAATAAAGAGTATCATGAGCTTCCTTCATGATAACCTCCTTCAGCTCCGAATCTGCTGGCACACAGATATGTCCTTTGTACCACAATACACCTTCTTCGTCTTCAGTGAATCCAGGTACCTTTCCTGTAACAATACGACGTTTGATTCCGTCGATACTTTCATTTCCCTTCTGGGCTTCCTTGATTTGGCTAATCAAAGTAGGTTGAAGTTCAATGCTAGCTAAGAATCCTTTGCTAACTAATTCAGTTCTGAACTGCTCTAATTCTTCATACAAACTGGGTTGCTTCTCCTTGATCATGGTGTTAAGCATACACGGCAATCTGCTAAGAGCATCCGCTACCACATTGGCTTTGTCGTGGTGATAGTGAATGTCAAGGTCATAATCCTTGATTAACTCTATCCATCTTTTCTGCCTCATATTCAGCTCCTTCTGAGTGAAGATATACTTCAAGCTCTTATGATCTGAGTAAATCTCACAGCGATTACCCATCAAATAATGACGCCATGTCTTCAGTGCTAGAACCACAGCTGCTAGCTTAAGATGATGGGTCGGATAGTTCTGCTCATGCTGCTTAAGTTGTCGAGATAGATAAGTGATGACTTTGCCTTCTTGCATCAATACACATCATATACCAATCTTGGATGTGTCGCAATACACATCAAAGGGCTTCTTGATGTCTGGCATGACCAAAATTGGGGCTGATATTAATCTCCTCTTCAGCTCCTGGAAACTGTCTTCACATTTGTCTGTCCATTCAGACTTCTTGTCCGTCTTCAATAATTTGGTCATTGGTCGGGCTATGCTCGAGAATCCTTCTACGAACTTGTGGTAATATCCCGCTAATCCGAGAAATGCACGGACTTGGGTTTGTGTTGTTGGGGCTTCCCATTATTCGACATCTTTGATCTTGGCGGGATCAACAGAGACTCCTCCTGCAGACACAATATGTCCTAGGAATCCTACTTCTTTCAACCAAAACTCACACTTGCTGAACTTGGCATATAATTGAAGCTCTCTCAGGGTTTCTAGGATAACTCTCAGATGTTGCTCATGCTCTTCTGCATACTTGGAGTAGATAAGGATGTCGTTGATAAACACAACTACAAACTTATCTAGGAAATTCATAAAGATCTTATTCATGAGATTCATGAAATAAGTAGGGGCATTGGTTAATCCAAAAGACATAACCATATACTCGTATAAACCATAGCGAGTAGTAAACGCAGTCTTCGGTATATCCGTTGCACGAATCTTAAGTTGGTGATAACCAGTCCTAAGATCAATCTTTGAGAATACCTGAGCTCCAGTCAACTGATCAAATAGATCCTCTATCTTTGGCAAGGGGTACTTGTTCTTGATGGTGACATCATTCAACTTTCTGTAATCTGTGCACAGACGGTTGCCTCCATCTTTCTTGTCGACGAATAACACTGGTGATCTCCATGGCGATGCACTTGGTTGAATTAAACCTTTGGCTAGCATAACATCCAACTGCTTCTTTAGTTCCACTAGTTTTGAGGGGTTCATGCTATAGGGTCTCTGGGCTATGGGTCCGATTCCGGGGATTAGTTCGATAATGAACACAATATCCCTATCCGGGGCATACCTGGCAATTCATCTAGGAATACGTCGGGGTATTCACAGACTACCCTGACTTGGTCTATGGTGGGCAAGGCTACACTCTGGTTGGACTTGAATTGTCGGGGTAAGGTTTCAGAGATATGCTCTACTGTGACTCCTGAACTACTGGTCATGGTGATGGCTTTCTTAACACAGTCTATCAATCCTTTATGCCTTGACATCCAGTCCATACCTAGTACTACTTCCAAACCTTTGGTTCCAAGTACAATTAGGTTGGCATAAAAATCTATCCCATGTATTTGGATAGGTACCGCTTTGCAAATTTTTCTAGCTTTGGTTGTTCAACCGGGGATTTGAACTATCATAACATGCTTTAGGTTGGTTGGACGAATCTTACTAGTGCATGCAAATTCTTCAGTGATAATATAATGCGATGCTCCTGAATCAAACGATACTCTTGCTAGAACTGAGTTGACAGAAAACATACCCAGCACTACATTTGGCGCTTCCTGTGCTTCTTCTGCTTTCATGTGGAAGAGACGGCCGTTGCGGTCGTGAGGGTTCCATGGGGAAAATCTCCTTCCTGGTTGAACATGACGCTGCTGCTGAGCTGGGGCATTCACATTGGCATTGGCTGCAATCTTCTTCGGACACTCATTGGATTAGTGACCTTTCACTCCACACTCGAAACAAGTGATCTGGGACTTGTCCTTGACTGCGACAGGTACAACATTGCTGCCAGTTCTGGGTGCAGTGTTACTGTTGTTGTTGTTGTTGTTGTTGTTGTGGCTCTTGGGAGGTGCACGGTTGAAATTGTTGGCATTACCGGAGTTGTGATTGTTTCCTCTGGACTTCACATTGCCTCCGCTACGGTTGGGGTAGCTTGAGCGAGAATTTGGGGGTCGGTTGTTCCTTGGTGCATATCTTGGTGAAGTGTTGGGATGGTACTTCTGGTGACTGTTGGATCTAGACTGGTGCATCATACGACGCTTGCGGTTGTCGTTTGCCTGGTTAATCTTCCCTTCCATCTAGATGGCAGAGTCGACTAGCTCTTTGAGATCCTGGAAACGGATGTTGACGAGGACAGTCTGCATCTCATCATGCAGTCCATTCAAGAATCTCTCCTTCTTCTTGGCCTCCGTGTTGATCTCATCAGGTGCATATCTGGCAAGTGACAGGAATCTGTCATGGTACTCCACCACGGTCATTCTTCCTTGCTTCAACTCGCGGAACTCATCTCTCATTCTGTTGACTAGACCTTGTGGCACGTGGGTGCGGCTGAACTTGACCTTGAATGCTTCCCATGTCATCACTTGACCATGGTTCATATTGCGGATGCTATTCCACCAAGATCTTGCATCTCCTGCCAGATAGTGTGTGGCGAAGAGAACTTTCTCATTTTCATCAACTGAGGCAACTTCTAAGTTGTTTTCCATGGTCTGTAACGAGTCATCAGCATCTAATGGGTTCTCAGATTGATTGAAGATTGGGGGACTAGTGTTCTGAATTTTTTTGAGTTTGGATCCCTGGTGATCCTGATTTCCATGCCCTTGGTTGTTGAGAGCCATCTGGGCGATCTGTTGAAGTGTTCCTAAGTTGGCTTGGCATTCTACCTGAATTGCTTCACGGTCCGCTATGAGATTCTGCAAGATCTGCAGCATTGGGTCTTGCGACGAGCTGCTCCCTCCTTGGTTTCCACGAGTCATCTGAAGATTGAGATATAGGGGTGAGAGGGAAATTTCTAAGGTTCATGGTTTTGGGTTTTTCAAATCTAAAACTTTGAGTTAGACTCAGGTTTTTCACTAACTTCATTTTCATTCATGCAAGCAAGCACACGATACAACACACACCACAACAATCAAAGGGAAAATAGATGGTTTGAAGAACCATTCTGCAAGCTAAGATACAGTGAGATCGATACATCTCATGCTACGACAGTGCTCTAGTGCATCTACTCATCGTCGATGAAGTCGGAGTCCTCATCATCAGTGTAGAAGTCCATGGCATCCTCTGCCAGAAAATCATCATCGTTGCTGAGGTAAGAATCCATGTCTCCCTGGATGTCTTCACCCTCCTCTTCTTCTTCCTTTGTTGCAAGATGAGCTTCCTGCTCCTTGACGGTCTTCTCGAGGTTGACCACCTTCTCATGAAAACGGGCGATGGTGCGATCCTTCTTGGCACGCTGGCGGCGAAGAGACTGACGGTCTTGGACAAGCAGTGCGAAAGTCTGGGCCTTCTGGTCAATAATGGCACGGTTCTGGTTGGCTAACTCTCTGGCATTATCCAGTTCCTGCTGTCTGTCGTGAAGCAAGAAGTCAAGGTTCTCCACTTGACGCCTCAACTCAGGGTGGCCTGGCATCTCCATTGGCAACCCCATGAAATCACGTCTTGCATAGTGGGAAAAACGGGTTCCTTGGGTCTTGTTGACGCTGAGGGCACATAGACGTGTGAGAGCTTCATGCATTGCCCTGGCTAATCCATCTAGCCAGTTGTTCTCTCTCACGGAGAACTGAATTCTTCCAGAAGTTGGTGCGTCAATGCTTCCTCTAAGATCTGCGGTGACTAGCCACTGTAGGTCTCCTCCTGGGGGTCCTGGAAGTTGAGCTCCAAGAAACTTCGGGTGCGGGCGTCCTAGTAACTCTGACAGTGAATCCAGGTCCCTCTCAAAGATCAGGTAACCTCCGTTTCCCAACTGTTAAAACTTGCTGAACTGAGTCTCCATCAACAAGAATTAAGGATGATGAAGTTAGTGAAGTGATAAAGTGTGTCAAATTTTAAGTAGTAGTGTAAGAGTTTTGAGTATCATGAATTTTTGAGAAAGAATCCACAAGGGTAAGAGAGGAGATAATTTTTCATAAATACTCACTTTGGTTTTGAAACTAAGTTTTTGTTTGACGTCCATTCTAACTAGGGTCTCCTATGGTCAACCTAGCTCTGATACCAACTTGTCAACACCCGGATTTTTAATCCCAGATGCCCATTATGCCATACCTCGCAATCCTAGGATTACCATTTTTCGAGACATAACGTATTGGATATCACAGTACATCATCCATTACAAACCATACATAAGGTCTTACACAAATAAGGATCTCATGATCTAGTCTTAATACAACAAGCAGCAGAAATAAAACGTAAGCGTAGCGGTGGGGTCCATCTTCAGGGGCACAGACAATGCTGACGAAGGCAGATGGTCCTAGTTATCATAGCCGTCCTGTTGGCCATCATCTTGATAGTCTCCTTCATAGTCTGGCCATGATAATAGCCAGGGACAAAAGCCATGAGTACTCTTTATGTACTCGCAAACTACCACTAACAAGTAGTATAATTCTAAGTTAAAGTGCTAACTCTAGGTTTAACTATAAAGTTAAGTTTGAAACCTAAGCTGAGTTCAGAAACCAAGAAAGATAAAGTAAAGTTCTAGAATCACTTACGTCGGGAAGCTATTGTTATAAAAACAACCCTGTTGTGGTCAAGTCAAGATTCATCATTCATATCAAGTTGTTTAGAAAACATCTAACAATGAAACAGTATGGCCATTCCAACTGTCCATAACCACGGACGCGGCTATTCGAATAGTTTGACACTCTGCAGAGGTGGTACACTTTCACCACAAGATTCGATACATCTGTCATGGATAACCCCGAATCATCATACTTAGTATGCAGATAATCAAACATAACCTTCCCTTTACACACCCTAGTATAAGCACCTCTCCTATGATCATGGCCTCCCAACCATGACCATCAGTCATCTTGGGCACTGCATAGGTGGACATCATGAGAGGTAGCCTCAGCTCAGACATCTCCTGTGAGGGAACTAATACTAATACATATAAATTTCTAGCTAAGCCTTACCCAATTCAGGTAGTGTGGTTGTACGGTAAATTTGGAATGGAATCGCACCCGAATCTAACCATCAGTTTTATAAAAGGGTTAAGGCTCATGCCTCAACATTTTCATCATCAACAACCATTTGTGTTTTCCAACACATGTCAAAACATCTCAATAGAATGACTCATCATTCCAAGGTTTTCATAATTCATTTTCACCAAGTGTTCCCATCTAAAGTGACTCAAGTTTTTGATCTACTCTAAACTACCAAGTTAAGAGTGTTTACCAAGGTGGAAAATATGGGTTCAATCTCATGCCATAGAATGACATCTAAAGGGTTCTAATTAGGTCAAGTTTTATACTTTTTATGCTACCTTCAAACTAAGTAAAGAACTTTGTGTAAACTAAGGGAGTAAAACTTGTAACTAAGACTTGGGATACTAATAGTAAAAAGGGAGTGTGATCAAAGCCTGCTTAAGGCATCTTTGCTAAACCATCTAGTTGCATCCTAACTTGCTAAGCACTAAACTTGAAGTGTTAGCTTGCACTGTTAATGGTGGCTTGCACTTAGATAGTTCTAGCTTGCTAATAGTAGCTTGCCTTGGTTGGTGTAGTGGTTGAAGTTTTCTTCTTCTTCTTCTTCTTCTTCTTCTTGGTAGAACTCCTCTTCCTCGAAATCTTGGTTGGTACTATCGTCTATAAATACATAGGGAGTGCACAATCACCAAACAATACTTATCTAGGCTAAGTAGCATTCTAAGACACACATTTTATGATCTATTATCATCACAAGCATCACAAGTTTAAATCCATAGTTTCATTCTTGTTATTTTAGAAAAGTAATTTATACTCATTGAAAAATTAACTAAGATTTAATATTCACCACTTAAAATATGGGATCATGTTGACACATGTCATCACCACATATCCTAACCTGTGGGAATGATTATTAAGGGTTGGATCAATATTACTTTGGTTTAAGTTCATTATTTAATGATTTAAATTTACTAGAAATGCCTATATAGAATTATTTTGGTACTAGTCCAAAGTAACTGCATCTAAACCTTTATATTATTACATATTTAGATAGATATGATGAAATTTGATTTTTGAGAGTTGGAATCAACTCAAAAGCTATGTTGGTTGATTTTATAAAAATGTTGCAAGTTGCAAATGCTTCTGTCTTCTTAGTTTTCTTAGGAGAGATCTATAACCCTAATTGAATTAAATCTAACGGGCTTGGATAGATCATCTTAATACCTTTCAGGAAAAATTTGTTTCATGCAATTTGGATTTGTCAAACTCCCAGAATTAAATTTTAAAATAGTGGACAGAAACTAGATTTAACTAAAAAAGAAAAATCCAGATTTGAACGGGTGGGCAAGCGCGGGAAAAGACTTGGGCCGGCCCAGTGGCGCTCTGCGACGCGGGGCTCAGCTGACAGGGGGTCCCGCTTGTCAGCGACACTTAACACGCGAAATGGTACGCGTGCTGTGAGCCGTAGGATTAGAAGGAAGATCTACGGCTGAGGGTCGTCGTCAAGGACGAACAGGTCGCCGGCAAGCTCGAACCGTAGCGGCTCGGTGGGGGTCTGCTGGGGATGTACCAGGGCTCCAGCGGGGTCGGCGAGGCGGGCAAACAAAGTGGAAGACGATGGCGAGGCGAGGCGCGGTTGCGGCGGAGCTTGGGGTGGTCGCAATCAGCGGCGCCCTTCTCCTCCTGCCGCGGCTGCTCCGGCTCCAATTCCGGTGAGGCAGAGCTCGCCTTGCTCCGGCTAGAGGTGGGTGAGGTTTAGAGAGGTGAGGGGAGTGGAATGGTGTAGAGAGAAGTGGCTGGGGAGGGCTCCTTTTATAGGCCCGACGGTGAGACCGAGCGGGATGGACAGGTGACGGTGGCGACATGGCTACATCGGGGTAGAGGCATGGCTGCAGGTGGCGATCGACGTGCGGTTCCCTAGCGGTCCTCTAGGCATTGAATGCGGGCGTAGGGGCGATGGCATGCGGTCTGGGCGAGGTGGCGCTCTGAGCGGCAAAGGCGGAGGTGTCCATGGCGAGCGGTGGCTGTGAGGCGTTGGGCGGCCAGCGGGGGTGTCTGGGGTGTTCTCAGGTCATCGCGGAGCGGCGGGCGCGGGCTGCGGCCAAGGGGTGGTTTGTGCGAGCGGGGACAGAACGCGCTCTGGGGGCAGCACCGGCATGGTGCGGTGGCACTGGGCGCGGGCTTTCCTCGGTGGTCCACGGCAGGGCTTGGCTCGGGCAGGGCACAAAGAGGGGCGGTGATGTGTGGGCTACCTCCTAGACACAGAGAGAGAGGCGGGAGAGGGCTGTTGCGGCGAGTGCACGGTCGGCCGGCGAGAGGGTGCTCGGCATGGCATGGCAGTGCAGCTAGGGGGTAGGGGAGTGGGTTTAAATGGCTTTGCTAGATCATTGAGAGACAAAGGAAGTAAAGAGGGACCAAATGGGAGACAAGTTTGGCCAGAATACTGTTTGAAATAGTGAAATGTGTTTTGTTTGAAATCTGTCTGCCAAGTGTTTGATGAAATGGCCGCAAGAGAAAAAAATTTGAATTTTGGTTTCAAATTTTTTGAGTGATCTCCACTAGTGCTAGGTAGTGTCTGGTTACAAGGGTTTTGAAAGTGGACCTCAAATAGAGGGGTTTTGAAATAGGGATGATCTATGCATATGCATTAGATTCAATTTTAAAATATCATTTAAAATAAGTAAAAGAATGTTTTTAGCAGATCAAAAGGTGGGCCTTGGTACCTCATTATGTGTAATAGCAAGGGGTACAAAGATCAAGAATTGTTTCTGTTAAGAAATGAGTGCTAGCAACACTCAAAGTAGTGTAGTGGATTAAAATGGCCAAAATGACCATTCCTCCTTTTTTATTCTTTTTGATTTGATTTTCTTTAGGAAAAGTTTGGGAATGATGTAGATGATGTTTAAATCACCTAAGAAACATTTTACAAGCATTGGATCACTCAATCATGGCAATTCAAACAACTCCTATTTTAAATGCACACATATATGAATGCTTTCATTTTAAATTTAGAAAAGTTTTTGTTAACCCCATTTTTGGTTGATTTGATCTTGATAAGCTTGGATTGAAGTTTTTGGGATGTTACATCTTCGCTGGGGCATCAAGTGAATCCTTAGCGTGGGAGTACTTTCCGACGAGCCCCGGTGTGATGCCGCCCTCTCCAGGAGCTTCAGCCCCGAGCCATCGCGTGGCTTGGCAGTTTGGGCCCTCTTCACAACTTCTTCTTCACGCTTAGACATGAGCATGACACTTGTTGTCTGTGGGGTCACCGCCAGATACAGAAACAGGGGCTCGCGTTCCCTTGGCGCTACAATGTACAGGGGGCTGGTGAGGTACCGCTTGAGGGCTTCGAAGGCTTCGGCCGCCTCTGGGGTCGACTGGATGTTACCAAATTGCTTCATGTTATTGAACAAGGGTAAGGCGTTTTTTCCCTGCTTGGAAATGAACCTCCCAAGGGGCACTATGAATCCTGCCAAGCCCTGTATGTCCTTGAGCCGCTTGGCCGGCCCCATCTCCTCAATGGTGCCCACCTTGTCTAGGTTTGCCTCGATGCCTTGGTGTGATACCAAGAAATCAAGGAGCTTACCAGATGGGACCCAGAACACACACTTGGCGGGGTTGAGCTTGGTGTTCATCTTCCACAAGTTGTCGAAGGTCTCTGCCAGGTCTGCTACCAGCGTGTCATTCTCGAAACTTTTGACCCTGATGTTGTCGACGTAGTCCTCCATGTTTTTTCCCATCTATGTGCCCAGGGAGATGTGCATCCGCCTCTACAAGGTTGTGCTGGTGTTCTTGAGGCCGAACGGCATGCAGGTGTAACAGTACACTCCACAAGGGTGACAAAAGTTGTCTTCTTGTCCTCTCGGGCTATCTTGATCTGGTGATAACCCAAGAAGGAGTCTAGGAAGCACATCAAGTCACAGCCTGTCGTCGGGTCCACTATCTAGTCCATCCGGTGGAGCAGGAACGGTTCCCTAGGACACGCCTTGTTGAGGTTGGTGAAGTCGACGCAGAGCCACCCCCTGGTGGTCATTGGAACCACGACCAGGTTGGACGACCAATCTGCATGGAAGACCTCTCGGACGAGGTGCGCCTTGACCAGCTTCTCCATCTCAGCAACGATAAACTCTGTTTCTTAGCCGATTGCCACCTCACTTTCTGCTTTACCAGGCGCACCAAGGGACATACTACCACGTGGTTCTCTATCACCTCTCGAGGCACACCAGTCATGTGCGATGGAATCCAAGCGATCATGTCCGCATTCGTGCACAGGAAAGTTACGAGTTCCTACTCCCCTTCCGCCGTGATGTGTTGTAACACCCTAAAATCGGCCCTATGCAAGTTTAAGAGATACCCGCTAAACCCTCATAGAAATGATTCAAAGATGCCCATAGGCACTTGTGTGTGGGTGGAAAACGAAGTAATATCATTACACAATAGTTCACGATGGAACCCACATAACATAAATATACAACAACAAATCCATGAGTCAAGAATGCAGATATATAATACAAAGATCCAAATCACCTTGAAAAATGATACAACATCCGAGTACGGATAATATGCAAATTGGGCTAAGATCCCTGAAGAATAACCAATGGCATCCATAACCCTGCCCAGGCCAAGTCGGAAGGGTAACCATGCTACCGACGTCGATCTCAAACCTGCTAAAACAAAAGGGGTGCCGACAAAGGGCAAAGGAAAAAGAGAGCGGTCAGTAGTGAGGCTAGTACACGGCGAGTCTAGAATTCGGCGGCTCTTGCCTACATAGGTATGGTTGAATGAAGCAGCAGCGAAGCATGCACTGAACCATCTATAGAGACTCGGTACATCTCTCGACTATCAGAGAGATGTGAGGAAGACCTATGCGGGACCAACCTGATATTAACACCAATAATCCCCATCCTGATATTTCCCACCTTGATACCAAACGAGGAAGTCAAACTGAGGTACTCACATGGTTGATAGTTTTATTCATTCCATTATAGTTGCAGCACTTACTAGTCAAATATAGATAGCATGAGTAATCTCAAAACCAGCAGTTGTTGGCACTTTTATTTACTCATTCCATTGTAGTGTAGCTGATTACTAGTCATTCCAAAGGCAAACTTATAGTACTACTTTAGTTATTGTCTATGATTGAGATACTATGCTCCAAGTCACCCATAAACACACACATGGCTTTCAGAAAGATTTACCCTGCAGGAGTGCACAAATAGCAACACACGCACGATCAACCTCGGAAAAACGAAATAAAAACCCAACGAGGCTTTCACGACAAAGCAGTCATGGGATTCATAAAATATTTCAGGGGGCCACCCCACTAAGCTACCCGCAACGAAGTTGGAAGGCTCCGAGATAGACCCAGGGTTTGTGTCGACGGCGGTAAACGACTAGGAACCCGAAAGTGTGATTAGCTTGTCGATACACCAAAAATGTGTCACGATCCAAAACAGTACAGGTGCTCAACGCACAATCCTAAATAAAGTAGTAAAGCATGACAGAGGTACATGATAGTAATAAAGCCCCAAACTAGTTTATGTCCCCAAGAAATAAGAAATAAATCAAGCTCTAGCTAAGGGGATTCATGGTCCCACATGCGAATAGTGTGATAGTCAAGGAACAGGTATCAAGTACTCAGGGTCCTACGGGACACAAGTGAGCGTGGAAGAACCAAATAACATCTACTATCCGCTGATGCCTCTGCATTTACAACATTTTAATTATTAAGTTGAAATTAAAGCCATGATCATCTCCACCATTAAGCATGTGCCAACCTTCCAACAACGGTGGAACGACAACAACGCGAAGCAGCACCCGAGCGAGCAACTACGACTCGCAAGGCCGACTATCTATCAAACCACATGCAATAGGATGTGTCTAAGATAATATAGAGGCTGCAAGGAATATAAATGATACGGAAACTAAAGCATCGCAACACGGATAACAGTAGATCAATAGGAAGGAAGTAAAGTCTATAAATGCAAAATAGGTAGAAAACGGAGATTTCTCGCCTGGGAAACACTGTCGAAGATACATTATCTGAAGAACTTGTCGATACTCGCATCAACTCATCAGCCTAATCCGCGAGGAAGCAAAGCACTAAAAGAAACATCGGATGCACTATTTAATACTACGGCAAAAGATTGGGCATGATGCACATATGATGCATGACATGGCAAAGAAGCAACGCAATTAGGCAATATTAAGAGGAACCAGGGTTCCGACAATTAATTAATAGGTTCATGTTGTTTTGATACCCCACAATTTAAATGTTGTAACAAGACATGGCATCGGTTCGCTACACAAATTTAAATGGAGCCAATATAAGATTAGAAAAGTCCGCATATGGTCTCAATATTTCATTTAGTGAATCATTGAAATACCCCCAAACACCCACAATATGTATGCACACATGTTCAATTATTATGCAACAAGATAGATATCATATATTATAAAAATAGAGGTCTCGGGTAGGTGTCACACATCAAGGTCCGAAGATCTTAGGGCTCGGAGGGGTTCGGGTTCAGTATCGGACTCCGGGATCGGTCTTCGGGGTCTCAACCGTCGAATTCGTGGATCGGGGGTCTTCGGGTTCAGGAAGAAGAACTTGAGGTTCCAGCTTCTAGGAAGACGATCTTGTAGAACCGGCATAATCACCTCCAAGAGTTCTTGGCGTTCCATGTCGGTGTCCGTGACGAAGATCTTGGGTGTCGTTGCCTAGGGTTCCTTGAGTTAGTCTACACGCATTGACCTATAGCATCGGTCTTGGGTTCACATCCGCGTGCGGCCTATGAGAGATCTTGGCAAGTAGCCAGAACAATCCACATCCGAAAACATCACATAGAGCATCTATCAGAAGACATCCAGGGATGAACGAGTACGATTCCCACTTGGGTCGGCTTCCCTTGCACCGACAATGGTCGTAAGGGGTACCACGCACGACCGCTCGAGGCGGTAGCTTATGTTTCTTGGGCCGACGCGCTTCGGGCTAGAGGGGCGCGACGCCGGATTGCAGTAGGCGGCGAGGAGGACGGCACAGGAAGGAAGGCCCGAGGAGGACCCGGTACAAGTAGGTCCCGGTGGGGAGAGGGCGCAGACCTGGGGCAGAGGTAGGGGACGCCGAAGGAGAGGTTGAGCGGAGTCGCCGGGGAGAACCGAGGCCACGGGCGGCGGTCGCGAGGACGCAGCGCGCGCTAGGGAGGCGACGCGGCCCTGCAGGAGGACGGGGTGGAGGACGAGGGGAGGCATGGAAACTGGGGAAGCGACGAGGTCAGTGTACCGGGCGGCGAGGCGGGTCGCAGAGAGGCACGGCGGAGTAGGAAAGGGAATCGGCGGAGGAGGTCTGGGCAGAGAAAGGAGCTCACGGGCAGGGGCACTGGTGCCAGGCGACGCGATGGTGGGAGCTGAGTAGAGTTGCCGCGGTGGGGTGCGTTGGTGCTCTATGTAGGAGGCGGGATGCTGGGGGTCGAGAGGAGAGACGTGGTTGGTGGCGTTCGATCGGGAGAGGACGATGTGGGGCATGCGGGCCTAGGACTCGTCGCGTGCATGATGTGGGACAAGGGTGAGGAGCGGGTTGGGGTTGGTGTGTAGCGGGCAGGTGTGGGCGGCACGTCATGCGCGCGTTGTGTACACTGGTGCCATTTGCAATTGGTAGCTAGGTTCGTGGTCGAGTGAGGCTGCTGCGTGTAGGGGTAGTTGCGACAGGGAGGCGCCGGGTCGGGTTGGAGTCAGGTGGGAGCGGGTGTGGTTTGGGTTTGAGGGTTGACAGGGATAGGTTAGGGTTCGGTCTAGAGGGCTAGGTGGTTTTGGGATGGGTAGTAGGTGGTCTGGCCGGTTGGGGCTCTGGCCTGACTGACAGGAATACCTACCCGTTACAAACATTTTATTTTGTTTATTTAAAAAAAACATTTTAGCAAATAGGTTTAAGAAAATAAAAGATCCGAGAGGACAGGGGTTTTGATTTGAAATAAGGGATATTTAGAAAACGAAGATAGGCTTTTGGGAAATAGTTTTAGGCAAACATATGCATGATGTCATGACGATGCTCAAATGCAATGTGGCATGATGACATGATCATGCGATCATGATGATGCACGAAAAATAAAAACAACAAACAGTTTTCTAGTAGTGGTTTTCCCAGGGTGCTACAATTCGACACCACTAACAATGGATCTCGCCGTCGAGATCCGCCTCATGGTACGAGGAAGAAGGCCGACGATCTAAGTCTTCTCGCTTCATGTAGATCCTCGTGACACCACTAGAAAGGGTATTTTCTCCATCTTGAAGTTGGCGACACCACCAACAAAGGGGTCGTTGCCCAAATTTGTCGAGAGAACGCTCCGGAGAAACATAAGACGAAGGTAGAGGTCTCGACATATAAGGCCACGTCTAACTTCCATGGAAGGGGTAAAATTGCATTGATCCACCAATCCAATGTACAAAAGTGAATGATAAGAGTAGTCGGATGGGGATCAGTCCATCGCGCACCCAAAGCATTATTCTACACATGAATAGGAGAATTATGTACACAACTCTCAGAATTAAGACTGAAGATCTTGACAAGAGATGTACAGAAACACAAAGGAGTGATGTAGGCTCTCTATTAGATCTGATGTGGTGGAGGTCGTCGCGTTAGAAAACATCGGGAGGTACAAAGAAAGATTTCAGTGAATTTTGATCCACCAAAAGGTACAACCGATGAAGGGCTACTCCGATGGCACGAAGACCAGCTGTGGAAACACCGTTGCAAGAGGAAGGAATCGAAACCCTAAAAGTACGACAAAAACCCAACCGCGAGAATTCCTGGAATTGAAGAAAAGATAAGATGGCAGATCCAAAACACGCAGAGGTAAGAGGAGAATAGCAGAGGGGTACGGAGTAAAAGCAGACCTAATCAGATCTATCCAACTGATTTTCCCAAACTAGTTTTGACACTCTACATTGACCATCTTCTAGGTTATCCTACAGGCTGGACTAGTGGGGTATCGCAACTGCTGAGCTCTGATACCACTTTGTAACACCCCAGAGCCGATCCTCGCGGTTAAACGGGTATGTGCGGGTTAGTGGCCGGACATGTGTAGCAAGGCGTGTGTGGCCCGTAGTGGACACGGCATGGCACATGTGCTGGCACTGGATGCACAGATGCGTGACAAGAGGGAATATTCCTGGGGTGTTACAAGTGTTCCCTAATGGTGATTGTAGCCCCTGGGGTAACGAGGTCGAGCGAGACCTTTTGATCGCCCCGCGCTCCTGAGAGAACAATAGATTATTCTTTTGGGCCATGCCGGGGGAGCATGTGACCTCCTCCCATGGAAGGGATGTTATCAAGATACTCTTCCGGTGTTAGCAATTACCATGATCTCATGGTCTAAGTACTAAGATTACTTTGTATGATGTTATAGCAATATAAACATCATGACTTTGATCGTAATGCTATACTTCGGATGATTGTTCATCACATCATTTCACAAATGTTGTGACCTCGTTATTGACAACATCCAATGTCCATGATCAGGAAACTTTGATCATCTTGTTAATCAACGCGCTAGACTATATGAGAGGCATAACTAGGAACCTTTTATTTATTTATTAAACACACATGTATTGATGTTTCCTATCAATACAATTATAGCATGCAAAATAAATATCTATCATATACAAGGAATACATAATAACAACTTTATTATTGCCTCTCAGGGCATATTTCCTTCAGCCTCCCACTTGCACTAGAGACAATAATCTAGTTCACATAGTGATAAATCTAACACCCATGGAGTTCTGGTGTTGATCATGTTTTGCCCTAGGGAGAACTTTAGTCAACGGATCTGCTAAATTTATGTCCGTGTGTACTTTACAAATCTTTATATCTCCATCCTTGACATGCTCGCGGATGGAGTGAAACCGATGCTTAATATGCTTGGAATTCTTGTGAGACCTTGGTTCCTTGGAGTTGGCTATGGCTCCATTGTTGTCACAATAGATCACCATTGGGTCCAATGCACTAGGAACCAAACCTAGTTCCGTTATGAACTCCTTCATCCAGACCGCTTCCTGCGCCGCTTCTGAAGCAGCAACATATTCCGCCTCCGTCGGTGATCCAGCCACCATAGGTTGTTTGGAACGCCTCCAACTAACTACTGCTCCGTTCAAGAGAAATACATATCCGGATTGAGCCTTAGAGTCATCCGGATCGGTGTCAAAGATAACATCGACATAACACTTAGCGACTAGCTCTTCTTCACCTCCATATAGAAGAAACATATCCTCAGTTCTTCTTAAGTACTTAAGGATATTCTTGACCGCTATCCACTATTCCGGAACCTAGATTAGATTTGTACCTACTAGTCAAACTAATAGCAAGTGCCACATCCGGTCTTGTACATAGCATGGCGCACATTATAGAGCCTATGGCTGAGGCATAGGGGGTCTTATCCATTGTCTCTCTTTCTTCCGTCGTAGCCGGACTTTGAGTCTTACTCAATGTCTTGCCTTGCAACATAGGTAAGAACCCCTCCTTACTTCCGTCCATATTAAACTTCTTGAATATCTTATCAAGGTATGTACTTTGCGATAGCCCAATTAGGCGCCTTCATCTATCTCTATATATTTTAATGCCTAATATATATGAAGCTTCACCAAGGTCCTTCATCGAAAATTTTCTGCTTAGATAACTTTTAACACTGTTTAAAAGATCTATATCATTTCCAATCAATAATATGTCATCCACATATAATATCAAAAATGCCGCATTGCTCCCACACACTTTCTTGTAAATACAAGCCTCTCCATAAGTTTGGACAAAACCAAACTCTTTGATCACCTCATCAAAGAGGAGATTCCAACTCCGGGATGGTTGCTTCAGTCCATAGATGGATCGCTGAAGTTTACATACCTTATTAGCATCCTTAGGATCGACAAAACCCTTAGGTTGTATCATATACAACTCTTCTTCAATATTACCATCGAGGAATGCAGTTTTGACATCCATCTGCCATATTTCATAATCCAAATATGCAGCAATTGCTAACATAATCCTAACCGACTTAAGCATCACTACGGGAGAGAATGTCTCATCATAGTCAAGTCCTTGAATTTGTCGAAACCCCTTTGCGACAAGTCGAGCCTTATAGATGGTCACATTACCATCAGCATCAATTTTTCTTTTGAAAATCCATTTATTCTCAACGGCCTTTTGATCGTGAGGTAAGTGCACCAAGGTCCAAACTTGGTTTTCGTACATGGATTCCATCTCGGGTTTCAAGGCTTCTAGCCATTTGTTGGAATCCGGGCTCATCATCGCTTCTTCATATGTCGCAGAGTCACCCATTTCATCAATCATGAAATTCATAACAGGATTTCCATACAGTTCAAGAGTTGCACGTGTCCTTCTTGACCTACGAGGTTCGGTAGTATCCTCTTTTGGAGTTTCATGATCATTATCATTAGCTCTCTCTTCATTAGGTGAAGTCAACTCCGAAAAGACTTCTGGTGCTGCGCCACTCGCCATGTCATGAAGAGAAAGTTCAATTACCTGTTCGAGTTCTACCTTCCAACAACTCACACCTTTCGCGAGAAACTCCTTCTCAAGAAAGGATCCATTCTTGGCAACAAAGACCTTGCCCTCGGATCTGTGATAGAAGGTATACCCAATCTTTTCCTTAGGGTATCTTATGAAGACGCATTTTTCTGCTTTGGGTTCGAGTTTATCTGGCTGAAGTTTCTTCACATAAACATCGCATCCCCAAACTTAAAGAAATGACAGCTTTGGTTTGTTTCCAAACCATAATTCATACAATGTCGTTTCAACGGAATTAGATGGTGCCCATTTTAAAGTGAATGCAGCGGTTTGCATTGCATAACCCCAAAATGACAGTGGCAAGTCAGTCAGAGACATCATAGATCGAACCATATCTAATAAAGTATAATTACGACGTTCTGACACACCATTACGTTGTGGTGTTCCGACAGGCGTGAGTTGTGAAACTATTCCATAGTCTTTCATATGTGTGCTAAACTCGTAACTAAGATACTCTCCTCCACTGTCGGACCGCAGAAATTTGATCCTTTTGTTACGATGATTTTCCACTTCATTCTGAAATTCCTTGAACTTTTCAAAGGTTCAGACTTATGTTTCATCAAATAGATATACCCGTATCTACTCAAATCATCCGTGAAAGTAACAAAATAACGATATCCACATCGCGCCGACACACTCATTGGTCCACACACATCAGTATGTATGATTTCGAATAAATCTGTCGCCCGTTCCATTGAACCGGAAAACGGCATTCTGGTCATCTAGCCCATAAGGCATGGCTCACATGTATCAAATAATTCAAAATCAAGTGATGCCTAAAGTCCATCAGAATGGAGTTTCTTCATGCGTTTAACGCCAATATGACCTAGACGGCAGTGCCACATATATGCAGATATATCATTATCAAGTTTAATCCTTTTAGCATCAACATTATGAATACGCGTAATACTACTATCAAGATCCAACAGAAATAAACCATTCATCACAGGTGCATGACCATAAAAGATATCATTCATATAAATTGAACAACCATTGTTTTCAGATTTAAAGGAATAACCACTTCGCATCAAACACGATCCGGATGCAATGTTCATGCTCAGTGCATGCACCAAATAACAATTATTTAGATTTATCACTAATCCCGACGGCATATGGAGAGGCAGCGTTCCGATGAAGATCACATCAACTCTTCATCCATTGCCGACCCGCATCGTGACCTCATCCCTTGCTAGTTGTTGCTTGTTCCGCATCCCTTGAATCGAGTTACATATATTAGCAACCGATCCCATATCAAATAGCCAGGTGCTGCTGCGAGTACTAGTAAAGTACACATCAATAACATGTATATCACATATACCTTTGTTTGCCTTGCCGGCCTTCTTGTCCGCCAAATACTTGGGGTAGTTGTGCTTCCAATGTCCAGTACCCTTCCAATAGTAGCACTCGGTATCAGACTTGGGGCCAGCTCAGGATTTCTTTTCAGGTGCGGCAACAGAATTGCCGCCCTTCTTTCCCTTCTGCTTGCCTTTCTTGTCCTTCTTGAAACCGGTGGTCTTATTGATCATCAACCCTTGGTGTTCTTTCCTAATCTCCACTTATGTAGTCTTAAGCATTGACAGAAGCTTGGGAAGAGACTTCTTCATGCCCTGCATGTAATAGATCATAATGAAGCTCTTATAGCTAGGTGGCAGAGATTGGAGAACACGATGTATGCCTAAGTCAATGGGAATCATTAATCCCAAGGACACAAGCTTATCGGTGCACCTAGACATTTTGAGTACGTGCTCACTGATGGAGTTGTTCTCCTCCATCATGCAGCTAAAGAACTTTTCAGAAGCATTATAACTCTCTACGGCAGCATGGGTATCGAAAATCATTTTCAATTCTCCCATGGTATCAAAAGCATTGCCATTTTTGAAACGCTTTCGAAGTTCCGGCTCTAGCCCATACAGTATGCCGCAATGAAGTAAGTTGTGGTCCTCCTGACGAGTTATATAGACATTCTTTTTCTCGTCAGGGGCATCAGGAGCTGGTGGAGGGCCTAGCGGCGCCTCTAGAACATATTGCTTTTGTGCAGCAGTGAGGAGAATCCTCAAATTCATTGCCCATTTGGTGAAGTTGCTACCATTCACAGCAAGTTTCTCTTTCTCCATGAACACATTGAAATTAAAAGTAGGTGGTGCCATCTACAACAGAATTTATAAAGTTTATTTAGACTAAGTTTATGATAGATTGAGGTCAACTAAGCCAAATTACTAATGAAGTCCCACTCAAAAATGACATCCCTCGTGTCCTTTTGGTGATTACATGAACCAAATCCACTACACCAAGTCCGATCATCACGTGAGTCGGTGTAGCTTCAAAGGCGAGAATCTATGTGGGCATCATATATGACTCATGCTTAACCTTTTGGTCCGTGTACCGAGGCCATATCTGTACATGCTAGGCTCGCCAAGTAAGAACCTTAGTACTCGCGTGTGTAAAACTGTCTTACACCCGTTGTATGAAAGCGTAGAGTCGAGTACACCTGATCATCACGTCATGTATCGAACATGGAACCACAATGAGGATCGTTCTTACCTACGAACATGGAACCACAACGAGGATAACCAAGTTATTAGCAACTCGTTGTAAATTGGATATTGACTATAATAGGAGAGACAGACACCCGCCAGCCTCTTATGCAAAACTAGTTGCATGTCAGTCATGGAACCGGTCCCATGTACGATGACATGTAAGGTTGGTCCAGGCCGCTTCATCCGACTATGCCAACAATATCCAAAATGCATGAAAGAAGCAATAACATGATCATCATCGCCCACATATAAACATATGTGTACTACCCGTGCAAAGCACCTAAGCATAGATCAGGCTCTCATACCATTGTTGGGTTCGCAGCATAGAAAACAAAAAATTTCCTACGATGAGAACTATACGCCAAGATCTATCTACTAGATACAAGCAACGTGTGGATATAAATCCATAGAGAACTTATCCTTGAAGACAACAGAGTTTTGTTAACGAGTTGGAACTCGTGGATGATGTAGTCGTACGCTTGCCGATCTCAAGATCTTGTGGAAGTCCTAGCGCCGCAAATCAACAGCGCATCCGTCCTCGCACACACGTTCAAGCCACCGGACAACCTCCACCTCCTCGATCCAGCGAATCAGTGGAAGCAGCAACTCCTTCCAGACGCAAGGCCACCGGGAACATGTATCTCACTAATCCAAGACCATGGGGAAATATATCTTCAGGGGGAGAGCGATCCTTCACGAGGAGGTGTGCTTTGTGAGGGAGGAGAGGGGGGCCTTTTATAGGAGAGGGTTCCTCCTCCCCTCCTAGGGCCGTCAGCCAAGGGGGGTGCCCCCACCTCTTCCTCATTCATGTGGTGGAAGCTCTACACACATCAATTTAGTCTCCACCCAAAGTTCCACTCACACGCATTAAATTTCCACCAAATTTAATGCAACTCTCAATTAATAAAACTGTTTTATTTATTTTATTCAGAATTTTGTTAATTACTTTCATTAACAAACATTTACATAAAACCCCTTGTAATATTTCAATATCACATGCAGAACCAGTTTCTGCAATTTCACCCGAAACAATTCTGGTATCTATCGAAACAATTCCTGCCCTTTGCAATTATTTCGTCTGGAACATATGTGCTCCAAAATGGTGTCCGAGAACCCTTAAGTGTGTCACCCTACGGTTTGCGAATAATGCCGACATGATTGAGACCCTTCTCAAATCAATAATCAGAAGCGAGACCTGGAGATCCATACTGACTCCTGCACATTCAAGGATGACTTCTGTGATCGTGAGAACCTTTAACGCTAGTATCTTAATCCCTTTGTCTCATGATATAATACATGTAAGATATTCGATCATCAGTATCCAGATACGTAGTTTGATCTCGTTACCGACATGCACTCTTTTCTCGTTCCCGTGATATAACATTCTAGTGATCACATCACTTGCCTGCAAGCTGTCTTAATGTGATATAACCGAGAGGGCCCAGAGTATATCTATCCGTCATCGGGATTGACAAATTCCACTCTTGATCCATGAGCCTCAACATAACACCTTCGTAACAATGAACCCACCTTTATAGTCACCCTGTTACAGTGTGATGGTTGATGTCATCAAGATACTCTTTCGGTGTTAGCAATTAACATGATCTCATGGTCTAAGGACTAAGATTACTTCGTATGTTGTTATAGCAATATAAACATAATGACTTTTATCGTAATGCTATACTTGGGATGAACGTTCATCACATCATTTCACAAATGTTGTGACCTTGTTATTAACAACATCCAATGTCCATGATCAAGAAACTTTTATCATCTTGTTAATCAACGAGCTAGTCTATAAGAGAGGCATAACTAGGAACCTTTTATTTGTTTATTAAACACACATGTATTGATGTTTCCTATTAATACAATTATAGCATGCATAATAAACATCTATCATATACAAGGAATACATAATAAGAAATTTATTATTGCCTCTTAGGACATATTTCATTCACCTATGCAAAAGACATCCGACGTCTCTGGGTTTTATACCAGATGCTCCTGGCATGAAAACAAAAACCGAGATCAAACGGACAAACCCAACATCCCATTGTATCTGAGGCGGTTTATATTTTTAACCGTCCCCAAACCCATTGGAGTAGGTTCGTCTTACAAAATGTCTCCTA
This sequence comes from Avena eriantha, assembly GCA_910589775.1. Classification (NCBI taxonomy): domain Eukaryota; kingdom Viridiplantae; phylum Streptophyta; class Magnoliopsida; order Poales; family Poaceae; genus Avena; species Avena eriantha. The sequence goes on along the minus strand of OU342744.1, from coordinate 401,235,363 downwards.
GCCCTTGGAGTAGGTTCGTCCTGTAAACTGTCTCAAAGTTTTGTAGGCGGTCTGGAAAATTCTGGACAGTCCTCCCTAATGGATTATTTGGTGCCTGCACTGAGCATGAATATTGTATCCAGATCGTGTTTGATGCGAAGTGGTTATTCGTTTAAATATGAAAACAAAGGTTGTTCGATTTATATGAATGATATCTTTTATGGTCATGCACCTGTGATGAATGGTTTATTTCTGTTGGATCTCGATAGTAATATTACGCATATTCATAATGTTGATGCTAAAAGGATTAAACTTGATAATGATATATATGCATATATGTGGCACTGTCGTCTAGGTAATATTGGCGTTAAATGCATGAAGAAACTCCTTTCTAATGGACTTTTGGAATCACTTGAATTTGAATCATTTGATACATGTGAGCCATGCCTTATGGGCAAGATGACTAGGATACCGTTTTCAGGTTCAATGGAACGGGCGACAGATTTATTGGAAATCATACATACTGATGTGTGTGGACCAATGAGTGTGTCGGCGCGAGGTGGATATCGTTATTTTTTTCTTTCACGGATGATTTGAGTAGGTACGGGTATATCTATTTGATGAAACATAAGTCTGAAACCTTTGAAAAGTTCAAGGAATTTAAGAATGAAGTGGAAAATCATCGTAACAAAAAGAACGAATTTCAGCGGTCCGACCATGGAGGAGAGTATCTTAGTTACGAGTTTAGCACACATATGAAAGACTATGGAATAGTTTCACAACTCACGCCTGACGGAACACCACAACGTCATGGTGTGTCGGAACATCGTAATCATACTTTATTGGATATGGTTCGATCTATGATGTCTCTGACTGACTTGCCACTTTCATTTTGGGGTTATGCACCGGAAACCGCTGCATTGACTTTAAATCGGGCACCATCTAAATCCATTGCAACGACACCGTATGAATTATGGTTTGGAAACAAACCTAAGCTATCATTTCTTAAAGTTTGGGGATGTGATGTTTATGTGAAGAAATTTCAGCCTGATAAACTTGAAACCAAAGCGAAAAATGCGTCTTCATAGGATACCCTAAGGAAACGATTAGGTATACCTTCTATCACAGATCCGAGGGCAAGGTTTTTGTTGCCAAGAATAGATCCTTTCTTAAGAAGGAGTTTTGTAACATCCCAAATTTAGCAACCCTGATTAGTTGTCCAGAATGCAAAAATCAGGGGGAACAAAAACTTTTTCTTGTTCATTGGTGCAGTGTTTTCTTGTTGTTTGTTTGTGCTTGTGCATGTGAGTGTATACCTTATGATACTCCTTACCTCACCACCAGTTGACAAAAACTATTTAAAAAAATATATACTGGCTCATTTGACATATTCTCAAATGCTTTGGCATTCCAAAACCTGAGCCAAGATGCTTATGTAACACAAAACTATTTTAGTAGCTTCTATTGACGAAAACTATGGAGAGATATATAATATAACCTCCTTAAGTTTTCAAGACAGAAGCCTTAACTAATCTTATCTCTAGCTTTCCCAAAACCTCTTTTCAAAGCATTTGAATTCTACTCTTGGTAGAGATACCAAGTACTCTCATCTTATTCAAACCTCAAACTCTTCAAAATGCCCTAACCTTACCTCAAGCTAAGATTGATGGTAACCCTAGTAGTAATTGACTTGTTTGTAAGATGAGTTGCCTTGATCTGCTGACAGATGAGTTGCCTGTATCTGTTGTCTGATGAGTTGCCTTGATCTGCTATGGGACTTGTTTGCTTAGGAAGTAGTATGAGCCACTCTAGGAGCTCATCACTAGGATCCAGACGTGTCCAAATCATCAATCCCTAAGCAAGAATACAAATCTGGATATGATCACTAGACACTAGGTGATCATCTAAAATCCTTAACCAGATCTGTTCTGAAGAATCCCATTCTAGAAGCTTCCAAGTCCATGAAGGCCAATATCAAGCATGGATCCCTTCTACTCAATCTACTCCCCAACATCATCCACTTAATGATGCTTTGGTACCTTGCAACCCTACCAAAAACATTCCCTCTCATACTCTAGTCAAAATCCTCAAAACTGCCAAACTTGAGGTTTGAAATCTGGCTTACTTGGCCAGACTATTTCAATATCACATGCAGAACCACTTTCTGCAATTTCACCCGAAACAATTTCCGGTTTCTATTGAAACAATTCCTGCGCTTTGCAATTCTTTCGTCTGAAACATATGTGCTCCAAAATGGTGTTTGGTAACTCTTAAGTGTGCCACCCTACGGTTCGCAAATAACGCAGACATGATCGAGACCCTTCTCTGATCAATAATCTGCAGCGGGACCTGGAGATCCGTACTGACTCCTACACATTCAACGATGACTTCTATGATCGTGAGAACCTTTGATGCTTGTAACTAAATCCCTTTGTCTCTGGATATATTACATGTCCGAGATTCGAGGATCGGTATCTCCATACCTAGTTTGATCTCGTTACCGACATGCACTCTTTTCTCGTTCCTGTGATATAACATTCTAGTGATCACATCACTTGCTTGCAAGCTATCTTAATGTGATATCACCGAGAGGGCCCAGAGTATATCTATCCGTCATCTGGATTGACAAATTCCACTCTTGATCCATGAGCCTCAACATAACACCTTCGTAGTACTGAACCCATCTTTATAGTCACCCTGTTACGGTGTGACGTTTGATGTTATCAAGATACTCTTCCGGTGTTAGCAATTAACATGATCTCATGGTCTAAGGATAAAGATTACTTCGTATGATGTTATAGCAATATAAACATAATGACTTGATCGTAATGCTATACTTAGGATGAATGTTCATCACATCATTCCACCAATGGTGTGACCTTGTTATTAACAACATCCAATGTCCATGATCAGGAAACCTTGATCATCTTGTTAATCAACAAGCTAGTCTATAAGACAGGCATACCTAGGAACCCTTTTTGTTTATTAAACACACATGTATTGATGTTTCCGATCCATACAATTCTAGCATGTAAAATAAACATCTATCATTTATAAGGAATATATAATAACAACTTTATTATTGCCTCTCAGGGCATATTTCCTTTAGGAATACCTACTCTAGCGTTCCCAGGAAGATCTTGACAAGGCCAGGAGAGAGAATCTACTTCTGAAGCTGGATATCAACCTACTCCGTAAGTGCGAAAGAAGTCTGAGAGCCACCAATGCGCGCTTGGAGAAGAAGCTGACCATTGAAGTACCCCCAACCCCTGAAGACAAAAATCCCGGGACTGACGATGAACTCCCCTTCCTCAGTGAGTACCACCCCATCATACAGTCACCTGCTCCGACCGAGTCAACATCCAACCCTGCACCTTTGGAAGGCACCACTATCACCTTCACTGAAGACGAGCTGAATATTCCGCATACCCCAGAATATATGTAGTCGTTGAAACCCAAGAGTCAACAACGACTTCATGTCGTTGAAACCCGAATCTCGGGACGAGATTCTTTTAAGGGGGAAAGGTCTGTACCATCCCAAACTCAGCAACCCTGATTAGTTGTCCAGAATGCAAAAATCAGGGGGAACAAAAACTTTGTCTTGTTCTTTGGTGCAGTGTTTGCTTGTTTTTTGTTTGTGCTTGTGCATGTGAGTGTATACCTTGTGATATTCCTTACCTCACCACTAGTTGACAAAAGCTATTCAACAAAAATATCCTGGCTCATTTGACATATTCTCAAATGCTCTATCATTCCAAAACCTGGGCCAAGATGCTTATGCAACCAAAACTATTTTAGTAGCTTCTATTTAACAAAACTATGGAGAGATATATAATATAACCTCCTTATGTTTTCAAGACAGAACCCTCAACTGATCTTATCTCTAGCTTTCCCAAAACCTCTTTTCAAAGCATTTGAATTCTACTCTTGGTAGAGATACCAAGGACTCTCATCTTATTCAAACCTCAACCTCTTCAAAATGCCCTAACCTTACCTCAAGCTAATCTTGATGGTAACCCTAGTAGTAGTTGATTTGTTTGTAAGATGAGTTGCCTTGATCTGCTGACAGATGAGTTGCCTTGATCTGCTGTGTGATGAGTTGCCTTGATCTGCTGCGGGACTTGCTTGCTTAGGAAGTAGTATGAGCTAGTCTAAGAGCTCATCACTAGGATCTAGATGTGTCCAAATCATCAGTACCTAAGCAAGAATAAAAATCTGGATATGATCACTAGAAACTAGGTGATCATCTAAAATCCTTAACCAGATGAGTTCTGGAGATTCCCATTCTAGAAGCTTCCAAGTCCACGAAGACCAATATCAAGAATGGATCCCTTCTACTCAATCTACTCCCCAACATCATCCACTTAATGATGCTTTGGTACCATGCAACCCTACCAAAAACATTCCCTCTCATACTCTAGTCAAAATCCTCAAAACTGCCAAACTTGACTAAGTCTGGAAACAGTTTCAACATCACCTTTTTGAATGCCTCTCTTTCTCAAACCATCTGCATTTTTGGAAATGAACCCAAACCATATTTTTAACCATTGTAATTACTACCAAGGCCCATATTTTTCCTTGGCTATATCATCCTCCAACCCCCTAGTTCTTGATGGTTTTGCAGGCAAGAAAATAACTTTTCCTGCAAATCTAGTCATCATGCCGACTTTGGCAGAAGCTCACACCCTTATCCAAACCCCTATGGACTAAATCTCTACATGGTTGTGTTCTACTCATATAGGTCTACAAAAATCTACTTCACTTGGTCCAAGTAAATCTCTGTGCTGATTAAACCCACATGGTTTATAAGGCATCATGACTCATCTGGTATGGCAACCTTAATTTCAACAAAGTTTGCCACCATTTCTAGATCACCTCAAATGCAATTAATTCAAACTCCATCTTTCATGATCATATATATGACTTGTTATACCTATCCATATATCCATTGCATCAAGGTGAACTCTGAACTCCAAGATACAACCATGTTTCGATGGTATAAAAATAGCATCTCCCTAGATCCTCAATACCTTGTTCTTTCATCTCATTCAAGTTGGATTTCCATTTCCCAAGGTTGCAAATGCTTGCAACACCTTGTCAACCTCATCTACATTGATCATCAAGATTTCTCAAAAATTATCCATAATTATTATGGCTCTAAATCTATTAAATTCCTTTAATAGACCAAATCTCAAAACCTCTTTCCCCAATAGAAAGTTGGGTTTTTGTCAAAACACTTCGCGAACTTTTCGCTCAAGTGAGTTCCATATATCCTACCCTATCTTCCCATCTCAAAAATAAATATTTTTGATATGCTTTATTATTTCCTTTTTGCCCATTTTCTTAAATGTCTGAATTGGAATAATAATTGTTTTCAATACTTTTAATCCCCAATAAATCTTGGGAAAATTCCCCTATGTGTGTATGCACAATTGGGACCATCTCAAATAAAACCCCACCCCTGTCCAATTTAAAAATATCAAATGATCTTCTACAAACCACTTCTGCTCTTTTTGAATAAATGGATTTATAAGGACTAAAACCCCTTATAAAAATCTCAAATAAATCCTAGGAGTCCACCTTGACCTCATCTATCTACCAGTACCATATCCTCATCTTGTCCAATGCAACATTTTGGACTTCCCTCATAACCACCAATTGGATCAAAATTGCCAAGTAAGCAACTCGACTCCTCAAACCACTTCCAACTCCTATCAAACCTTGCTCAATGCACTTCCTCAGCACCAGGACACACCCCCAAGTCGACACCACTGTAGCTCCACCCCAGCATTGCCCATTTTACCCTTGTAATAATAGAGGGAGAGAGAGACAACCCCCAAATCTTACAAGGATCTACCTCAATTAATTACCACAGCAGCCCTCCTACTCTCTGCCGACCAAAAACCCATCCTTACCACTCCCCACCATTCCCTAGGCCAATCCTTGGCCATCTCCATCCCTCCCATATGTCCCAATGGGACATTTACATCATCTACTCCTCCTCCTTGGTATAAAGGCCAGAGGCCACCCGCAGCTCTCCCTTGCCCCTCATTTTCTCCCTCTCCTCCTCACTTACCTCCCCCGAGCCTCCAATAAAACTCGAGCAAGGCTCTCTCCCCCTTGCTCCCCCTCCTCTGCATGTTGCATCGTCGACTCCCCTACCTCCACTGCACCTAACCTTATGCTTATTTTTGTCCAGGACCGACTCCTCCGTCCTCGCAAGTGAGCTTAGACGAGGTCATCCTCAGCCATCGTCGCGCGAGTTGTTTCCCGTGGACCTCCCCTGCCGTGCCACCCCTAGATCTGCTCGCCGTCATCGACCGTGTCGCCCTATGCCCTCCCTGTCGCCTCCCCAGCCCTCTAGTGAGCTCCCGCCTCCCTCTCCGACGTGCTAGGGTTCTGCCACCGCGAGCTCTGCTCTATCGAGCACGACGAAGCGCCGATGTCCATCGCGACTTAATCAAACGGCTAGATCTGCGCGATACCGCTTCGGCCGCCCGCTCCCACTGACGCCGGGCCCCTCTTGCAAGGTTCAATCCACAGACTCCCACGTGCCGGGTCGCCGCGGTGGGCTTAATCTCCACCTGAAGCCCATGTCCCCCACAGATCCCGGCCCAGTTGCCCTGTTCTCTTTTCTTTTTATTTCAGATCCAGAGAAATACCAGTAGGATTAAATCCTTTTGAAAATGTAAATCAAGTCCAAATACCCAGATCTAAATTCCTGGTTGTTCCCTGATGTTTTCTTAAACATGCAGAGGCAACCCCAAGTCAAAACTAATTTCCATCTATTGCTGGAATTTATTCTGCTGCCAGGTGTACTTTTCCCTAAATAATTTTCCTCATAGAGTTTTATACTTCCATTTGAGATGAAACAAAGCTCTACTGAAAGGTATTTCAAATACCAGTCATGTAGCACATGTCCTATGCCAAGGTGAACAGTAGTGTGCCTTTAACAAAAATAATAAAAATAGCCTTTATCTGCCTTGGATAAATTCTCTAGGTCAAACCAAATGTGGTAATGACCTGATTCCACCTCCCAGTACCTCATAATATCATTGTATATCAAACCCTAGAAGCTCAGAATTCCTTGAGCTCTTGTTGAATGCTAGTGATTTACTTACTTTTGTAAGTGGTTTTATCACTAATTAAATCACTCCGGGAGTTTGACAACTCCAAAATGGGTGAATCTAATTCCTACAGAAAGGTATTCGAAATACCTACCACATGCATTTGTAATCAGCTCCATAGCTTCTATAGAATTAATCTGGTAAAAGGGAGAAAAACCATATAGAACTGACTTTGGGAAATTCCTGAGGGCATTCTGGGTAATCTTTTGACTTGATTCCAACTCTATGTGATTCAGCACATCAAACACTACCTAACGACCCAAGGAAATAATTTTTGGGCCTACAGATCAATTCTGGTGAATTTATTCCCTCAAACTAGAGTTATTTCCATATAAAAGGCATAATTAAATGTAGGTAATTGATAATCAAGTGAAAACACTTGTGTTGGTTTTGTTTTGTCAAGACCTATCTGAGGATATCATGGTTGCACATTGGTATCCTACAGAGCTCAGAACCCCACTCGAAGTTCATGGTATTAATCCTAGACATCTATCTTCCAAGAGAAAAACACTAGAGTGGCAATCTAGTAATTTCCAACTCCTAGTACCCCACTCCTCCAAAACCTACTGAGTTAAGTAGGATTCCATATAATTGTTTGATGTATGGTTTGATACATGTATGCCTTGTATTGATTGTGGTATTGTCTGTTTGCATGTATGCTCGATGACGACAATAGTGTGAGTGTTTGACGACAAGAAGGAATGGACTTCTTACTATATTAATTGGGTATTCTTGGTTATCTAAGGAAGTCTAGAGACTTATTGCTGATCACAGGCAAGTCATCGTTCCTGAATTCCGATACTTTTCCTACTCTCTTTATTACCTGTTTTGTATCCTCTTTATAAATAGCATCATTAATCCGCATGTCTCGTTCCATAAATTCGGCGCTAATAACTTGGCTCCTCCAAGTTATGACTTTGTGTCCCTCGTGGCACCACCCTGATGTACCTACCATTTTATCCCGTTAGATCGAGAGTATGATGGTTAGCATCCTACCTCGTTGGAAACCCCTGGTTTGGAGAAAATAAACTGTTTTGGGGATTTACCCCACTACAAAGGTTTCAAACTACTTTGTAAAACCCTTAGGAAGAGGCATGGTTCCAAGCGGTTGTGTTAACGAAAGAAATGGTGATGATGAGAAATGAGAAAGTGAAGGGATGTTCTACACCTTTACCGGAACATTTTATATCAGTGGAACCACATTACCCCAGGTGCTGGGTCTTAACTCGTAGTTTTTCTGCATTAGCCGAGGCAGCTTGTACCATGCTTATAGGGAGAGATCCCTTGAATTCTGGGCAAGAGTGAGCCTGTTCTGGGAGGAGGCCGGTGCAACAATTGGGTCTCTCACGGATGGTATGACTTCGGCGTTACAGAAGGAAGTGGAGTCACTAGATTAAGGTATACGCCAAGTTGTGGCTTGGGTATACGCGTGTACGGAAGGAAGGACTATGGCTGGGAGCCACATACTCGTTGCCGGGGAGAACAAACCCAAAAGGAAAAGCAGCCTTTGCTAGGGTCGACAAGGAAAAGGTTAAGTTTGATTATCCGGACCCCCATCTATAGTGGTAGTGGGCCATGGTTGTATCCCTGTAGATGTATTGATTCTTGTGGGGAAAGTGCACAAACTCTGCAGAGTATAATCTATTCGAATAGCAGTGTCCACGGTCAAGGACGTTTTGAAAGCTGTTGGCTAGGAGTACCCAAACGGTGATGGTTTGGAAAGAACGGATGGAAGGATGAAGGTTCCGGGGGGAACCCGTGTTCGCAAGCTTTGCTTTGACCCGAGGTGGTCGAAGAGGTTTAAAAAGGGTTTTTACTCCAAAACTGTTTTCAGAAACTCTTTTTCAACAAAGATATGGAGCTGTCTTGACTTATAAAACAAAGGCATGTTTTCAAAACTCTTTTTCAACAAAGATATGGAGATGCCATAACTTCAAGAGTTAGTCTACGCTTTTCAAAAGCAACCCCAGATAGAGCTATCTCGCCACAGCCAGAATTGCATTTCCTTACTCCTCTTATCTTCGTGGTTTGCGAGTACATTCAAAAGTACTCACGATTGTGTCCCTGGTTATTTACTTGGCCAGACTTTCAGAGGTTCGACATCAGAAGATTAAGGTGTCGTCCAGCGAGCTAGGTCGTCTTCCTAGTCAGTTTCCTGTAGGTTGAGGCATGATTGGGATCTGCGCGTGTTGATGTTCCGCTGCTAAAGATGGTGTAGCCATAACGGCCTTTATGTAAGTCTTGTAATTTCGTTATGTTTCGGATGATGTAATGATACTTGTCGGTTATGTTCCACGGCTCACTGATCATGGGAACATGGATGTATACATAATAGGTATTTCTCGGATGGTTAATCCGGGGAGCCCACAAGTTTCTCGCGAAAGGTGTGAGTAGTTGGAAGGTAGAACTCGAAGAGGTTATTGAACGTTCTCTTCATGAAATGGCGAGTAGCGCAGCACCGGAAATTGTTTCGAAGTTGACTTCACCTGATGAAGAGAGATCTAATGATAATGATCATGATACTCCGAAATAGGACACTACCAAACCTCGCAGGTCAAGAAGGACACATGCATCTCCTGAACTGTACGGCAATCCTATTTTGAATTTCATCATTGATGAAATAGATGACCCTGCGACGTATGAAGAAGCGATGTTGAGTCTAGATTCCAACAAATGGCTAGAAGCCATGAAATCCAAGATGGAATCCATGTACGAAAACCAGGTTTGGACCTTGGTGGACTTACCTCACGATCGAAAGCCCGTTGAGAATAAATGGGTTTTCAGAAGAAAAACTGATGCTGATGGTAATGTGACCATCTATAAACCTCGAATTGTCACAAAGGGGTTTCGACAAATTCAAGGAGTTGACTACGATGAGACATTCTCTCCCGTGGCGATGCTAAAGTCGGTTAGGATTATGTTAGCAATTGCTGCATATTTCGATTATGAAATATGGCAGATGGATGTCAAAACTGCGTTCCTCAATGCTAATATTTGAGGAAGAGTTGTATATGATACAACCTAAGGGTTTTGTCAATCCTAAGGATGCTGATAAGGTATGCAAGCTTCATGGATTCATCTATGGACTGAAGCAAGCATCCTGGAGTTGGAATCTCCGCTTTGATGACGTGATCAAAGAGTTTGGATTTGTCCAAACTTATGGAGAGTCTTGTATTTCAAGAAAGTGAGTGGGAGAAATGTGGCATTTCTGATATTATATGTGGATGACATATTATTGATTGGAAATGATATAGAACTTTCAACAGTGTTAAAAGTTATCTAAATAGCAAATTTTTGATGAAGGACCTTGGCGAAGCTTCATAAATATTAGGCATTAAAATCTATAGAGATAGATCAAGACGCCTAATTGGGCCATCACAAAGTACATAGCTTGATAAGATATTAAAGAAGTTTAATATGGACGGAAGTTTAATAAGATATTAAAGAGTAAGACTCAAAGTCTGGCTACGGCGGAAGAAAGAGAGACAATGGATAATATCCCCTATGCCTCAGCCATAGGCTCTATAATGTACGCCATGTTATGTACAAGTCCGGATGTGGCACATGCTATTAGTTTGACTAGTAGGTACCAATCTGATCCAGGTTAGGAACACTGGATAGCGGTCAAGAATATCCTTAAGTACTTAAGAAGAACTAAGGATATGTTTCTTGTATACGGAGGTGAAGAAGAGCTAGTCGCTAAGTGTTATCTTGATGCTAGCTTTGACACCGATCCGGATGACTCTAAGTCTCAATCCGGATATGTATTTCTCTTAAACGGAGCAGCAGTTAGTTGGAGGAGTTCCAAACAACCTGTGGTGGCTGGGTCAACGACGGAGGCAGAATATGTTGCTGCTTCAGAAGCTGCGTAGGAAGCGGTTTGGATGAAGGAGTTCATAATAGAACTAGGTGTGGTTCCTAGTGCATTAGAACCAATGGTGATCTATTTTGACAACAATGGAGCCATAGCAAACGCCAAGGAACCAAGGTCTCACAAGAATTCCAAGCATATTAAACGTCGATTTCACTCCATCCGCGAGCATGTCAAGGATGGAGATATACAGATTTGTAAAGTACACACGGACCTAAATGTAGAAAATCTGTTGAATAAAGTTCTCCCTAGGGCATGATCAACATCAGAACTCCATGGGTGTTAGATTTATCACTATTTGAACTAGATTATTCTCTCTAGTGCAAGTGGGAGACTGAAGGAAATATGCCCTGAGAGGCAATAATAAAGTTGTTATTATGTATTCCTTGTATATGATAGATGTTTATATTTCATGCTATCATTGTATTGATAGGAAACGTAAATACACGTGTGTTTAATGAACAAATAAAAAGTTCCTTGTTATGCCTCTCTTATAGACTATCTCGTTGATTAACAAGATGATCAAAGTTTCCTGTTAACACACGGATTTTTAATCCCAGATGCCCGTTATGCCATACCTTGCAATCCCAGGATTACCATTTTTACGAGACATAACGGATTGGATATCACAGTACATCATCCATTACAAACTATACACAAGGCCTTACACAAATCCAGTCTTAATACAACAAGGAGCGGAAATAAAATATAAGCATAGCGGTGGGGTCCATCTTCAGGGGGCACGGGCAATGCTGACGAAGGCAGATAGTCCTAGTTATCATAGCTGTCATGTTGGCCATCATCTTGATAGTCACCTTCATAGTCTGGCCATGAGAATAGACAGGGACAAAAGCCATGAGTACCCTTTAAGTACTCGCAAACTACCTCTAACAAGTAATATAATTCTAGGATAAAGTGATAGATCTAAGTTTAATTATAAAGTTAAGTTAGCAACCTAAGCTGAGTTCTGAAGCAAAGAAAGATAAAATAAAGTTCTAGAATCACTCAAGTTGGGAAGCTATTGTGATAAACACAACCATGTTGTGGTCAAGTCAAGATTCATCATTCATTTCATAAGTTGTTTGAAAAACATCTAACAACGAAACAGTATGGCCATTCCAACTGTCCATAACTGCGGACGCGGCTATTCGAATAGTTTGACACTCTACAGAGGTGGTACACTTTCACCACAAGATTCGATACATTTGTCAGGGATAACCCTGAATCATCATACTTAGTATGCAGATAATCAAACATAACCTTCCCTTTACACACCCTAGTATAAGCACCTCTCCTATGAGCATGGCCTCCCAACCATGACCATCAGTCATCTTGGGCACTGCATAGGTGGACATCATAAGAGGTAGCCTTAGCTCAAACCTCTCCCGCGAGGGAACTAATACTAATGCATGTAAATTTCCAGCTAAGCCTTACCCAATTCAGGTAGTGTGGTTGTACGATAAATTTGGAATGGTATCGCATCTGAATCCAACCATCAGTTTTATAAAAGGGTTAAGGCTCATGCCTCAACATTTTCATCATCATAAACCATTTGGGTTTCTCAACACATGTCAAAACATCTCAATAGAATGACTCATCATTCCAAGGTTTTCATAATTCATTTTCACCAAATGTTACCATCTAAAGTGACTCATGTTTTTGATCTACTCTAAACTACTAAGTTAAGAGTGTTCACGTGGAAAAGATGGGTTCAATCTCATGCCATAGAATGACATCTAAATGGTTCTAGATAGGTCAAGTTTTATACTCTTTATGCTACCTTCAAAACAAGTAAAGAACTTTGTGTAAATTAAAGGGAGTAAAGCTTGTAAATAAGACTTGGGGTACTAATAGTCAAAGTACTGTGACCAAAGCATGCCTAAAGCATCTTTGCTAAACCATCTAGCTTAATCCTAGCTTGCTAAGCATTATACTTGCAAGTGTTAGCTTGCATTGTTAATGGTGTCTTGCCTTGTGCAGTGCAGTGGTTGAAGTTTTCTTCTCCTTCTTCTTGGTAGAACTCCTCCTCCTCCAAAGCTTGGTCGGTACTATCGTCTATAAATACATACGGAGTACAGAATCACCAAACAATACTTAACTAGTCTAATTAGCATTCTAAGACACACATTTGATGATCTATTATCATCTCAAGCATCACAAGTTTAATTTAATAGTTTAAGTCTTTTTAATTTAGAAAAGGAATTTCTACTCAATTAAAAATTAACTAAGATTTAATATTCACCACTTAAAATATGGGATCATGTGGACACATGTCATCACCACATATTCTAGCATGTGGGAATGTGATTTAAGGGTTGGATCATAATTACTTTGGTTTAAGTTCATTATTTAATGATTTAAAGTGACTAGAAATGCCTATATAGCATTATTTTGGTACTAGTCCAAAGTCACTGCATGTAAACCTTAATATTATTACATATTCAGATAGGTATGATGAAATGTGATTTCTGAGAGTTGGAATCAACTCAAAACCTATCTTGGTTGATTTTATAAAAATGGTGTAAGGTGCAAATGCTTCTGTTTTGTTATTTTCACTAGGAGAGATCTATAACTCTAATTGAATTAAATCCAACGGGCTTGGATAGATCATTTCAATACCTTTCAGGCAAAATTAGTTTCATGCAATTTGGATTTGTCAAACTCTCTGAATTGATTTTCAAACTAAGAGATAGAACTAAGTTTAAACTAAACAGGAAAATCCTAATTCAAACTTACTGGGTCACGGGGGAAACTCTTACGGTCCGTCCCAGTGTCACTCCGCGGCACGGGGGTCAACTGACAGGGGGGTCCACAAGTCAGCGGCTCATAACATGTGAAGCGTTAATGTGGGCCGTTAGATTAGAATGAGGATCAACGGCTGTGGCTTGTCGTCGACGACGGACATGTCACCGGCGAGCTCGAACCCTTGCGCCTCGGTGGGGGTGCATAGGGGGCGTACCAGGGCTCCAGCGACGATGGCGAGGCGGGCAAACGGACTGGTGGTCGACGGCGAGCTCAGGGACGGTCGAGGCAGCTCCAGGAGTGGTCGCAATCAGCGGCACCCCTTCCTCCTCTGTTGCAAGCTACTCCGGCCAAATTCCAGCGAGCAAGTACTCATGCTGCTCCGGCTAGAGGTTGGGAATGGTCAGGGAGATGAGGGGAGTGGATTGGTGTGCGTCAAACGGCTGGGGGTGCCCTCCTTTTATAGGCTCGATGGCGAGACCAAGAGGGATGGGCAGGCGACGGGGGCGACATGGCTACGGGCAGCTAGCGGCATGGCTGAGGGTGGCGATCGACGGGCGGTCTCTTGGCGGTGCTCTAGGAACTCAATGTGGGCATAGGGGCAGTGGTATGCGGTCGGGGGCAGCTGGCGCTCTGAGCGGCAGAGGCGGCGGTGTCCACGACGAGCGGTGGCTGTGGTGCGTTGGGCTGCGAACGGGCGTGTCCGTCGTGTTCCCTGGGTCGTGGAGGAGAGGTGGGCACAGGTTGCGGTCGCGTGGCGTCTTATGCACGCGTGCCGGGTGCGGCGCTCTGGCGCGTGCTTGGCATGGCTTGGTGGCATTGGGCGAGTGGTTTCCTCGGTGGTCCACTGCTGCGCTTGCCTCGGGGAGGGGACAGAGGGTGGTGGTGAGGTCCTGGCTACCTCCTAGACATGCCGAGAGAGAGGGAGGTGGTCTGCTGGGGCGAGTTCATGGTCGGCCGGCGAGCTAGTGCTCGGGGTGGCTCGGCACTATGGCTAGGGACAAGGGGGATGGGCGCTAATGGTATGGTTAGATCATGAGGGTACCAAAGGATTAAATGGAGATCAAATGGGGGCAAAACCCGGTTCAAAACAATAAGCTATCGTTTAGAGTTTAACCCTGCCTACCAAGTGTTTGATTAAATGGCCGCAAGAAATAAACTTTTGAATTTTGAAAATATTTTTGGTGGGTTTGGTAGGCATAAGCTTCAGACTCTGTGGGTGCTTGGGTTTTGAAAATGGAGCTTGTTTGAGTGGTTTTTGAAATAGTGGGATCTTCCCATATGAATTAGATTCAATTTTAAACTGTCCTTTAAAATTAGCATTTTAAAGATTTAAGCAGATCACAAAGTGGGCCTTGGTACCTCATTATGTGTACTATCAGGGGGTGCAAAGATCTAGAATTATTTCTGTTGAGTTTTGAGTACTAGGAATAGCCAAAGTAGGCATGAGAGTTAATTTGGCCAAAATAACCATTCACTTCAATTATTCATTTTGAGTTATTTTTCTTTGGGAAAAGTTTGGGAATGATTTAGATGATGTTTATTTCACCTAAGAAACATTTTACAAGCAAAGAATCATAGAACCATGGCAATTAAAATCAATTCCCAACTTAAATGCACAAACACATGAATGCTTTCATTTTTAATTTGGAAAAGTTTTTGTTAACCCTAAATTTGATGATTTGGATCTTGATAAGCTTGGATTAAAGTTTTGGGATGTTACAAACCTTCCCCCCTTAAACAAAATCTCTTCCCGAGATTTACAAAGAAAACTAGGAACTAAAGAGATCTAGGAACTCTGTCCTAATGTAATCTTCGCGCTCCCAACTAGCTTCCTCCTGAGTATGGTTGCTCCACTGAATCTTAAGAAACTTGATGCTCCTGGTCCTGGTGGTTCTGTAGGCTTCTTCCAAGATACGGATGGGCACTTCTCTATAGGTCAGGTCATTGTTGATTTGTACAGACATGTGATCGATGTTCTTGAAAACTTCAGTCTTCTCACGCACTTCCAAGCATTTGCGAAGTAACAAGATATGGAACACATTGTGTATGGCTGACATCTCTTCATGCAGTTCCAGTTGATACGATACTTCTCCTCAATAGTTCAGAATCTTGAAGGGACCGATATATCTAGGGGCTAACTTTCCTTTCAAACTAAAGCGTTGAGTTCCCTTCAATGGTGAAACCTTGAGATACACAAAATCTCCGACATTGAAAGTCAGGTCTCTCCTCCTTTTGTCAGCATAACTCTTTTGTCTGGATTGGGCGGTCTTGAGGTGCTCACGGCCTTTATGAACCTTCTCTTCTGCTTCCCAGAGAATATCGGGTCCAAAGCTCTGACCCTCTCCTACTTGCGACCAATTCAAACGGGTATGACACTTTCTTCCGTATAGGAATTCAAATGGGGCCATCTGCAAACTAGCTTGATAACTGTTGTTATATGAGAATTCTGCGAAAGGCAGGCAGTCTTCCCATTTTGATCCCTATTCCAACACACAAGCTCTAAGAATATCCTTTAAGATTTAGTTGACTCTCTCAGTCTGTCCATTAGTTTGCGGGTGATACGCGGTACTGAAGTTCAACTTGGTTCCCAATCCTTCTTGGACTTTCTGCCAAAATCTCGAGGTAAACTGAGTTCCTCGATCTGATACTATGGTCTTGGGGGTTCCATGCAGACTAACAATTCTAGCGATGTACAATTCTGCTAACTTCGCACTCTGGAAGGTAGTCTTGACAGGTATAAAGTGGGCTACCTTGGACAGCCTATCAACTATGACCCAGATTGAGTCATTTCCCATACTAGAAGTAGGCAAACTGGTGATAAAGTCCATTCCGATGGAATCCCATTTCCATTCCGGAATCTGCAATGGTTGCAACAGTCCTGCAAGTCTCTGATGCTCTTCTTTGACTCTTTGACAGATGTAACATTTTGCGATGTAGATTCTGATATCTCACTTCAGCTTGTGCCACCAAAATTGCTCTTTCAAATCCTGATACATCTTCGTTCCTCCGGGGTGGATAGAATAAAGAGTATCATGCGCTTCCTTCATGATAACTTGCTTCAACTCCGAATCTGCTGGCACACAGATACGTCCTTTGTACCACAGTACCCCTTCTTCGTCTTCAGTGAATCCAGGTACCTTTCCTGTACCAATACGACGTTTGATTAAGTCTATATTTTCATTCCCCTTCTGGGATTCCTTGATTTGGCTAATAAAAGTGGGTTGAGGTTCAATGCTAGCTAAGAATCCTTTGCTAACTAGTCCAGTCCTGAACTACTCCAACTCTTCATACAAACTTGGTTTCTTCTCCTTGATCATGGTGTTGAGCCTACACGGCAATCTTCTAAGAGCATCTGCTACCGCATTGGCTTTGCCGGGGTGATAGTGAATGTCAAGGTCATAATCCTTGATTAACTCTATCCATGTCCTTTGCCTCATATTCAGCTCTTTCTGAGTGAAAATATGCTTCAAGCTCTTGTGGTCTGAGTAAATCCCACAGCGATTACCCATTAGATAATGACGCCATGTCTTGAACACTAGAACCACATCTGCTACCTCAAGATCATGGGTCGGATAGTTCTGCTCATGCTGCTTCAGTTGTCGAGACAGATACGCGATGACTTTGCCTTCTTGCATCAACACACATCTAAGACCAATCTTGGATGCGTCACAATACACATCAAATGGCTTCTTGATATCTGGCATGATTAATATTGGGGCTAATATCAATCTCTTCTTCAGCTCCTGAAAACTGGTTTCACATTTGTCTGTCCATTCAAACTTCTTGTCCTTCTTCAACAATTGGGTCATGGGTCTGGTGATGCTTGAGAACCCTTCTACGAACTTGCGGTAGTACCCCGCTAATACGAGCAATGCACAGACTTGGGTTTGAGCCTTTGGGGCTTCCCATTCTTCGACATCTTTGATCTTGGCAGGATCAATAGATACTCCTCCGGCAGACACAATATGTCCTAGGAATCCTACTTCTTTCTGCCAAAACTCACACTTGCTGAACTTGGCATATAACTGATGCTCTCTTAGGGTTGCTAGGATGCTTCTCAGATGTTGCTCATGCTCTTCTTCTGACTTGGAGTAGATAAGGATGTCGTCGATAAACACAACTACAAACTTATCTAGGAAATTCATAAAGATCTTATTCATGAGATTCATGAAGTAAGAAGGGGCATTGGTCTAAACCATAGTGAGTAGTAAAGGCGGTCTTCGGAATATCTGTTGCACGAATCTTAAGTTAGTGATAACCAGTCCTAAGATCAATCTTTGAGAATACCTAGGCTCCAGTCAACTGATCAAATAGATCCTCTATCTTTTGCAAGGGGTACTTGTTTTTGATGGTGACGTCATTCCATTTTCTGTAATCTGTGCAAAGACGGTTGCCTCCATCTTTCTCGTCGACGAATAATACTGGTGATGTCCATGGAGATGTGCTTGGTTGAATCAAGCCTTTCTCTAACATGGCATCCAACTGTTTCTTCAGTTCCACTAACTCTAATGGGTTCATGCTATAGGGTCTCTGGGCTATAGGTCTAGTTCCGGGGATTAGTTCGATAATGAACTCAATATCCCTATCCGGGGGAATACCTGGCAATTCATCTGGGAATACGTCGGGGTACTCACAGACTACTCTGACTTGGTTAATGGTGGGCAGGGTTACACTCTTGTTGCACTTGAATTGATGAGGTAAGATTTCAGAGATATGCTCTAATGTTACTCTAGAACTACTGGTCATGGTGATGGCTTTCTTAGCACAGTCTATTACTCCTTTATGCCTTGACATCCAGTCCATACCTAGTACTACTTCCAATCCTTTGGTTCCAAGTACAATTAGGTTGGCATAAAAATCTATCCCATGTATTCTGATAGGCACAGCTTTGCAAATTTTTCTAGCTTTGGTTGTTGAACCGGGGATTTGAACTATCATGACATGCTTCAAGTTGTTTGGGTGAATCTTACTAGTGCATGCAAATTCTTCGGTGACAAACGAATGCGATGCTCTCGAATCAAACAATACTCTTGCTAAAACTAAGTTGACAGAAAACATACCTAGCACTACATTTGGCGCTTCCTGGGCTTCTTCTGCGTTCATGTGGAAGGGACGGTCGTTGCGGTTGCGAGGGTTCCCTGGGGCAAATCTTCTTCCTGGTTGAACACGACGCTGCTGCTGAGCTGGGGCATTCACATTGGCATTGGCTGCAGTCTTCTTGGGACACTCATTGGAATAGTGACCCTTCACTCCACACTCAAAACAAGTGATTTGGGACTTGTCCTTGACTGCGACAGGTACAACATTGCTGCCAGTTTCTGGGTGAAGTGTTGTTGTTTTTGCTGTTGGTCTTGGGAGGTGCATGGTTGAAATTGTTGGCATTGCCAGAGTTGGGATTGTTTCCTACGGACTTCCCGTTGCCTCCGCTACGGTTGGGGTAGCTGGGGAGAGACATTGGGGGTCGGTTGTTCCTTGGTGCATATCCTGATGAAGGGTTGGGACGGTACTTCTGGTGACTGTTGGATCCAGACTGTTGCATCATATGACGCTTGAGGTTGTCGTTTGCCTGGTTAATGTTCCCTTCCATCTGAATGGTAGAGTCGACTAGCTCTTCGAGATCCTCGAAACGGATGTTGACGAGGACTGTCTGCATCTTATCATGCAGTCCATTCAAGAATCTCTCCTTCTTCTTGGCCTCCGTGTTGATCTCATCAGGTGCATATCTGGCAAGTGACAGGAATTTGACACGGTACTCCACCACAGTCATTCTTCCTTGCTTCAATTCATGGAATTCATCTCTCATTCTGTTGACTAGACCTTGCGGCACGTGGGTGCGGCTGAATTTGACTTTGAATGCTTGCCATGTCATAACTTGGCCATGGTTCATCAGGCGGATACTGTTCCACCAAGATCTTGCATCTCCCGCCAGGTAATGGGTGGCGAAGAGAACTTTCTCATTTTCATCAACTCTTGCAAATTATAAGTTATTTTACATGGTCTGTAACCAGTCATCAGTATCTAATGGGTTTTCTGACGTGCTAAAGATTGGGGGATTGGTATTCTAGAAGTTCTTCAGCTTGGATCCTTGATGATCCTGATTTCCATGCCTTTGGTTGTTGAGAGCCATCTGGGTGATCTGCTGCGGTGTTGCTAAGTTGGCTTGGCGTTCTGCCCTGCTTGCTTCACGGTCTGCGATGAGATTCTGCAAGATCTGCAGCATTGGGTCCTGTGACGAGCCGCTTCCTCCTTGGTTTCCACGAGTCATCTGAAGATTGAGATGGATAGGGGTAAGAGGGAAATTCTAAGCTTCATGGTTTTGGTTTCAATCTAAAACTTTGAGTTAGACTCAGCTTTTTCAACTAACTTCATTTCACACACGATACAAACACACACCACAACAAATCAAAGGGAAAACATATGGTTTGAAGAACCATTCTGTAAGCTACGATACAGTGGGACCGATACATCTCATGCTACGACAATGCTCTAGTGCATCTACTCCTCGATGAAGTAAGAGTCATCATCGTTAGTGTAGAAGTCCACGGCATCCTCCTCTAGAAAGTCATCATCATTGCTGAGGTACGAATCCATGTCTCCCTGGATATCTTCACCCTCATCTTCTTCTTCCTTTGCTACAAGCTAAGCTTCCTACTCCTTGATGGTCTTCTCGAGGTCGGCCACCTTCTTGCGAAGACGGGCGATGGTGTGATCCTTATTTGCACGCTGGCGGCAAAGATACTGGCGATCCTGGACGAGCAGTGCGAACGTCTAGGCCTTCTGGTCGACAATGGCACGGTTCTAGTTGGCTAACTCCCTAGCATTGTCCAGTTCCTGCTGTCTGTCGTGGAGTAAGAAGTCAAGATTCTCCACTTGACGCCTCAACTCTAGGTGACTTGGCATCTCCATCGGCACTCCCATGAAGTCACGTCTTGCATAGTGGGCAAAACGGGTTCCTTGGATTTGGTTGACGCTGAGGGCACATAGACGTGCGAAAGCTTCATGCATTCCCCTGGCTAATCCAGCTATCTAGTTGTTCTCTCTCACGGAGAACTGAATCCTCCCGGAAGTTGGTGCTTCGATGCTTCCTCTAAGATCTGCGGTGACTAGCCACTGTAGGTCTCCTCCTAGGGGTCCTGGAAGTTGAGCTCCAAGAAACTCCGGATGTGGGCGTCCTAATAACTCTGATAGTGAATCCTGATCCCTCTTGAAGATCAGCTAACCTCCGTTTCCCAACTGGTAGAACTTGCTGAACTAAGACTCCATCTACAAGAATTTAGGATGAGGAAGTTAGTGAAGTGATCAAGTATGTCAAATTTTAAGTAGTAGTGTAAGAATTTTGAGGAACATGAATTTTAGAGAAAGAATGAATACCAAAGGAAAAGAGAGCAGATAGTTTTTCATAAATACTCACTTTGGTTTTGAAACTAAGTTTTTGTTTGGACGTCCATTCTAACTAGGGTCTCCTATGGCTCTGATACCAACTTGTTAACACCCGTATTTTTAATCCCAGATGCCTGTAATGCCATACCTCGCAATCCCAGGATTACCATTTTTGCGAGACATAACGGATTGGATATCACAGTACATCATCCATTACAAACTATACACAAGGCCTTACACAAATAAGGATCTCATGATCTAGTCTTAATACAACAAGCAGCGGAAGTAAAAGATAAGCGTAGCGGTGGGGTCCATCTTCAGGGGGCACGGGCAATGCTGACGAAGGCAGATAGTCCTAGTTATCATAGCTGTCATGTTGGCCATCATCTTGATAGTCTCCTTCATAGTCTGGCCATGAGAATAGCTAGGGACAAAAGCCATGAGTACTCTTTAAGTACTCACAAACTACCTCTAACAAGTAATATAATTCTTGGACAAAGTGATAGATCTAAGTTTGATTATAAAGTTAAGTTTGAAACCTAAGCTGAGTTCTGAAGCAAAGAAAGATAAAATAAAGTTCTAGAATCACTTAAGTTGGGAAGCTATTGTGATAAACACAACCATGTTGTGGTCAAGTCAAGATTCATCATTCATTTCATAAGTTGTTTGAAAAACATCTGACAACGAAACAATATGGCCATTCCAACTGTCCATAACCGCGAACGCGGCTATTCGAATAGTTTGACACTCTACAGAGGTGGTACACTTTCACCACAAGATTCGATACATCTGTCAGGGATAACCCTGAATCATCATACTTAGTATGCAGATAATCAAACATAACCTTCCCTTTACACACCCTAGTATAAGCACCTCTCCTATGAGCATGGCCTCCCAACCATGACCATCAGTCATCTTGGGCACTGCATAGGTGGACATCATGAGAGGTAGCCTCAGCTCAAACCTCTCCCGCGAGGGAACTAATACTAATGCATGTAAATTTCCAGCTAAGCCTTACCCAATTCAGGTAGTGTGGTTGTACGGTAAATTTGGAATGGTATCGCATCCGAATCCAACCATCAGTTTTATAAAAGGGTTAAGGCTCATGCCTCAACATTTTCATCATCATAAACCATTTGGGTTTCTCAACACATGTCAAAACATCTCAATAGAATGACTCATCATTCCAAGGTTTTCATAATTCATTTTCACCAAATGTTACCATCTAAAGTGACTCATGTTTTTGATCTACTCTAAACTACTAAGTTAAGAGTGTTCACTAAGGTGGAAAAGATGGGTTCAATCTCATGCCATAGAATGACATCTAAATGGTTCTAGATAGGTCAAGTTTTATACTCTTTATGCTACCTTCAAAACAAGTAAAGAACTTTGTGTAAATTAAAGGGAGTAAAGCTTGTAAATAAGACTTGGGGTACTAATAGTCAAAGTACTGTGACCAAAGCATGCCTAAAGCATCTTTGCTAAACCATCTAGCTTAATCCTAGCTTGCTAAGCATTATACTTGCAAGTGTTAGCTTGCATTGTTAATGGTGTCTTGCCTTGTGCAGTGCAGTGGTTGAAGTTTTCTTCTCCTTCTTCTTGGTAGAACTCCTCCTCCTCCAAAGCTTGGTCAGTACTATCGTCTATAAATACATACGGAGTACAGAATCACCAAACAATACTTAACTAGTCTAATTAGCATTCTAAGACACACATTTGATGATCTATTATCATCTCAAGCATCACAAGTTTAATTTAATAGTTTCAGTCTTTTTAATTTAGAAAAGGAATTTCTACTCAATTAAAAATTAACTAAGATTTAATATTCACCACTTAAAATATGGGATCATGTGGACACATGTCATCACCACATATTCTAGCATGTGGGAATGTGATTTAAGGGTTGGATCATAATTACTTTGGTTTAAGTTCATTATTTAATGATTTAAAGTGACTAGAAATAACTATATAGCATTATTTTGGTACTAGTCCAAAGTCACTGCATCTAAACCTTAATATTATTACATATTCTGATAGGTATGATGAA
This sequence comes from Avena eriantha, assembly GCA_910589775.1. NCBI lineage: Eukaryota > Viridiplantae > Streptophyta > Magnoliopsida > Poales > Poaceae > Avena > Avena eriantha. The sequence goes on along the minus strand of OU342744.1, from coordinate 401,212,214 downwards.
ATGTGATTTTTGAGAATTGGAATCAACTCAAAACCGATCTTGGTTGATTTTATAAAAATGTTGTAAGGTGCAAATGCTTCTGTTTTGTTATTTTTACTAGGAGAGATCTATAACTCTAATTGAACTAAATACAACGGGCTTGGATAGATCATTTCAATACCTTTCAGGCAAAATTAGTTTCATGCAATTTGGATTTGTCAAACTCTCTTAACTGCTTTTCAAACTCAGAGACAGAACTAAGTTGAAACTAAAAAGGAAAATCCTAATTCAAACTAACTGGGTCGCGCGGGAAACTCTAACGGGTCGGCAAAGCGTCACTCCACAGCGTGGGGCTCAACTGACAGGGGGGGGTCCACAAGTCAGCGGCTCATAACGCGCGAAGCGGTACGGGGCGATGTGGGCCGTTAGATTAGAATGAGGATCAACGGTTGTGGCTTCTCGTCGACGATGGACCTATCGCCGGTGAGCTCGAACCCTAGCGTCTCGGTGGGGGTGCATATGGGGCGTACCAGGGCTCTAGCGATGACGGTGAGGCAGCCAAACGGACTGGTGGTCGATGGCGAGCTCAGGGACGGTCAAGGCAGCTCCGGTGGTGGTCGCAATTTGCGGCACCCCTTCCTCCTCTGCTGCGGGCTACTCCAGCCAAATTCCGGCGAGCTAGTGCTCGTGTTGTTCGGGCTGGAGGTGGGGAATGGTCAGTGATATGAGGGGTGGACTGGTGTGCTTCAAACGTCTAGGGATGCCCTTCTTTTATAGGCTCGACGGCGAGACCGAGAGGGATGGGCAGGCGACGGTGGCGACATGGCTACGCGCGGCTAGCGGCATGGCTGAGGGTGGCGATCAATGGGCGGTCTCCTGGCGGTGCTCTAGGAACTCAATGCGGGCATAGGGGCGGTGGTATGCGCTCGGGGGCAGCTGGCGCTCTGAGCGGACGAGGCGGCGGTGTCCACGGCAAGCGGTGGTTGTGGTGCGTTGGGCGACAAACGGGCATGTCCGTCGTGTTCCCTGGGTCGTGGCCGAGCGGTGGGCGCGGGCTACGGTTGCGCGCCGGCTTGTGCACGCGTGCCGGGTGCGGCGCTCTGGCACGTGCTCGGCATGGCTCAGTGGCACTAGGCGCGTGGTTTCCTCGGTGGTCCACTGCTGCGCATGGCTTGGGGAGGGGACAGAGGGTGGCGGTGAGGTCCTGGCTACCTCCTAGACATGGCGAGAGAGAGGGAGGTGGTCTGCTGGGGCGAGTGCATGGTCGGACGGCGAGCTAGTGCTCGGGGTGGCTCAGCACTGTGGCTAGGGACAAGAGGGATGGGTGCTAATGGTATGGTTAGATCATGATGGGACCAAAGGATGAAATGGAGATCGAATGGGGGCAAAACCCTGTTCAAAACAGTGAGCTATGGTTTAGAGTTTAACCCTGCCTGCCAAGTGTTTGATTAAATGGCCGCAAGAAATAAACTTTGGAATTTTGAAAAGATTTTTGGTGGGTTTGCTAGGCATAAGCTTGAGACTCAGTGGGTGCTTGGGTTTTGAAAATTGAGCTTGTTTGAGTGGTTTTTGAAATAGTGGGATCTTCCCATATGAATTAGATTCAATTTTAAATTGTCCTTTAAAATTAGCATTTGAAAGATTTTAGCAGATCACAAAGTGGGCCTTGGTACCTCATTATGTGTATTATCAAGGGGTGCAAAGATCTAGAATTATTTCTGTTGAGTTTTGAGTAGTAGGAGTAGCCAAAGTAGGCATGAGAGTTAATTTGGCCAAAATGACCATTCACTTCAATTATTCATTTTGAGTTATTTTTCTTTGGGAAAAGTTTGGGAATGATTTAGATGATGTTTATTTCACCTAAGAAACATTTTACAAGCAAAGAATCACAGAACCATGGCAATTCAAATCAATTCCTAACTTAAATGCACAAACACATGAATGCTTTCATTTTTAATTTGGAAAAGTTTTTGTTAACCCTAAATTTGATGATTTGGATCTTGATAAGCTTGGATTAAAGTTTTGGGATGTTACATTTCCTAATCATGGAGATTGGATGTTGTTAATAACGAGGTCACAACATTTGTGAAATGATGTGATGAACATTCATCCGAAGTATAGCATTACGATCAAAGTCATTATGTTTATATTGCTATAACATCATGAGATCATGTTAATTGCTAACATCAGAAGAGTAATTGATAACATCAAACGTCACACCGTAAAAGGGTGAATATAAAGGTGAGTTCAGATACTCTGAAGATGTCATGTTGAGGCTCATGGATCAAGAGTGTAATTTGTCAGTCCCGATGACGGATAGATATACTCTGGGCACTCTCGGTGATATCACATTAAGATAGCTTGCAAGCAAGTGATGTGATCACTAGAATGTTATATCACGGGAACGAGAAAAGAGTGCATGTCGGCAACAATATCAAACTAGGTATTTGGATACCAATAATCGAATCTCGTACATGTATTATATCATGATACAAAGGGATTAAGATACTAGCGTTAAAGGGTTCTCATGATCACACAAGTCATCGTTGAATGTGCACGAGTCAGTATGGATCTCCAGGCCCCGCTTCTGATTATTGATTTGAGAAGGGTCTCAATCATGTCTGCATTATTCATGAACTATAGTTTGACACACTTAAGGGTTGTCGGACACCATTTTGGAGCACATATGTTTCAGACGAAAGAATTGCAAAGCGGAGGAATTGTTTTGACAGAAACCGGAATTGTTTCGGGTGAAATTGCAGAAACTGGTACTACATGTGATATTGAAATGTTACAAGGGGTTTTATGTGAATGTTTGTTAACTAAATTAATTAACAAAATTCTCAATAAAATAAATAAAAGAGTTTTATTAATTGAGAGTTGCATTAAATTTGGTGGAAATTTAATGCATGTGAGTGGAACTTTGGGTGGAGGCTAAATTGATGTGAGTGGAGCTTCCACCACATGAATGAGGAAGAGGTGGGGGCACCCCCATGGGTGCCAGCCATGGTAGGGGAGGAGCCCCCCTCTCCTATAAAAGGCCCCCCTCTCCTCCCTCACAAAGCACACCTCCTCGTGAAGGATCTCTCTCCCCCTCTAAATATATTCTCCCACGGTGTCGGATTAGCGAGATTCATGTTCCCGGTGGCCTTGCATCTGGAAGGAGTTGCTGCTTCCGCTAATTCGCTGGAGCGAGGAGGTGGAGGTTGTTCGGTGTCCTGAACGTGTGTGCAGGGATGGATACGCTGCTAATTTGCGGCGCTAGGACTTCCACACGATCTTGAGATCGGCAAGAGTACGACTACATCATCCACGAGTTCCAACTCGTTAACAAAACTCTGTTGTCTTCGAGGTGAGTTCTCTATGGATGTATATTCACCCGTTGCTTGTATCTAGTAGATAGATCTTGGCGTATAGTTCTCATCGTAGGATTTTTTTTCTATGCTACGAACCCAGCATTGATCCCATGCCATAACTCATATGGTTTCATTTCAACGGATTATCATGGCGCACTATTCAGTGTAAAGTGGTATCTCTATTGCATAACAACAGTTTTATTTGTTTCATCATAGATCCAACCATGTCAAACAAGGTTTTATTACATGTAAAGAACACTCCGCACTCTTGTGTTGTTTCTAGAGGTCAAGTTGTGGAACAATTTCACAGCTCTTAGATGCTTGCTAAACTCGTAACTCAAATATTTTTCCTTTGTGATCCAATCATAGACTCTTGATTTTGTTGTTACGATGATTTTTCACTTCATCCAAAACACATTTGAACAATTTTCAGATGTCTCATACTTCTTTCTCATCATATACATATACCCATATATATCCACTTGAATGATTGGTGAAAGTATATGAATTAGAAGAATCCACCACACGCAGCTACACATAATGGACAACACACATCAACATGTATGATCTCCAACAAGATATCCGCCTGTTCAATATTGGCCTATAAACAAAGTTTTAGTATTTTTGATAAGTTCATAAGCGTCAATTGATTCAATATCAATCAACTCCAAAAGTCCACCAGCATGGATTTTCTTCATGCGTTTCTTTCTAATATGACCTAAACGGTGGTGTCACAATTAAGTGAAATTCAATCATTGTCTTACAACGTTTAGCGTCCGTGTTATGATGTGTGTATCACCTTCGAGGTTTTTAATAACTAATCCATGCACGATGGATCACAACTTCAAGTTGAAAACCATTGTTCTCATAAAGCCGGAGCTATGTAACAATTACTAAGATCTTACAATAAATCTCATAGGCTAGGTAAGATGCCAACGATGAACACAATAACACTTTATTTTGTTCTTGGCATGCATCATCACCACATCATTTTGCTAGTTACTTGTGCCATTGTAGTTCTTGCATTGCATTACTCTATATGACACTTCATACAAACCAATTTGGTATCCAATACCCAAGAATTACATTTTTCACTATCAAAGAATACATCCATAACTTGTATATCATCTATATACTCTTGAGCTGGACCTTTCCAGTCTTTCTTTTCTGCCACATAATTTGGCATATACTCATACAATATGGGCACATGTTGCACCTGAATAATTATCAATCATCTTGCAACAAAACAAGGTTTAGATATCAAAATATCTTTCACTCCTTGCTTGTTTCTATAAAAATCTTTTCAGTTCCGACAACACTTAGATTCTAAAAACATCTTTTGAAGATCAACTTTCATGGAGGCAAGCATGATGTAGATACTAATTGGAACCATTTCTCTTTGCTCAAATTGCATTGAGCACGGGAGGGTTTACCAAAAGGTTGCCATAGGACTCAATATTGTATTGTCACTCTAACATTATGGTACCAGTCCGTAAAGTAAAATTACCAGATATCTATAGTTCTTTTATCTCAATTAACAAACTAAGTGTAAGGTGGACAATGTATGACAATGACTATTACGAACTATGCAAATTCGTTTAGATTAATAGTTCATGGTTAACGAGCTACTCAAAATTAACAATTTAATTATATTGTAGCTCCCACTAAAATTAATATCTGTCATGATTGATACTTACTGAGTCAAGATCAATGAACTTGTTTTCCTAGCACCAATGTTACATCGCGTACCGGGGAACAAGACCGATAAGTAATCATACCAATCATATCACCATATAGTTCTTCTTAATCTTTTGAATCTTGTGTTCCATACTCTAGACGTTCAAGGTAGTATGTCAAGTGAACCTTAGTATACCAGTAGTGCGATAGTTTCGCACCCACATTATGAACGTCACTAGGTGCACCCATGTTACATGACCCACACTAGTTCGGAGCCCATGTTATGTGGTGCCTAACTTAGGTAGACCACATGATACCTTGATAATTTCAAGTGAGATATGACCCTATTTATTACGACTACTACACAACAAATAAAGTGCATAAAAGGATTAACATCAGATGCAATTCAAATAGTGATATGGTATAGCACTTTGCGTTAACGATCTCCATCATCGATGTCTTCCGGTGCCATCTACTCCTCCACGCGCCTTGTGTATATCATCGAGTTCCATTGTTTCTTGATCATCATGACCAAGTCTTGATTTTACAACTATTGCTACTCTGGCTATTACAATAATAGTATGACAATCATCGTGGCTCCATCCAGTCATGCCCAACGAGATTACAACATAACACATCTCATACATCACATTGTAAACATCTCATTTCTATACCACATCACTTCCCGTAAAAACAAGTTAGATGCCTCTAACATGCTTTGCTAACTTACTGGGCTCTATGGTTGCATAGAGATCCGTTCATTACCTACATGGCAAATAAGCATCATCATTGATCGACTTGCTTTTTGACTTGTTTGGGGTATGTCCCCACTGCACTATAAATAGTACAATAGCTTCACTAGACTTCGTCTATATGCGTGACCCCCGTGCAAACTTCAGCTAATTCACATAAGACCAATGTGCTAAATTTCTCTTGACTATTGCAAAAAACAGGTACCCGACAAAGTTGTTTTATCCACCTAATGTACACTTCACAAACCAGTCTCGATCTGAAGATGGTAAAGTCGGCTTAGGACGCTAATAACACAATACCCCCAAGATCCAAATTGCAAAAATTGGGTAGAAAGAACAAGATTAACAATGCCGGAATTTGACAATTCCTCTATCCGTACATCTTCCTATGCATAAACCGCTCTGATACCATAGTTGGGGAACGTTCTATGCAAAATAAAAAAAATCTTGCGCATATCTAGGATCATATGCAAGGGAAGAGGTAATGGATCATACCCTCGAAGATCAAACTAGCAGAAGTTTCTCAATCATGAGGTTGGTGGTGCATCGATCCCTCCAACAAGCCATAGCGAGTTGAGAGGAGATATATTATCTCATGGATGGGTGCCACGAACATGCATCGATGAAGACGATTTTTTCGAAGTAGTCGATACGTCGATTCCCGCGGCTAGTTGATTAGTCGCGAGAAAATTTCTCATTGTGAAGATCCACATGATCAAGTGCTCCAAGTATCACACCTCCATCGGTATACACAAATCCAAGATCAGCGGCACCGCATCAAGGTGTGATCAAGAACACACAGTCGAAGCGGGAACATTTCGACAAATATCCGGCAATGCTTCCATAGTCCGGTCTACATTAGATCCAAATAGATGTAGAACTCGGGCAGTGCTCCAACATCGTAGTAGAAGAAGAACCTAGGGCACGCCCGCCTTAGGGTTTGAGTCGTCATCATGTAGGAGTCACTACAAGAAAAGTTGGCTTTTACAACGGATGATTTTCGTGGTTGAAGGCCCGTTTTTCATGGTTAAAAAGTCTTCTACGACAAAAAGCCTTCATGGTAAAAGCCCCATCACAAAAGAATCTACCATGGATTTTTTTTGCTCGTGGTAGATCGTACCCTTCACCCACGAAAACTTGTTTCGTCGTAGATCTGTTCGCCAGCTGCGTTGACTGCTGACATCATGCAAACCGCCATGTGGCAAACACCGTTAACGGGCGGTTACCAACATTAATGGTCACACAAAAACCATGGCAGAAGCCAGGCCCAGCCAAGGCCTAGTAAATATTAAGTGGGTCAGCCATGAGGAGAGCCCAATAAGAAGACAACTCATCACTGTTTCGTCCTGCACTGTTTGAAATGGGCCCAAAAGATGCAACCCATAGCGGCCTGCGAACTTTCAGGCCCGTTACTGTTTAGTCCTACTGAAGCCCGCATTGTTTGAATACTTTGTGGCCCATTAACAGCCCGCGTCAAGTCGTTCTGATACTGTTAAGGCCTACCGTCAGCCCGTTAGCGTTCTCGCAGCTCGTCCTGGGCTGCCAATGAATCACCCATCTTTGAGAAGGTCCGGTACTGTTCTTGGAATTATACTTTACCGTCCATCGACTTTTCAAGCCCACATGCAACCTACAACTATTTTGATCTAGTACTGTTCTAGCCTGGTAGTATTGTCGGCCTATTACTGTTTATGTCTGGTAAAACTTTCGGCCTGCTATTGTTCTAGCTCGTTATTGTTCTGGCCATTTACTATTCATGTGGATTACTGTTGTGGTCCTTTACTGTTCTGGTCTGCTATTCTTTTGTCCTACCACTTCTGGTATGTTATTGTACTGGCCTGTTATAGCTTTGGCCTGTGACTATGCTGGTTGCCGCTGTTCTCGCCTGCTGGTGTTCGGATCTGCTACTGTTTTGGCCTGTTACTGTTCTAGCATGTTATTGTTCTACCCTGTTACCGTTACTACTTGCCACCTGAGGGTATGCCCATTACATTCACGAACACCTACAGTTTCGGCCTTTCGGAAGCCCATGCAAATATCATAAAAGAAGTATAATTAGCGAGGATCGTTTACTGTTCATGGTAGGCCCAATACAAGAAGGGTCAATAAGAAAGCCCTATACTATTACCTGATCGACTTGGCTGGCAAAGTTATGGTACCCCTACCGCCATGCGTGGATGGCGTCAACTAAATGCCTACATGGCCTATGCGAGTAATATAGATATTACATCAACTGCAACCTTTCTAAAAATATTACATAATATCAACACAAGGGAAAGAAAATTGAGCATTTAAGTTACCAATCAAGTTGATAGCAGATTCCTCAATTTGATTTCTCAATCCATCAACTGCATCTCCCTTTGAGTGTGAGATCTACATTGGAAAACCACCTTGAGACATGATCTTGTAGTCCCCTCTTTGGTGGCGATAGCAATAATTGCAGCCTGAAACTAAGTAATAACAAGTTAATATTGCAAACAAGACAAACTACTCATAGCTAAGAATGAACCCTATAGGAATTATAACTGCATAATATGAACTTGTAGAGAAGAAACGCAAACCATGAACGAACTATATGGTAGAGGATAGTTTTGTCGTTGCCTAGGCCGAACCAGAACCAGATACGAGATATAATGGTGTGTCTTGTGAACCTATAGAACATGACAAACAAGCATTATACAAGTGTGCCTATAATAAAATGAGTAATCAAGCAAAATGTTTCTTAGAATTTCAGCAACTATAAACTAGCCAGGTCATTTCAGCAAATATTTATGGAAGAAGTTGCATCTCTTGGAATACAAAAGACGTTGGGTGACTCGGAATTTGCGGTGAGCTACACAATGTCATGCAGTTACTCTCGTAGCTAAGAATGAACCACATAGAAATTATAACCGCATCATACCAGAACTTGTTGCGCAAGAATGGAAAACACGAATGAACTATACAGTAAAGAATAATTATGTCATTGATTAGGACGAACTAGCACTAGATATGGAATATATAATGGCATCACTGGTAAACATGTAAGCTATGCAAACCAACATGTTTAGTGCTCCCTTTTCGAGCTCTACGCTAAGAAAAAGAAAATAGTTAGTGTTGCAGCTTTTGAAGAACCAGATGGCAACAAAAAAATTATAATCGAACTAGTACGAAGAGTTTGAACGGGTATTACAAGATAGCAGAATGGTGCCATGGAGGAAATAATAGCAGAAACTTGTCTCATGAATAACCAAATAGATTCATTACATATGGAGCAGGGAATCCACACTAATATTTTCCACTGACATTACATTTTGCAAGAACTACAGAATAGCAGGCAATTACTGTTGTACGGAGTAACTAAGAACATGTGCACGACAAATAACATACCTGTGCATGACTTGAAATTTTTAGAGCAGCGAATGCAAAACAACATGTGTAATGACCTTGTATGTACTAGCACGAAGAATAGGCGTGCCCAGTGACTTGTATGTACTAGCATGATTACAAAAATGCAGTTCACTGTGATAGGCTTGAACCTGCTATAGTGCTAACCAAACAAAAATGGGTTGGTAATTTGGTTACCTTGGTCGGAGAGGCGTCTAAGCATCATTGGTACTGTGCGGGTGACGTCCAGGTCAATGAGAGTGTTGTGGTTGAGGTCGGAGAGGCGTCTAAGCATCATCGGTACTGTGGGGAAGTAGATCTTGGGTGGTCGATGCTGGTGCAGTCAATGACGATGCCCATGTAGCTGTTCTAGAGCACTTGACATGGAACTTGTTGAACTAGATCATGTCTGCTGGACAACGATGAAGCGTCTCCAGTACAGTTGGGTAGCTTTCGTAGACGAGGAAGCAGAGTGTGGACGGTCAATGATGCCATAGGCGTGGTCCAAGACCACATCTCTGGTGGAGTGGTAGAGAGACCCGGTGAACTATTTCCAATGGGGTGGGCTTCGATGAAGCAGCTCCGATCGCCATGGAATTGCCACCGAGTGGTGTGCACTGTGGTCGTGGAGGTCAAGGCGTGGGAGAGAAGCCTGGGATTTTCGGAGGGCCAGTGGGAAATAATACGCGAATCGGGGCTATGGAGGTGAACAGAAAAAATTACGATCGTGCCCTAAGCTACCGACTTTAACGTGCCCATACGGTGTCTAAACGATGGGTAGAATAGGAATTTTAAAGTCAAACTTTTTTGAAACGGAGGGGCACGAAATGCTTCAAAGTTGGTGTGTGGTTTTGCCGCTCGATTGAGATTTTGAATTTGGCCAATAATAGAAAAATGGTAATCCCCCATGGGAGATTTTGCCTCATAGTTTTTGAAACGGTGGGGTGGGAAATGCTTCAAGGTCGGTGTGTAATTTTGTCGATCGATTGAGATTTTAATTTGGCTATCAGACAAATAATAATAATAGAAAAATGGTACTCTATGGGAGATTTTGTTCAAAGTTTTTGAAATGGTGGGGCGGGAAATGCTTCAAGGTCGGTGCGTGATTTTGCCGCTCGATAGATATTTTGAATTTGGAAAGGGTCCAAGTAATACTAGAAAAATGGAAATTTATCCGTGGGAGATTTTGCCTGAATATGTTTGAAACGGAGGGGCGCGGAATGCATATGAGAATGTTGGGATTTTGCCGCTTGATTTTATGATTTTTCATTGGGCTAGCGGAAAAGTAATAATAGAAAAATATAGTTGTAGACTAGTACGCTATCTGGTCAGGAATTGAAGGCTGAGAGTCACATCAACTGACCATCCATTACATAATTGCGCAGAACATTGGTAAATATTTCCACTCAACTAAGATTTTGAATGTTGCTAGCATATATGTAATAATTTGAAAAAATGGTACACCCTATGTTCAGGAATAAACAAAATGTTCACATCAACTAGTAATCAATAACAACCATATTCACATAGAAAAATAATGTTGACTCCATCTGCGAAATTGTTTGGGCTATAGGTTTTACCCTCGATTAAGATTTTGAATTTGGCTATAGTCCTATTAACAAAAATTACGAGAGAACCCCACCACCCAACCTAGAAATTTCACAATCACCATTGGCTGTCAGTACGATAGGTCAAACAGAATTTCACAGTATTCAAAAGATTAAACATGGGGCCCAAATATTTCGGTGTAGGCGGGAGCTTTTGCCTCTCGATTAAGAATTTGAATTTGGTGACAGTCCAAGTAATAATTGCTAGTAGACTATACTTCCCTCTGTTCACGAATGCAAGGCCTGGTCATATCAATTGATCATCTAGGATCTTGCTCAAAGTAGCCCTTTTTTGGATGGAGGGGTAGAAAATTTGATACCATGATCTCGGATCCAAAAATATTATGGGGGATCGCGAGAGGATTTTCTGCTTGAGTACAGTTTTGAATGTGATTAGTCCAAGTAATAAAACAGAAAAATTATATAAGGTATTTTTTTGCGGATGAACTCCATCTAGTCATCATCCATTCAGACATGAAAGAAAATGTTGAGCTCAAATTCAAAAATGTAGTTCCATTTATCACATGACGCATATGAATATGGTGTGAAACAAAGGGCTAAGGCATTCTTTTGAGAACCTGAACCGTAATATCAATTATCCAGGACATTAGCACTTGTAACATAGTGTACTACTTGTAACTATACTTTAAAATATGAAAAACTATTTTAATTATAAACGATTTATGGAAAATTGGCAAGGATACATACATATGCATTCTACATATGTGTTAAGAGCATCTCTAACCCATCACCAAAAATTTAGTTGAGAAAAAGCCTCCCTATCCTTAAGAGGAGCAAATATACTCCTCTAAATTTTGCCGCGAAACCGATTCCCAATAATTTAGAGGAGTAAATTTGTTTTGAGCAAAGTTTGCAAATTTGAGCGCATGAATACATGGAAATGTGTCACATAAAGATTCATAGTTCGTATACATATATCAATAAATTAGTCATAGATAGTAATAGCATCATCCTAATTTGCTAAAATCTCACATCATCTCATACTTAACAAGGTAAATAAGAGAGAAGATCAATGTTCATACACCATTATTCATACATGCAAGGTCCATGTATTCATTGATTTCCCGCATTGGAGCAAATTACTAGCAACTTTCACCTATTCATAATCGATACTAATGACCTTGAATCTCCCCTAGCTCTTTCATTGAATTTGGCATGTATTTCTTCCCAAAATTGTTGGAAAGGCTAGTCGGCTCCAACAATTGATTGATGATGCCAAGAAAAGTACAAATAATTGTCATCATCCTCGGACCATGGATCTTCTCTCTTCTTCACCTTGCCACGAAGAATCATCTAGATTAGAAAATTGACGAGCTTTAACCAAATATTCTATGAAGAACCTTGGAGCTTATATCTTCCTCACCTTGTTCCAGCTGCGCTCATATGGGAAGGTGGCGGTGTGGGTCTAAGGGATGGTGCCGGTGTGTCTACTGGTGCTGGATCCGAAGCTCGTGGCAGGGCGGGTGGTCGTGGTTGTGCTCTTGCGAGCTCGGACAGGGAGTTGCAACAGCATGTAGTAATGCCGAAAGGTGCTTGGCCTCAAGGATCCGATCGTATCCCAATGAATCCCGGCCACGGTGCGTCAAATCTAGTGAAGCTCAACGTCGCATTTATGGCCGGGAAAAAGGACTTGTGGCGGCCGATTCTGGCGACGTAAGCTACTAGGAGAAGCATGGAGGTTAGCTGGTCGTCAGCGGAGCACAGATCCGGCGAAGGGCAGCGGGAATGGCAGCTAGCCAATATCAGACATGCGGGTGGGGGAGAAAAAAATAAAGGAGTCGAGGTCACGGTGAAAAGTCCTATATTTATTCTCATCTAAATGGTGATAGGGGTTCGGTTAGGTTCAGTGCGTCTTCAACCGTTAGAGGAGTAAATTTACTCCTCTATTGCCATTTTGGGGATGGGCTAGATATCATCTAACAAGCTTAGGATATTTATTTGGGCCAGGTGCAAAACATTAAGCCATAAACCATGCTAGACACAAAAAGTTCTTGTTTCTGTGTTTTGTGGAACAAATGCCACAAAGACTGGTGTTAGATGCAATTTTCTCCATCCACACACAGCTTAGTGCATAACAATCCAAACTTGCACCATTTAAAGCACCAATATTAAGCAGGCTAGAAATCCACATATCACGCATTTAGGAGTCATACTACTTCCATATTGGTGCATTTTGTTCCACAATAGTACCTCCACTCCAAAATTGATACTATAAGTATCTTTAGCAAGCTAAAACAGCTTTGCAAGAAAGCGATATATTTTGAAACAGAGGTAGTACATTATAAGGTCCCATACAAATTATAGACATGTTGCAACAAGGAAACAACTCAAGTTCATAACAAGTGCACTAAAAAATACTTTTAGCTTCAGGTTCCATTTCACGACAAAGGGAATGACATGTGCTATTAGTGCTCAACCACAGATATTGAGCATCTTCATCACTTTCTCCTTATTTTCTTGGAGTGCTCCAGCCGAATTAAAATTTCTTCTAACTTTTCTTCCAAATGTTCATTGTATACACTTAGGGCAGATGATAACGATTGTTCATCTTGGAGTTGTTCCTCTAGAACTTGAATATGCAAAGAAATTTCCTTGGAGTTGGACTTGAACTTGAACTTAGACTTTGAGGAGCTCGCTGGGAACCCAGCATTACACATCAACATATTCTTGGCTATAGCACCACGTTGTAGTACCTTGGAAAATAAATCCATACATTATTTTGGAGTTTTTACTGAATTGTCTTTCCTAGGATTTGCCAGCTCCTCTTTCAATTCAGTTTGGAAAGTTTTTAGTTAATAGACATGTGTAAGAGAAGTTGAGTTACTACAGAGAAACAGGCATACATGATTAACATGTGCATGAACTGCTATAGTTGGTAGTGCTGATAAAGCATCTTATACAGAGTAAAAAGATCATTTTTTCATGTATCTTTTTTTGATGTCATTTACTAACAGGACTGAAAATGTTGCTTCCTGTGTAAACACTATGAGGTGCATGATACACTATTTGTTTGTACAATTCATAACTGAAACTGACTTTAGTTGCAAGTTATGAAGGAAAATGAAAACCAAACTGAGAAGCAGTCCAAGCAAGGTTGCATATCAAACTTATACGTACAAATGACTACAAGTGCAACTTCACAAAATGCAGAGAAGACTTACAACAACTTTCTTTACAATGACACCATATTTATTCGTCTAGCATTCCTCAAATTTCTCCAATAGAGTCAATTGTTTTTTGGTCCCCGTTAGACTTCGTCTGCGTTTGGACGAGTGAAAATAAATTGCATCACATGGTGGAAATGGAGGTTGAAAGATAAGATGCATACAGATTCCACAACATAATTTACATACTTATTTACAATATACAGTACAAAACAACAAGTCCTTATCAATTGGAAGAGGTGCCCAATTATGCTAGGGGATCCTGTACGACTTAGTACTCGTACTTCATTACAGCTGGAATAGTTCCTTTGAGCGATGGCCTACAAAATGAGACTTGTAAGACACATGCATAAATACGAATTGACAATGTGATCTAGTCTCAGTCTCCTCAAAGCATACCTCATTCTTTTGATCGTGCCAGTGGTGGAGAAGATCACCGCACTGATCGTCAGTCATGTGGTCCACAAGAGACATTCTTGTAACATCCATAAAACACTTGGCAGAGAAGTGTTGCTTCTTTATCCTGTGGCGTTACTAGCGCAAACATGCAGAGAATATGCTTTTGAGAACAACCTTCACTTCATCACTATTGTCATCGAACATGAAAAATCTCTGTAGACAACAATGATGAGCATATATAACAAACATCAAGATAAGAATACGAGGAATAGAGCAACGGAGTATGTCCAAGAGACAAGTGACTTACATGTAACTTCTTTAGTAAACCTTGAAAAGTCTCGGGGGTATTTCGGTGGTGTTTCCATGAGGGTAAGATGGGAATATCATTCCTCACGAAAATGCCTGTGATCGATGCTATATAAGCAGATTCATGTGGATCCAGCGGCCTTCTGAATCCTATTATAGATGTGATCAGAAGTATTAATTTAGTTATTTCAAGCATATGCTCAATATTTCTTCCCATCGTTGGCCCCCTTGTTAATCTTTGTCATAGTTCAACTAAAAAAATTACATCAAAATATCAATGTATACATATTACATATAAAACGACATGCTACTACTTGTCTCTGAACACATAAATTTTTTGGTTTCACACTCATTTGCAAGGGAGTATATCTCTCTCTCCTAAAGGTTGTTGGGAGATCATTACCAGTTCGTTGCCGAGAACCTGCTGTTGGAACTGGTTCTATTGCCAATTCTTCCTAGGTAACCGAATTGGCTACTGGCAGCTTTGGGATGTGTATTTTTTTATTTGTAGCCGCCAGTGCAACTAGACCAACTGGTGTGGGATTAGGATGGAACTTTTTATGCTAATTTTTTGCATTATTGTCTTTTTTGGCCTGGTTGTCATTTTCGACTAGATTAAGTAGAGTCTAAGACCTTGTTTTGACTCCATTTCATGCATTGGAAGCAAATAGCATTTGAGATTTATCATGGAATCGTGTGAAAAAGTGGAAATTATTAGGAGTACTTGTAGAGGTTGACAGCTCGAAAATCAATGATTCCCATCACAACTCTAGTACAGTAACTTAGTTCTGCTATGAGTACTCAAACCATATGTCACCCTGAGTGAAAAGAAAACACATGAAGTTCCAATATAATCGACTAACCTGCAGGCTTGACTATAATACTAATAACATAACTAGTAGGGACCGCCTGGTTATACTCTAAACAAGGAGCCATGACATACTAATTTGGCTCAGGACGTTAGCTAGAGTTGACGTATACCAGTCGTGCTATCTATAAACCTTTACGCCCCAACAAGAATCATTTTATGAGATATTCCACAGATGTCAGAGGGGCTTCATAATTATGGTAATGAAGGCTCTAGAAAACTTTAGAAACGACCGAGTATATGATCAGGAATGTAGTACAATACAATAAACTACGAAGTACTTCTGATAGTAATAAGGTGCATAACGAAAGGAAGCATAAATTGTGCAACAACTTTCGTATGGGGAGGAGACGAGTTTATGCTTCGCGTTGGTGTGGTTGAACGGGGGGTGTCATTTGCCCATCTCTCTGGTGCTAGATACCAGGGAGACCGTGAAGCAGATGGGACTTTGCAGCGACCGTATCATGTTTGCCGGCGACGCTGTACAAACTCTAGTGTGGTGGTCATCAGCATGGGGAAGCCGCTCGATCTTTCTAAACAATGGAGTGGTGCCTTTGGTCACAAAGGTACCTGGTGAGGAGGTTGTGGTGGTGGGGAGTCACGACGGTACGAGGCCATATTCGTGGGTGATGCTCCGGCTCTGAGGTCGAGTGAGAGATGTGGGATATGGCTGTTTTATATGTATCACAAGGGCGTCGGTGGTAGTTTTGAAACTTTCGAATTGCGTGGCGCTGGGTAGTTCAATGAAAAACCAGCCAATGTCATGCAAATTTTGGTGATCTCACTTTAGAACGAGATGGACCCGCCAATTTTTTTGGCAATCTCTACTCTATGATTATTACTACACTAGCCAAGAGCCAAGGTAGAGGAAGTGCATCGAATGCGATGGGAGGTATGAATGCACTAGCATCCTTTCCTAGGTGTAGACTCCGTATAATCCCTACTGTGAAATGCTATGCACAGTCACGAGCACAACCTCTCCTTCAAGAACTCCTACTCTAGTTAGGGTCCGTTTAATTCAAAGGATTTTCCTAGGAATTTTGTAGGATTAAATCCTATAGGAAAATTTCCTACGATAACTGTTTGATTTGTAGGATTGATTCCCATAGTATTTTTTCCTAAGGATTCCCATCGGAAATCAAACATCCACCCATAACACTTTTTAAGATTCCTATGGTGGAATCAAACACACTTTGGTTCATGTGAATTCCTATAGGATTGGAGGTGGCATGACATTGCAATCCATCATTTTTTATACTCCTACGATTTTTTATCCTACGAATCAAACATGTACACTCCCCTTTTCAGGAAAAAAATACTATGTGGTATACTACCTCCATTCCAGTTCATTAGGGAAATATGTACTAGAATAAAATAATTTGACCATAAATTTGGTCACCAATTTATGAATTATATGTCACAAAAATTGTTCCATTGGAATCGTATTTCGAATATAAATGAAATGGTAAAAAAATATTAAATATAATTATATATTATTGACCAAATTTATGATCAAACTATGTTCTTGAAGTAAGTATTTGCATAATAATTTGCACGTGCCTTGCATGCGAGGTGTGTGCGTTCTCTTGTGAGACCTTTAGTTTTGTTCACATGGTTGGTGTTTGTATCAACCTTATCTGATCCGTAAACTATACTCAATACTTGGTTTTCGAAAAGGGATGTGTGCATCCTTTGAGTGTAGAGGCTGGGGTATCCCCATTTTGAAAAAACAAACGTGAGACTCAAATAAAATACTATCATGCCATGTCTAGCTATGAGATGGAAAGTATGACATATCATCACTTATAAAATTATAATAGGTAAATCTCAAAAGACTATTATAGAATTTTGAGCCACATCATATCCATAAATTATTGGGTGTATACTTGGTTCTTGGTACATAATAATACTCAAAAATAATTGTAACATGCTTAGAGAAATGACAGAGAAGGTTCTAGAATGGCGGAGAATTGTGTTTTGAAGTTTTAGCATGGCGTTCATTGTTCTAAAGACTATCCGTTGAATCTTCTAGATGCTAGAATGGTAAAAATCCAGAGGTTAGATATGTTCCGATTTGCTAGTCTTCATCTAGCGGTCAACCTTCAAAGTTATTCGTACACTATATAGTAGTAAGATAAGATAAGAAAGTTCGACCTAGTTTCACGACATCGTTTTCTTTTTCTATATTTTCCTTTTTCTTTTGGTGACGGACTCGCTACAGTTGAGTCGGTTGAAGAAATTCCACGTAATTTCTGGGTGTGTGTCAGGGCACAAGGGGCAAAGTAGTTGTCACATAAAAACTAATACATGCATATTTTTTCATTTTCCATGGATGTGTTCCATTTTTCTATAACCAGGTGACAAATTGTCGGGAAGACCATTGATAGAATATTCATTCATCATCTTGTTCTTGTAACTCTCATTTTTTTACTCATATATGTACCTCTCTCGCCTCTTTATTAGATCCTATGTACTCCCTCTATTCCAAAATATAGGAAGTTATAGACCGTGTGAAACGAATGTATCTAGACACCTTTTAGTGTGTAGGACTCTCTCCTCAAGAGAAAATTATCCCACCAGGTTGACACTATGCAGAATGAAGGCCATGTCTGTAGGTATTGCATAATCCTATTCCCTTCGTATCAAATTAGATGTCGCAAGTTAGTGAAAATTTGGAAGAACCTATATACTACTAAATAACTAAATAGTGTTTTCTAATTTTGTCAACCAAATTATAGCACACATGCAGTTAAAGGTCGAATTAATTAGACAAAATCACCCAAAACTATTTTAAATGGCTATAAAACTGGTTATCCCTTCAATGTATAAATTGTGGAGAGTGTACATATGCTTAGGAGGGATCCCCTGTAAGCTTTGGCGCAAGGATTATACTACACTGCAGCTGTACAGAGACAAAGTTCAGGTCCTAATCTAAGTCACCATCAATGGGATACCGCTGCCACTGCCATCAGCAGGACCAAAAACAAAGATGGCGGAAGAATGGAGGCTCTTATTTTGGAGTAAAGAAGAATGGAGGCTTTGAGCAAGTGAAGTTGGTGAGATGCAGCATGACAACGACGACAAGGTAGCTACCACTCGATCTCGAAGCAAATATTCTGGTAGATAAACAGGGAGCATAAATTCAAAAGTGTACCCAGAGAACTATAAAGGAAGAGAGACACGTAATCACTATTTGAGTGATTTCTTACCTTGCGGCTATATCGATTGGCCTCCATCGGTGACGACGAAGATGATTCTGCACACAGGAGTGCCACGGGATTGCGAAGTCCGCCCAACCTAAAACAACATTGAGAAAAAATATACTAGTAGGAAAATGAGTGAATCAAGAAATGGTCAAAAGACATGGAAAGTTTGCCAAGCATGGAGATTTACCTGAAGGTATTGGTCTACATCAGTGACAGTGAAGATGATTCTGTAGGCAGGAGTGCTGAGGGAATTCGAAGACCACCCGACCTAAAAACACCATTAAGGAAGAATGTTCTTATTTTAGGTCAATGAGCGAATCAAGAAACGGTTAAATACATGGAAAGTTGTGCTAGAATGGAGATTTACCTGAAGGTATCTGTCCCTGGCTGCGGCGGCTTTGAAGAACCTTGAGTTAAAGACCTCTCGCCTGCAGCCGAGGGATTCGACTAGGACATTTTGATCGTCGCATCGCTTGGTACCGATAGAAACATAATGGCAAAACGGCAAGCTGACTTCTTCTTCTCTTCCGCCAGCTTCGCCGTCACGGCAGAATCCTTTTGTAGCGGGACTTGTTCTTGGTCATGCAAGTGAAGTAGCACAAAAAAAGGAATTAAAAGGGTGAAAGTAATCTGGCCCAGAAGAGATACAATCATGAAGAGGAGGAGGAAGAAGTTCGAGTTCGTGAGAGGTGGCCTCCTTGTCTCCACGCGAGTAAAAAACCATTTCCATTCAGATATAGTACTTGACACAGAAATCGAAGAGACAGCCGTAAGAAGTTTTCGTCCCAGCATGGTCTCGACATCCACTATAAAGTTGAACGTGCCTTACACAGGACTATAAAATTAAAATTATAATAGGTGAAGCTCAAAAAATAATTTTAATTTCGAGCCACGTCCATAAAGTATCGGGTGTATATTTGGTTCTTCTACTTTGTACTATATCATGTACAAATCAACCTTGCTACTCCTACCTAATACTCGACATGCTCTAGATAAATGATGAAAAATATTCTATAATTATTGAAAAGTGTGTTTTGAGATTTGTGCATAGCATTCATTATGCTGAAAACTAAAAATAGAATCTTCCAGATGATACTCTCTTGTTCACAAATGTAGGACATTTTAGCTTTGTGAAACGAATGTATCTAGATGTCTTTTAGTGTATACTATACACTAAAAGACATCTAGATACATTCGTTTCACAAAGCTAAAATGTCCTATATTTCTAGACGGGGGAGTAGAATGGATGGGATATCCAATGGTTAATTATCAATGTTGAGATTCACGAGTCTAGATCCAATGGTCAAAGTTTAAAGTTATTTGTGTCATACACTATACAATTTGATCTTCTTTTCTTTACTACTACAATAGAGAAGTTTTGAATTGATCCATAGCACTAGTCCTGGCCGTTGCGCTGTTAGATGCAATGGTTCAGAGTAGCTGGATTCCTTTTGAACAACTAGTACGTACCTAGGGAAAACTCCAACATGTTCTAGAACAATCATGTCAGTAGGCTATATTCTCAATATGTGTAGATAGTTATTATTAATAGCACCAATGCTGACCATTGGACTGTTAGATCCAAAGGTTCAGAGCAGCTGGATTCGTGTTTAGCAGTACCTATAGAGCAGACTCCACCATGTAACCCCCCCCCAAAATCATAGCTAATGACTACAAGTGCACAGATCGTTTGTAGCTAGTTTCGAAATAAAGATATTGATCCCATAGGGAGCAGGATTATGAAATCTAATAATTCTTGAAATAGTTAGTGCGATAGAAATGCTAGATAAAGTTCTAATTAACAAGATCAAATGCGAGTATTGTGTAAAAAGGTGTTTTTGGGTTTTGGCTATAAGAGTAATAATAAAGTAAAGCAAGTAACTTAATACAGAAAGTAAGTACCGCGTATGTAAGAGAGATTAGAACTGCAGTAGGGAAAAAGCGTTCTCAGGGAGTAGCGGATACTCCACTAGTATTGTCAAGATCTAAGATAAATATTATCATCATGAACATTCTCAACTATGTATGTGTGGTAGGAACTCCGTATGTGGACGAATAGGCAACAACTGCTGCTCACATCATCCTCATAACTACATCAGTCAGCAATCCACATCAACAGAGTTACTACGCTAGTAAGGGACATAATCCTATAGGACGTATCCCATGGCATGGATAGTGTTCTGTGAGTTTCCTCGATTTTCCAAGTTGATACATAAGGAGTGCTAACGGCTTTATAGTCACTGTAAGTGCTAGCACACCTCTGTCTACAAACAAGTAGTTCCCTCCATCAAGTCCGCACGAGAGGCAAATATTGAGAGATCGACTTCTCTCAACATCAACATGTAGAGAGTCTAACACATGGTCACAATGATGAATATCATAATAGACTTTATCTTATTTCAATCTCGTACTAGGGTTTCTCCATCTCCCCGAGAACTAATGATCTGATTAGACATGGAGACAATCAACATCATGGCAATGATAATGGAAACAATCATAGATGAATAGTACTTGTATAAATCTACAACGAGTATAGGAATTACAACAAGATCTAGACAAGATGTAGATGGGATGGATGGAGATGGTGATGATGAAGCGGTGGAGGATGAAGATCGATGCCTTAGCCTCCAGGATCTATGCGGGTTGAAGATGGATCCCTTGTGGATGAGTTCCCCCTCCAGATGTGTAACATCCCAAAACTTTAATCCAAGGTTACTAAGATCCAAATCATCAAAATTAGGGTTAACAAAAAATTTTCCAATTAAAATTATTAAAGCATTCATATGTGTGCATTTTAATTAGGAGTTGATTTTGAATTGCCATGATTAAGTGATCCATTGCTTGTAAAATGATTCTTAGGTGAAATAAACATCATCTAGATCATTCCCAGACAAATCCCAAAGAAAAACAAATGAAAATGAGTAAAATAAGTGAATTGTCATTTGTGCCATTTTAATCAACATGCCTACTTTAGCTATTCCTAGAACTAAAACCTAACAGAAACAATTGGGTATCTTTGCACCCCTTGCTAGTACACATAATAATGTACCAAGGCCCAATTTGTGATCTGCCAAAAACATTCAAACACTAAATTTAAATGGCAGTTGAAAATTGAATCTATTTCATATGGGAAGATCCCACTATTTCAAAAACCACTCAAATGAGCTCAAATTTCAAAACCCAAGCACCCACAGAGTCTCAAGCTTAATACTAGCACACCCACCAAAAATATTTTCAAAATTCAAAAATATTTTTCTTGCAGCCATTTCCACAAACACATGGTAGGCAGAATCAAACACTAAACCATAGCTCGCTGTTTTGAACAGGGGTTTGCCCCCAAATGATGTCCATTTAATCCCTTTGTCTCCCCTTGATCCAACCAGGCCAATTGCCCCCATTCCCTACCCCCTAGTGGCATTGCCATGCCATGCCGAGCACCATCTCGCCAGCCAAACTTTGCCTCGCTGCAGCAGACCGTCCCCCTCTCTCTCACCATGTCTACGAGCTAGCCCTAACCTCACCGCCACCCTCTGTCCCCTCCCCGAGCCAAGCCAGAGCGTGGACCACCACCAATGCACCGTGCCTAGCACGTCTACGCCATGCCAAGCACGCGCCATAGCGCCGCGCCCGACACACGCGCACACGCCACCCCTCGACCGCAGCCCGCGTCCACCGCTCTGCCCCCAGGAACACGCCAGACATGGACGTTCACCACCAAACGCACCACAGCCACCGCTCAGAGCGCGAGCACTGCCCGACCGCATACCACCGTCCCTATGCCCGCATTCAATTCATGGAGCACTGCTAGGACACAAGCGACCGTCCCCTACCTCGAGCTACGCCGCTAGCACACTGTGCAGCCCTCGCCGGAGCCGCCCGCCCATGCCTCTTGGTCTCATCGTCGTCCTATAAATAGATGCCATCCCCAACCATTTATAGCACACCACTGACCTCCCCTCACCACACTGAGCCTCCCCCACTTCTCCCCGAAGCAAGGCAAGTAGCCGTTCGCTGGAATTGCACCGGAGCTGGCCGCCTCTAGAGGACAAGGGCGCCGCTGATTACGACCACCCCCAGAGCTGCCTCGACCACCGCTGAGCTCACCGTCGTCTACCAGTCCATTTTTCCGCCTCGCCTCGTCGTCGCTGGAGCCCTGGTACGCCCCCTGAGCACCTCCACCGAGCCCCTAGGGTTAGAGTTCGCCGGTGACAGGTCCGTCGTCGACGACGTGCCCCAACCGTTGATCCACGTTCTAATCTAACGGCCCACATCGCCCCTTACCACTTCGCGCGTAATGAGCCTCTAACCGGTGGACCCCCCTATCAGTTGTGCCCCGCGCCGCGTAGTGTCACTAGACCGGCCCGTTAGCTTTCCCGCGCGACCCATTTAGTTTGAATTAGGATTTTTCTATTTAGTTTAAATCTAGTTCTGTCCCCTAGTTTGAAATTCAATTTAGAGAGATTTACAAATCCAAATGGAGTGATTCCAATTTTTCTAGAAAGCTACTGAAAAGATATATCCAAGCCCGTTGGATTTAATTCAATTAGAGTTAGAGATCTCTCCTAATAAAAATAATAAGACAGAAGCATTTGCACCTTGCAACATTTTTATAAAATCAACCATGTTAGCTTTTGAGTTGATTCCAACTCTCAAAAATCACATTTCACCATACCTATCTGAATATGTAGTAATATTAAGGTTTACATGCAGTGACTTGGGACTAGTACCAAAATAATGCAATATAGGCATTTCTAGTCACTTTAAATCATTAAATAATGAACTTAAACCAAAGTAATTGTGATCCAACCCTTAAATCACATTCCCACATGTTAGAATATGTGGTGATGACATGTGTCCACGCGATCCCATATTTTAAGTGGTTAATATTAAATCTTAGTTAATTTTTCAATGAGTATAAATTACTTTTCTAAAATAAAAAGAATGAAACTATTGAATAAAACTTGTGATGCTAGTGATGATAATAGATCATCAAATGGTGCCTTATAGTGCTAATTAGACTAGTTTAGTATTGTTTGGTGATTGTGTACTCCGTATGTATTTATAGACGATAGTATCGACCAAGCTTCCGAGGAGGAGGAGTTCTACCAAGAAGAAGAAGAAGAAAACTTCAACCACTGCACTACACAAGGCAAGCCACCATTAACAATGCAAGCTAACCCTCGCAAGCTAGATAATCTAAGAAAATGCATTAGGCATGCTTTGGTTATACCACTTTGACTATTACTTACCCCAAGTATTATTTTTCGAAGCTTTACTTCCTTTACTTTACCCAAAGTTATTTTCTTGTTTTGAAGATAGCATAAAGAGTACAAAACATGACCTAGTTAGATACCTTTAGATGTCATTCTACGGCATGAGATTGATCCCATCATTTTCCACCTTAGTGAACACTCTTAACTTAGTAGTTTAGAGTAGAGAAAAACTTGAGTCACTTTAGATGGGAATACTTGGTGAAAATGAATTATGAAAACCTTGGAATGATGAGTCATTCTATTGAGATGTTTTGACATGTGTTGAGAAACACAAATGGTTTATGATGATGAAAATGTTGAGGCATGAGCCTTAACCCTTTTACAAAACTGATGGTTGGATTCGGATGCGATACCATTCCAAATTTACCGTACAACCACAATACCTAAATTGGGTAAGGCTTAGACGGAAGTTTATATGCATTAGTATTAGTTCCCTCGCGGGAGAGATTTGAGCTGACGCTACCTCTCATTGTTGTCCACCTATGCAGTGCCCAAGATGATAGATGGTCATGGTTGGGAGGCCATGCTCATAGGAGAGGTGCTTATACTAGGGTGTGTAAAGGAAAGGTTATGTTTGATTATCTGCATACTAAGTATGATGATTCAGGGTTATCCCTGACAAATGTATCGAAGCTTGTGGTGAAAGTGTACCACCTCTGCAGAGTGTCAAACTATTCGAATAGCCGCGTCCGCGATTATGGACAGTTGGAATGGCCATACTGTTTCGTTGTCAGATGTTTTCCAAAATGACTTATGAAATGATGAATCTTGACTTGACCCCAACAGGGTTATGTTTATGACACTAGCTTCCGAACTTTAGTGATTCTAGAACTTTATTTTATCTTTCTTTGCTTCTGAACTCAGCTTAGGTTTCAAAACTTACTTTATAGTTAAACTTAGAGTTAGCACTTTAAGTTAGCACTATACTACTTATTAGTGGTAGTTTGCGAGTACTTAAAGAGTACTCATGGCCAGACTATGAAGGAGACTATCAAGATGATGGCCAACAGGACGGCTATGATAACTAGGACTACCTGCCTTCGTCAGCATTGCCTGTGCCCCTGAAGATGGACCCCACCGCTACGCTTATCTTTTATTTCCGTTGCCTGTTGTATTAAGATTGGATCATGAGATCCTTATTTGTGTAAGACCTTATGTATGGTTTGTAATGGGAGATGTACTGTGATATCCAATGTGTTATGTCTCGCAAAAAAGGTAATCCTAGGATTGCGATGGATGACATAACAGGCATCTAGGATTAGAAATCCGGGTGTTGACAAGATGCCTTCCAGAGGTGAGGTTTCTGCGATTTCTAGGTGTTCTGTATGTCGTCTCTTCGAACCAATTGCACAGGGTGAAACTATTTGACGAGGCGGAGGTGGTGCCAACTATACGGCTGGAGATATACAGGCAGAAGAAATGCTCCCGCTGTATAGTTGGTCATCGCGCTCTCTGCCTCCTTTGTTTGCTTCTGGTTTTATTCTGGTATTATTAATATTTCCCGAATAAGCGATTTACGTTGTTTTTGACTCCTTTTCTACTCAGTACAACTGCTTCGATAATTGTATCCATTGGATCCATCATCTATCCTGATCCTGGTGAAAACAGACATAAAATGTGCGTGCAAGCGCTGTAAAATACCAAGATCCTACATCTACAATGCAAAATAATAATGTAAAACATGATGCAAATATGCACTCATCAACTTCCCCAAGCTTAGACTCTTGCTCGTCCTGAGCAAGTTTTTAGCTTAATGGATGTGATCCTCAGATTCATGAAGCCGAGTCGATAAAAGAAATTAGGCAATCGCAGCATGTGTTAATTATGTACGATACATGGGAATAAGTTCATGAATAGTACCTTACTCGAACAATCTGAATAGTATTGGAAGGCTTCCACACCTTATTTATCAATAGTTCATAAAATATGAATCTCAACATCATGTAAAAGAATCCGGTTTAACTGAATGAGTTAAAGAGGTAGTCCCAAGTGTTTTAGGATCAATGTATTCACTTGGGATTCAGAATCTCGAAAGTGTCTCTTGGTATATGCCTATTTGCTCTTTGCACATTCGCTCTGTTTCTTCTTTCTTTTTCTTTTCTATTGGATATATGCTCACACTTTTGTTTTAAGTGTTGTGCAAAGGAGCTATCCATATATTCCACTTCATCTAGGAATTAAAAGTCCAACGATCTCAATTATCAAGTTCCAACTGTATATGAAGCATTCTTATGACTTGAAGATTCTACCTCGATTTGTTATCACTCTATTTAGATAGCACTTTCATTTTCCTTTGTTCAAGGTTTTATTTTTCAACTTAATTGTATAGATAACTTTTATTTGTGAATCAAACCATAGACTTACAACATATTGAAAAAATTAGCTTTATGTGTTCCATTAATACCAATGGTGTCGAAGACTCCTATTGCTATCATCAAGTGCAAGTAAAATCATACTCAAGCCATTCATATATCAATAAAGCAAACACGAACTCAATATTGCTCCATATATAATAATATATCGAAATTTCATAAAAGGGATTGACCCTTCCTGAAGGGAATTCTAATGATGCAAACTTTATTTCTAGTTTGCACTAATGCAGAATAATAATAAAAACTTATAAGATATATTACAAGGTCTTATAAGATCTCCCCAAGCTTGGAACCAAGCCAGGCGGGATCAAATAATCCCGTGCGATTATTTGATACCGTGATTTTTGTAGATCACTGGGGTGCCATGGCATGTAACACCCTCGTGCGTAGCTTCTTGTTGGTCTCCTCCAGAGTAGTTATCCGGCTATAGCACCTGAGTAGATCAGTGTCAACACCCTGATTTTTAATCCCAGATGCCTATTATGCCATACCTCGCAATCCCAGGATTACCATTTTTGCGAGACATAACGGATTGGATATCACAGTACATCATCCATTAGAAACCATACATAAGGTCTTACGCAAATAAGGATCTCATGATCCAGTCTTAAATACAACAAGTAGCGGAAATAAAAAATAAGCGTAGCGGTGGGGTCCATCTTCAAGGGGCATAGGCAATGCTGACGAAGGCAGATAGTCCTAGTTATCATAGCCGCCCTATTGGCCATCATCTTGATAGTCTCCTTCATAGTCTGGCCATGAGAATAGCCAGGGACAAAATCCATGAGTACTTTTTAAGTACTCGCAAACTACCTCTATAAAGTTAAGTTTGAAACCTAAGCTGAGTTCTGAAGCAAAGAAAGATAAAATAAATTTCTAGAATCACTTAAGTTGGGAAGCTATTGTGATAAACGCAACCATGTTGTGGTCAAGTCAACAATAGTTGTTGTGGTCAACTATTGTGATAAACATCTGACAATGAAACAGTATGGCCATTCCAACTGTCCATAACCGCGGACGCGGCTATTCGAATAGTTTGACACTCTGCAGAGGTGGTACACTTTCACCACAAGATTCGATACATCTGTCAGGGATAACCCTGAATCATCATACATAGTATGCAGATAATCAAACATAACCTTCCCTTATCACACCCTAGTATAAGAACCTCTCCTATGAGCATGGCCTCCCTACCATGACCATCAGTCATCTTGCGCACTTCATAGGTGGACATCATGAGAGGTAGCCTCAGCTCAAACCTCTCCCGTGAGGGAACTAATACTAATGCATATAAATTACCAGCTCAGCCTTACCCAATTCAGGTAGTGTGGTTGTACGGTAAATTTGGAATGGCATCGCATCCGAATCCAACCATCAGTTTTATAAAAGGGTTAAGGCTCATGCCTCAACATTTTCATCATCATAAACCATTTGTGTTTCTCAACAGATCTCAAAACATCTCAATAGAATGACTCATCATTCCAAGGTTTTCATAATTCATTTTCACCAAATGTTCCCATCTAAAGTGACTCAAGTTTTTGATCTACTCTAAACTACTAAGATAAGAGTGTTCACTAAGGTGGAAAAGATGGGTTCAATCTCATGCCATAGAATGACATCTAAAGGGTTCTAAATAGGTCAAGTTTTATACTCTTTATGCTACCTTCAAAACAAGTAAAGAACTTTGTGTAAATTAAAGGGAGTAAAGTTTGTAAATAAGACTTGGGGTACTAATAGTCAAAGTAGTGCGACCAAAGCATGCCTAAAGCATCTTTGCTAAACCATCTAGTTTAATCCTAGCTTGCTAAGCATTATACTTGCAAGTGTTAGCTTGCATTGTTAATGGTGGTTTGCCTTGTGCAGTGAAGTGGTTGAAGTTTTCTTCTTCTTCTTCTTCTTCTTGGTAGAACTCCTCCTCCTCAAAAGCTTGGTCGGTAGTATCGTCTATAAATACATACGGAGTACACAATCACCAAACAATACTTAACTAGTCTAATTAGAATTCTAAGACACACATTTGATGATCTATTATCATCTCAAGCATCACAAGTTTAATTAAATAGTTTCAGTCTTTTTAATTTAGAAAAGTAATTTCTACTCATTGAAAAATTAACTAAGATTTAATATTCACCACTTAAAATATGGGATCATGTGGACTCATGTCACCACCACATATTCTAGCATGTGGGAATGTGATTTAAGGGTTGGATCATAATTAATTTGCTTTAAGTTGATTATTTAATGATTTAAAGTGACTAGAAATGCCTATATAGCATTATTTTGGTACTAGTCCAAAGTCACTGCATGTAAACCTTAATATTATTACATATTCAGATAAGTATGATGAAATGTGATTTTTGAGAGTTGGAATCAACTCAAAACCTATCTTGGTTGATTTTATAAAAATGTTGCAAGGTGCAAATGCTTCTGGTTTGTTATTTTTACTAGGAGAGATCTATAACCCTAATTAAATTAAATCCAACGGGCTTGGATAGATCATTTCAGTACCTTTCAGGAAAAATTAGTTTCATGCAATTTGGATTTGTCAAACTCTCTGAATTGATTTTCAAACTCATAGACAGAACTAAGTTTAAACTAAAAAGGAAAATCCGAATTCAAACTAACTAGGTCGCGCGGGAAATTCTAACGGCCGGCCCAGTGTCACTCCGCGGCGTGGGGCTCAACTGACAGGGGGGTCCACAAGTCAGCGGCTCATAACGCGTGAAGCGGTACGGGGCGATGTGGGCCGTTAGATTAGAATGAGGATCTACGGTTGTGCCTTGTCGTCGACAGCGGACCTGTCACCGGCGAGCTTTAACCCTAGCGGCTCGGTGGGGGTGCATAGGGGGCGTACCAGGGCTCCAGCGACGACGGTGAGGCGGGCAAACGGACTGGTGGTCAACGCCGAGCTCAGGGATGGTCGAGGCAGCTCCGGGGGTGGTTGCAATCAGCGGCGCCCCTTCCTCCTCTGTTGCGGGCTACTCCAGCCAAATTCCGTTGAGCAAGTGCTCGCGTTGCTCCAGCTAGAGGTGGGGAATGGTTAGTGAGATGAGGGGAGTGGAGTGGTGTGCTTCAAATGGCTGGGGGTGCCCTCCTTTTATAGGCTCGACGGCGAGACCGAGAGGGATGGGCTGGCGACGGTGGTGACATGGCTATGGGCGGCTAGCGGCATGGCTGAGGGTGGCGATTGATCGGCGGTCTCCTGGTGGTGATCTAGGAACTCAATGCGGGCATAGGGGCGGTGGTATGCGGTCGGGGGCAGCTGGCGCTCTGAGCGGTAGAGGCGGCGGTGTCCACGGCGAGTGGTGGTTGTGGTGCATTGGGTGGCGAACGGGCATGTCCGTCGTGTTCCCTGGGTCATGGCGGAGCGGTGGGCGCGGGCTACGGTCGCGCGGCGGCTTGTGCACGCGTGCCGGGTGCGGCGCTCTAGCGCGTGCTCGACATGCCTCTCTGGCACTAGGCACGTGGTTTCCTCGGTGGTCCACAGCTGCGCTTGGCTCGGGGAGGGGACAAAGGGTAGCGGTGAGGTCCTGGCTACCTCCTATACATGGCGAGAGAGAGGGAGGTGGTCTGTTGGGGCGAGTGCATGGTCAGCCGGCGAGCTAGTGCTCGGGGTGGCTTGGCACTGTGGCTAGGGACAAGGGGGATGGGTGCTAATGGTATGGTTAGATCATGACAGGACCAAAGGATTAAATGGAGATCAAATGGGGGCAAAACCCTGTTCAAAACAGTGAGCTATGGTTTAGAGTTTAACCCTGCCTGCCAAGTGTTTGATTAAATGGCTGCAAGAAATAAACTTAGGAATTTTGAAAAGATTTTTGGTGGGTTTGATAGGCATAAGCTTGAGACTCTGTGGGTACTTGGGTTTTGAAAATTGATCTTGTTTGAGTGGTTTTTGAAATAGTGGGATCTTCCCATATGAATTAGATTCAATATTAAACTGTCATTTAAAATTAGCATTTGAAAGATTTTAGCAGATCACAACGTGGTCCTTGGTACCTCATTATGTGTACTATCAAGGGGTGCAAAGATCTAGAATTATTTCTGTTGAGTTTTGAGTTCTAGGAATAGCCAAAGTAGGCATGAGAGTTAATTTGGCCAAAATGACCATTCACTTCAATTATTCATTTTGAGTTATTTTTCTTTAGGAAAAGTTTGGGAATGATTTAGATGATGTTTATTTCACCTAAGAAACATTTTACAAGCAAAGAATCACAAAACCATGGCAATTCAAATCAATTCCTAACTTAAATGCATAAACACATGAATGCTTTCATTTTTAATTTGGAAAAGTTTTTGTTAACCCTAAATTTGATGATTTGGATCTTGATAAGCTTGGATTAAAGTTTTGGGATGTTACAATCAGATTGCAGAGTGTCCACTCTAACTTCGAGCTTGGTCACCAATGAAAGTAGGTCTTCCTTCTTCTCCATCTCATTGAGACGGTGACGGACTTTGACGTTATGGAGTAGCTCCTGCTTTGATATATCTCTAGTGCCTGCACACGATCCTTGGTCCTGGGGACAAATTCTTCTTCCTCATCTATAACTGATCGATCGGGGAAATGGAAACCGTACCTTCACTCTTCTTGAGGTTTAACTTTCATACGAGCACCAATGGTTGGCCTTGAGAGTGGAACCTGCCCTTCCTTGCTAGCACCTGCACCAATATTAGATAATTCCTTACGCTTGTGCGGCCTTGGATCTGTGGTGACGAACTTGACCATCTCCACACGCCCTTTTCCATGTGGCTTGCGATCTTCTCTCTTGTTGAGCTTTATTCATCGCCGCCCAATTGATCTCCGGTGGATCATACATGTCACGGCGGATGTAGACATCAACTACGTCATCATCACCATTGGAATCATTGTTGAAGTAGCTTGGCTCGACGTACTCCTTGTACCTTGGGCTAAACCTCTCTATCTCCGTGTCATCGTCCTCCACGGACGGGCTGCTAGAGCGGTCCCTGGAAGGAACAATGAGCCCCATGGGTTTTGCACGGCCTAGGGTGGGATAGTGCATTCCTAGATTGGTTTCTGTATATTGCGATTAGAGAGAGAGACAATGGCAGTATATAAGAGGGGTCAGAGGTTGGTAAAACTCGCGAGAAACACCAAATTATCGTCTAGGAAAAGAATCCAAATGGAACAGAAAAATAAATCATGGATTTGGAAGTAATCTGCCACGTAATGACTAACTATAGAGGCGCGGCCCATATAGGTCCGGCCGTATAGTTGGTTCCGGGCAGATATTTCCAAATATCTCGAGTCTAGGTCGATTAAATCATGTCACGGAACCGACAATAACCTTTTTTTAGATGAATAAAATAAAGATCGAACGAAAAAGTGTCTGAGAGTTTAATGACCAACTATACGGCTGCAATTTTTGCTCCGGTCGTATAATTGTGACCATATAGTTTCAAACACCGAAAATCAAAAGTACTCGGAGTTTAAGGACAAACTATACGGCCATAATTTTTGCTTCGGTTGTATTGTTGCGACCATATAGATACAGACACCAAAAAGAAAAACTATCTGAGTTTTCAGTGACCAACTATACGGCCGAAATTTTTTCTCCAGTCGTATAGTTGCGACCGTATAGGCTCAGATATCGAATTTTTTTCATAAAATCAAAAGTACTCGGAGTTTAACGACCAACTATACGGCAGGAGTCCCTGCTCCGGTCGTATAGCTCCGCCCGTATAGTTGGTAAAACCCCTCTAAATCTTCAGAAAAACACAAGGAATTCGAAAACAGAATTTTCAAGAGTAAAAAATGTGAAAATGAATCACTTATTTGAGTAAGAACACTTACCTTGTACCTACCATTTGCTCAATCTGGGATGAAAAGTTCCTCCCACAACAAGGACTCCTTCTCTTTTACAGGAATTGACTTTAGTTCATCAAATAATTTCCCATAAATGAAAATCAACAGGACTAAAGTTCCTCTCAATAAGATGGGGGTCTTCCTGGGCAAGCATGGACACTTCATCTAACATCTTTATTTCCTGCCTTTGCATAATCTTCAACTCAAATTCTTGTGGTGAAAGAATCCAATGGATCAGTCTTGGCTTATTTTCGTTCCTCTTAAGGAGTTCTTTTAAGCCATCACGACCCGTATGAACTATCACCTTTGCATCAACTATGTAAGAACGAAATTTATCACAAGATAAAAATACAGCAAAAAGTTCCTTTTCTTCCTTAGGATAATTCTTTTGAGCACCATTAAGAGTTCTACTAGCATGATGTATAATATTAAATCTACGACCAATATGTTGTCAAGAGTTAATCCTACAACATCATCGCTAGCTTCACATATTAAGTCAATGGTTGTATCCCAGATAGGTGGTTTAATAATGGGAGGTCAAGTTAAAGCATTTTTAGTTTATCAAAGGCTTCAAGACACTTAACGTCAAAACTAAATTCATTCCCTTCTTCAAGAGGTTAGTCAAAGGTTTAGATATCCCAGAGAAATTTCTAATGAACCTTCTATAAAAACCCACATGACCAAGAAAACTTCTTATACCTTTAATATCCCTGGGTGGTGGCATTCTTTTTATTGCTTCAACCTTAGCTCTATACACTTCAATTCCCTTACTTGATACTTTGTGTCAGAGGACTATACCCTCTTTGACCATAAAGTGGCACTTCTCCCATTTAGAACAAGATTAGTTTCTTCACAACGCTTCAAAAATTTCTTTAGATTATCCAAGCAACTAGTAAATGAAGTTCCATAGACAGAAAAGTCATCCATAAATACTTCCATTATAAGTTCTATGACATCAGCAAAAATAGCAGTCATACATCGTTGAAAAGTAGTTGGAGCATTACATAGACCAAAAGGCATACATCGATGAGATTGTAAACCGTAAGGACTTATGAAAGTTTTTTTAAGTTGGTTATTCAGATGAATAGCTATTTGAGAGAAACCAGAGTATCCGTCCAAGTAACAAAAACGAGTATGGTTTGCTAATCTTTCTAAAGTTTGATCTATGAATGGTAATGTATAGTGATCTTTCGTAGTTTCTTTATTTAGTTTCTTGAAGTTTATACACATCCTGTGCCCAACAGAAGTTCTAGTAGGTATTAGTTCATTGTTTTCATTAGGAACAACAGTAAAACTGCCCTTCTTAGGGACATAATGAACAGGACTTACCCAATCACTCTCTTTAACATGATAAATTACCTACATCTAGTAGGCATACAATTTCTTTTCTTACCACTTCTTTCATTTCAGGCTTCAATCTTCTATTAAATTCCGCAACTGGTTTTGCACCTTCTTCCATGAATACTCGATGGATGGCTATCATGGGACTAATGCCCTTCGAGTCATCCATTTAGTACCCAGAGGCTTGGCGATGCTCCTTAAGTATCCTCATGAGTTCTTCTACTCCTGAAAGTTTAGCACTAATAATAACAGGAAATTTATTGGTATCATCTAAAAACATGTATTTGAGATTATCTGGTAGAGTCTTCAACTCTGGGGGTGGTAATTCCTCATCCCTTCTCTTTTCTGGCACTTCAAAAGCCTCATCAGTTGGAGGTCCCAAAATAGGAAGTGAATCGAATTCATCTTCTAGTTCTTCTAGGGACTTGTCCTCCATAATTATTTCTTCATAATTTGGATCTTCATTTATTTCTTCTTCTTGATTACCAAAGAAAAGAGCTGCCATTTCCTCAATAGTTATCTCTTCCTCTTCTTCTTGTATTTGTGGAGGTTAAATTTGGAAGAATGGAATTTATTTTCCGTTCCCCCAAGCTTAAGAGTCATGATCTCCTTCTTGAAATTAACATAGGCACCTATATCACCCAAAAATGTTTTTCCAAATATAATAGGGCAAAAAGTGTCAGCTGGCATATCAACAACTACAAAATCGATAGGAAAATCTTTGTTGTGAATTATGACAGTTGCATTGTCAACTACTCCTACTAGAATTCTAAGGTTTTAATTGGTCAACATAATTATTATATCAGTATTTTCAACTATAGCCGGTTCTATTTCTTCTTTTATTTCTAGGTAGAAATAATAAGATATAAAATTAACTTTCGTGCCAAGATCCCATAAACCGTAATGAGAGGTTTCTTTAAATATGTAGGGAAGAATAGGCTTACCCACATCTTTTACCTTTGTTTTACCTTCAACCAATATGGAAGTCTCTATATCAAGTTCAACTATGTTACAGTGTGAGCACATAGAAATAATTGCTTCCTTGGTTAGCTCTTCATCTTTGGTTTCCTTCAGATGTTCCACAACTTCTAGCACGCTTTCCTCTTCCCTCTTTTCCTGTACTACTTTGACCTATTCATATTCAAATATGCTTTTGTCAAGTGTTAGGGATAGGTACTTTATATATTGGTTCTACGGAGGCAAGTGTTGCTTTATCTTCTCTTTTCTTTTTTGGTATTGGTGGATCATTTTGCGGCCTGAAAGTTGGGGTGTACAGGCAACGCGGTACCCAAGTTCCCTAAAATCAGCCGGGATGACTACAGTTGGTGTGCCAAATACTCAGAGGGTCTTTTTCGGCACGAATTCAACTTTACGCTCCAATACAAAAAATCAGGCTAACGGGCGTCAAGTTGCCCCCCTGTTAGTTCTCATCGTTACGTCGCTCCCATCGCATAGGCGGGGTGGCTGTCACGTAGGCTTGCAGCGTTGGCACAGTGGATAGGACAACACCCCCTACGTAGTGTATTGACATGACAAAATAGGGCACATGTATCGGTGTTATAATTATTTTTTGTTTACTCAGCAGCTGGAACGGCCACCGCCATGCGTCTCTCCTTGGACTTCCGTCCCAATCGTTAACCCCTACCATAAAAGCGCATTGACGGTTCCATCGTTCCCCTACCTCGCAGAAACCACTCTTTTTCTTCCTGTCATCTACTATCTTCTTCCGGTCTTCTCCTTGCCGCCATGGAAGATCTACGCACTCTAGAGACAAGCTTCACTACCCATGACAACAAGAAGATAGACATTGTCTACACCAACGAGGAGGAGACAATTGTGTGTGTCCTGAGGATTTACGAGGGTTGGCTTGGGATAGACGAGAACAAGTTTGTGGGATTGGACCTCGAGTACACCCTGGAGCACCCATATGAAGGGAGTGAAGTCGCCGTCTTCCGGTTTTAAGACCTGCTCTCTGTAGGGAAGGGATTGAACAACTGGCCATGCGGAAACACGTCCTCGTCTACCACCTCTTCCGGTTTGTAGACCTGCTCTCTGTAGCTAACCGCTTTTAGGGTTTTCTCCTCTTGTTCTTTATCCACTTACTCATCTTGCAACTACTAGATTTTATTTAGGACCAAATAAATTAGGGTTTGCCTATGTCTCAATCGACTGAGATTTTCTTTAGTGTCAATCACCTAAGAAAAGTGCAACCGTAGTTAAAAGGAATGTGCAGCTCGTTCAGTCGACTGAGAAATAGCAAAATCGAATAAATTATGACAATACAATATTGAGAGTCTTGATCTTGCATTTACTAAAATTTTCAAAATTATATTCAGATGATGATCTTGCATTGTCAAAATATTTGTAGTTACAAATTTTGGTGATGACAAACTACATACTTTCAGGACTGATAGGAAATGTCCGGCGCTGCGCCAATTCCTGGTAGAAAAGGGAATTGTTTTCTGCACTGGCGATAAAAGAACTAATTTTTCAAAATTGTATCAAGAGGAAATTATAATTCCCGCGCACAAGTGGATCGATATTCAAAGTCTTGTCAAGATCCTAGGGGGCTCGAGGAAGGATGGAATGGAATCACTCGTAACTAGAATCCTCGATGAGTCGTACGACAAAATGAAGGAAGATTTCCCTACGGATAGGCATGATTTCTAGGACGAGTGGTTGTTGTCTGATATAAACCTGAAGTATGCAGCCATAGATGCTTACGTGACCTACCAGCTGTACAAGAAGATCCATTTTTTTCTATGTTACCTCGTGTTTTTCCCTATTTGCAAGAGGGAAGATGAGCTTAGGGGAGCCCTTTTGTAGAAAAGGCAGAATAGCTGAGTTTGAAGCTGCATATGCAAAGAAATTAGCTACATCTGAAGCAGCTGACAGAGAGGCTGCAGAAGCAGCTGAAAGAGAGCTTGCAGCTGAAGAAGAAGCTGACAGAGAGGCTGTAGCTAACAGAGAGGCTGCAGCTTCTAGCAGCAATAATCAGGCCTGTGATGCACCGCTAATTGTGCCGCAGGACATTGAAGATAGGGAAGCCAAGTCAGATGCCAGGTGGGACAAAGCAGTTCGTGAGATGTGGAGTACCTGGAATGGTCGCAGTTCGTCGCCTAGGAACGATGGCAAGCGCATCAAGTGGTCTGATGAGGAGTGAATTAAATTTTACTTGTCAGTGTTATGTTTCTGTTTTGTGGAACTCAGTTAGCTTGCCAAGATGTCTAGCGCCTCAAGCGATACTAGTAAAATAAATTTAACCCTCGTTGTGTTATGTTTATGTATGTGTCTTGTAGTTTGTCAAGATGGTAGCTTCTTAGCTGGCAGTTTGAAAGAGTGCCCTTTTCCTCTCTCGCTAAACATATATGTTTCATTTTGCCCAAATTGGTAGCAAATCTAGATAATATTCGCACTTCGATATTTCGTTCCCTTTTGGACCTCTTTTTGCCTCCGATCAGGTAGCAAATCTAGACCAACAAATCACACCAGGTAGAATACATTCATTCAGAAAACAAAACAAATGTAGATATAGCTGTGCGCAGCTAAATAGGACATAGCGATCGAAAGTAGGTTGCTTAACGAGGTTCGATGCATTCAGCCAGAAATAGGATATAGCCAGGAGACGGGGGCCTCCTCGCCGGCAGCCACGGAGGCGACGATGGCCACCTTATCCTCCTCGGCCATCGCCGGCGCGGACGGGGTATTCTCGGGAGTTTGTGGATGCTTGTGGGACAGTGGAGAGGGTTGTGTGGGGTCAGTGAGCTCAATAGTTAAGGTGGGTAGAAGCAAGGAACGTTTCATTGCACCACCGTGCAGCGCGCCGTGCAGTCTACTGCACCGTGCACCACGACACGCGCACGGTACGTCACGTTTTTTTCCCGGGCCATGCATGACAGTTCTGTATTGAGCCGCATGCAAAGGGCGCACACACAATTTCTATGTACGAAGTTTGACACGGCCCTAAAATTGGTGATAGTGAAAAGTAGAAATGTAGAGGGGGAGGTAGGTGGCTATACGGCGAGATTTGTGTGGTTGTGCTAGATTCGCTAGAGGGATGTGTTGATGAGTGCAAGGGATCTGCCAAAATCTCGAGGTAAATTGGGTTCTTCGATCTGATACTATGGTCTTGGGGGTTCCATGCAGACTAACAATCCTAGCAATATACAGCTCTGCTAGCTTCGAACTTTGGTAGGTGGTCTTGACTGGTATAAAGTGAGCTACCTTGGACAGTCTATCAACAATGACCCAGATTGAGTCATTTCCCCTACTAGAAGTAGGTAAACCGGTGATAAAGTCCATTCCAATGGAATCCCATTTCCATTACTGAATCTACAAAGGTTGCAATAGTCCGGCGGGTCTCTGATGCTCTGCTTTGACTCTTTGACAGATGTCACACTTGGCGATGTAGCTTCCGATTTCTCTCTTCATCTTGTGCCACCAGAATTGCTCTTTCAAATCCTGGTACATCTTCATTCCTCCGGGGTGGATAGAATAACGAGTATCATGAGCTTCTTGCATGATAACTTGCTTTAGCTCCGAATCTGCTAGCACAAAAATACGTCCTTTGTACCACATAACTCCTTATGCGTCTTCAGTGAATCCAGGTACCTTTCCTGTACCAATACGATGTTTGATTCCGTCGATACTTTCATTTCCTTTCTGGGCTTCCATGATTTGGCTGATTAATGTGGGTTGAAGTTTAATGCTATCTAAGAATCCTTTGCTAACCAGCTCAGTTCTAAATTGCTCCAACTCCTCATACAAACTTGGCTACTTCTCTTTAATCATGGTGTTTAGCCTACACGGCAATCTGCTAAGAGCATCCGCTACCACGTTGGCTTTTCCAGGGTGATAGTGAATGTCATGGTCATAATCCTTGATTAACTCTATCCATCTCCTTTACCTCATATTCAGCTCCTTCTGAGTGAAAATATACTTCAAGATCTTGTGGTCTGAGTAAATCTCACAGCGATTACCCATCAGATAATGATGCCATGTCTTCAATGCCAAAACTACGGCTTCTAGCTCAAGATCATGGGTCGGATAGTTCTGCTCATGCTCCTTCAGTTGCCGAGACAAATAGGCGATGACTTTTCCTTCTTGCATTAATACACATATGAGACCAATCTTCGATGCATCACAATACACATCAAACGGCTTCTTGATGTCTGGCATGATCAATATTGGGGCTGATATCAATCTCTTCTTCAGCTCTTGAAAACTGGCTTCACATTTGTCAGTCCATTCAAACTTTTTTTCCTTCTTTAGAAATTGGGTCATGGGTTTGGCGATGCTCGAGAATCCTTCTACAAACTTGCGGTAATATCCCGCTGATCCGAGAAATGCACGGACTTGGGTTTGAGCGGTTGGGGCTTCCCATTCTTCGACATCTTTGATCTTGGCAGGATCAACAGAGGCTCCTCCGGCAGACACAATATGTCCTAGGAATCCTACTTCTTTCAGCCAAAACTCACACTTGTGGAACTTGGCATATAACCGCTGCTCTCTCAGGGTTTCTAGGATGATTCTCATATGTTTCTCATGCTCTTCTTCTGACTTGGAGTAGATAAGGATCTCGTCAATAAACACAACTACAAACTTATCTAGGAAATTCATAAAGATCTTATTCATGAGATTCATGAAATAAGCAGGGGCATTGGTTAATCCAAAAGACATAACCGTATACTCGTATAAACCATAGCGAGTAGTAAAGGCGGTGTTTGGAATATCCATTGCACAAATCTTCAGTTGGTGATAACCAGTCTTAAGATCAATCTTTGAGAATACCTGTGCTCCAGTCAACTGATCAAATAGATCTTCTATATTTGGCAAGGGGTACTTGTTCTTGATGGTGATGTCATTCAGTTTCCTATAATCGGTGCACAAACGGTTTCCTCCATCTTTCTTGTCGATGAATAACACTAGTGATCTACATGGCGATGCGCTGGGTTGAATCAAGCCTGTTGCTAACATAGCATCCAACTACTTCTTCAATTCCACTAACTCTGAGGGGTTCATGCTATAGGGTCTCTGGGCTATGGGTCTGGTTCCAGGGATTAGTTCGATAATGAACTCAATATCCCTATCCGGGGGCATACCTGGCAATTCTAGGAATACGTCGGGGTATTCACAGACTACTTTGACCTGGTCTATGGTGGGCAGGGCTAGACTCTTGTTGCACTTGAATTGACGAGGTAAGGTTTCAGATATATGCTCTACTGTTACTCCAGAGCTACTAGTCATGGTGATGGCTTTCTTAGCACAGTGTATCAATCCTTTATGCCTTGACATCCAGTCCAGACCTACTACTACTTCCAATCGTTTGGTTCCGAGTACAATTAGGTTGGCATAAATATCTATCCCATGTATTCTGATAGGCACAACTTTGCAAATTTTTCTAGCTTTTGTAGTTGAACCGGGGATTTGAACTATCATGAAATGCTTCAAGTTGGTTGGGTGAATCTTACTAGTGCATGCAAATTCTTTGGTGACAAATGAATGTGATGCTCCCGAATCAAACAATACCCTTGCTAAAACTGAGTTGACAGAAAACATACCCAGCACTACATCTGGCGCTTCTTGGGCTTCTTCGGCGTTCATGTGGAAGAGTCGACCGTTGCGGTTGTGAGGGTTCCCTGGGGGAAACCTTCTCCCTGATTGAACACTACGCTGCTATTGAGCTGGGGCATTCACATTGGCAGTGGCGACAGTCTTCTTGGGACACTCATTGGAATAGTGACCCTTCACTCCACACTCGAAACAAGTGATCCGGGACTTGTCCTTTGCTGCGACGGGCACATCATTGC
Organism: Avena eriantha; assembly: GCA_910589775.1. Lineage (NCBI taxonomy): Eukaryota > Viridiplantae > Streptophyta > Magnoliopsida > Poales > Poaceae > Avena > Avena eriantha. The sequence continues at coordinate 401,171,894 of OU342744.1, read as the reverse complement.
TGCCAGTTCTGGGTGCAGTGTTGTTGTTGTTGTTGTTTTTGGGAGGGGCATGGTTGAAATTATTGGTGTTGCTGGAGTTGTGATTGTTTCCTCCGAACTTCACATTGCCTCCGCTACGGTTGGGGTAGCTTGGGCGATACATTGGGGGTCGATTGTTCCTTGGTGCATATCCTAGTGAGGGGTTGGGACGGTACTTCTAGGGACTATTGGATCCAGATTGCTGCATCATATGACGTTTGCGGTTGTCGTTTGCTTGGTTAATCTTCCCTTCCATCTGAATGGCAGAGTCGACTAGCTCTTCGAGATCCTCGAAGCGAATGTTCACGAGGACAGTCTGCATCTCATCATGCAGTCCGTTCAATAATCTCTCCTTCTTTTTGACTTCTATGTGGATCTCATCAGGGGCGTACATTGCAAGCGGCAGGAATCTGTCATAGTATTCCACCATAGTCATTCGGCCTTGCTTCAAGTCGCGGAAATCATCCCTTAGTCTAGTGACTAGACCTTGCGGCACGTGGGTGCGGTTGAACTTGGTTTTGAAGGCCTCCCATGTCATCACTTGACCATGGTTCATGTTACGGATACTAGTCCACCAAGCTCTTGCATCTCCCGCCAGGTAGTGGGTGGCGAAGAGAACCTTCTCGTTGTCATCAATTCCTGCTACTTCTAAGTTGTTTTCCATGGTCTATAACCAGTCATCGGTATCTAGTGGGTTTTCAGCCTGGTTAAAGATTGGGGGATTGGTATTCTGAAAGTTTTTGAGTTTGGATCCATGGTGATCCTGATTTCCATGCCCTTGGTTGCTTTGAGCCATCTGAGCTATCTTCTGCAATGTTGCTAAGTTGGCCTGGCGCTCTGCCCTGCTTGCTTCACGGTTTGCCGCTGGCATTTGCATAATCTGCAGCATTGGGTCTTGCGATGACCTGCTCCCTCCTTGGTTTCCACGAGTCATCTAAAGATTGAGGTAGATAAAGGGGTAAGAGGGAAAGTTCTAAGGTTCATGGTTTTGATTTCAAGCTAAAACTTTGAGTTTGACTCAGGTTTTTGCAACTAACTCGATTTCATTCATTCAAGCACCACACGGTACAAACACACACCACAACAATAAAGGAAAACAGATGATTTTAAGAACCATTCTGCAAGCTACGATACAGTGAGACCGATACATCTCATGCTATGACAGTTCTCTAGTGCATCTACTCATCGTCGATGAAGTCGGAGTCCTCATCGTCAGTGTAGAAGTCCACGGCATCCTCCTCCAGAAAGTCGTCATCATTGATGAGGTAAGAATCCATATCTCCTTGGATGTCTTCACCTTCCTCTTCTTCCTCCTTTGTTGCAAGTTGAGCTTCCTGCTCCTTGACGGTCTTCTCGAGGTCGGCCACCTTCTTGTGAAGACGAGCGATGGTGTGATCCTTCTTCCCGCGCTGGAGGCGGAGAGACTGACGATCCATGACAAGCAGTGAGAAAGTCTAGGCCTTATGGGCTGCGATGGCACAGTTGTGGTTGGCGAACTCCCTAGCATTCTCCAACTCCTTCTGACGATCGTACAACAGGAAGTCGAGGTTCTACACTTGGCGCTTCAGTTCTGGATGACTTGGCATCTCCATCGGCATTCCCATGAAGTCACGTCTTGCATAGTGAGCAAAACGGGTTCCTTGGATTTGGTTGACGCTAAGGGCACATAAACGTGCGATAGCTTCATACATTGCCTTGGCTAATCCATCTAGCCAGTTGTTCCCCCTCATGGAGAACTGGATTCTCCTGGACGTTGGTGCTTCGATGCTTCCTCGAAGATCAGCGGTGACTAACCACTACAAATCTCCCCCTGGGGGTCCTGGAAGTTGAGCTCCAAGAAACTCCGGATGTGGGCATCCTAGTAACTTCACAGTGAATCCAAATCCCTCTCGAAGATCAGCTAACCTCCGTTTCCCAACTGATAGAACTTGCTGAACTGAGTCTCCATCTACAAGAATTAAGGATGGGGAAATTAGTGAAGTGATCAAGTGTGTCAAATTTTAAGTAGTAATGTAAGAATTTGAGGAACATGAATTTTTGAGAAAGAATGAATTCCCAAGGATAAGAGAGGAATTAGTTTTTCATAAATACTCACTTTGGTTTGGAAATTAAGTTTTTGTTCGGACCTCCATTCGAACTAGGGTCTCCTACGGTCAGGATGGCTCTGATACCAACTTGTCAACACCTGGATTTTTTAATCCCAGATGCCTGTTATGCCATACCTCGCAATCCTAGGATTACCATTTTTGCGAGACATAACATATTGGATATCACAGTACATCTTCCATTACAAACCATACATAAGGTCTTAGACAAATAAAGAATCTCATGATCCAGTCTTAATACAACAAACAGCGGAATAAAAGATAAGCGTAGCGGTGGGGTCCATCTTCAGGGGCACAGGCAATGCTGACGAAGGCAGATAGTCCTAGTTATCATAGCCGTCTTGCTGGCCATCATCTTGGTAGTCTCCTTCATAGTCTGGCCAAGAGAATAGCCAGGGAAAAAAGCCATGAGTACTCTTTAAGTACTCGCAAACTACCACTAACAAGTAGTATAGTTCTAGAGTAAAGTGCTAAACTCTAAGTTTGAAATATAAAGTTAAGTTTGAAACCTAAGCGGAGTTCAGAAGCAAAGAAAGATAAAATAAATTTTTAGAATCACTTAAATTGGGAAGCTCGTGGCATAGTCACAACCCTGTTGTGGTTAAGTCAAGATTCATCATTCATTTCCTATGTCATTTTGAAAACATCTGACAACGAAACAGTATGGCCATTCCAACTGTCCATAACCGTGGACTCGGCTATTCAAATAGTTTGACACTCTGCAGAGGTGGTACACTTTCACCACAAGATTCGATGCATCTGTCAGGGATAACCCTGAATCATCATACTTAGTATGCAGATAATCGAACATAACCTTTCCTTTACACACCCTAGTATAAGCACCTCTCCTATGAGCATGGCCTCCCAACCATGACCATATGTCATCTTGGGCAATGCATAGGTGGACAACATTGAGAGGTAGCCTTAGCTCAAACCTCTCCCGTGAGGGAACTAATACTAATGCATATAAACTTCCGGCTAAGCCTTACCCAATTCAGGTATTGTGGTTGTACGGTAAATTTGGAATGGTATCGCATCCAAATCCAACCATCAGTTTTGTAAAAGGGTTAAGGCTCATGCCTCAACATTTTCATCATCATAAACCATTTGTGTTTCTCAACACCTGTCAAAACCTCTCAATAGAATGACTCATCATTCTAAGGTTTTTATAATTCATTTTCACCAAGTGTTCCCATCTAAAGTGACTCAAGTTTTTTTATCTACTCTAAACTACTAAGTTAAGAGTGTTCACTAAGGTGGAAAGATGGGATCGATCTCATGCCATAGAATGACATCTAAAGTTATCTAGGTAGGTCAAGTTTTATACTCTTTATGCTACCTTCAAAACAAGTAAAGGACTTTGGTGAAGCAAAGGGAGTAAAGCTTGTAAAGTAATACTTTGGGCAATTAATAGTCAAAGTGGTATAACCAAAGCATGCCTAATGCATTTTCTTAGATTATTTAGCTTCCAAGGGTTAGCTTGCATTGTTAATGGTGGCTTGCCTTGTGCAGTGTAGTGGTTGAAGTTTTCTTCCTCCTCTTGATAGAACTCCTCCTCCTCGAAAGCTTGGTCGGTACTATCGTCTATAAATACATATGGAGTACACAATCACCAAACAATACTTAACTAGTCTAATTAGCACTCTAAGGCACACATTTGATGATCTATTATCATCACAAGCATCACAAGTTTTATTAACTAGCTTCATTCTTTTTATTTAAGAAAAGTAATTTCTACTCATTCAAAAATTAACTAAGATTTAATATTCACCACTTAAAATATGGGATCATGTGGACACATGCCATCACCACATATTCTAACATATGGGAATGTGATTTAAGGGTTGGATCATATTTACTTAAGTTTATGTTTTTTATTTAATGATTTAAAGTGACTAGAAATGCCTATATAGCATTATTTCGGTACTAGTCCAAAGTCACTGCATGTAAACCTTAATATTATTACATATTCAGATAGGTATGGTGAAATGTGAATTTTTAGAGTTGGAATCAACTAAAAAGCTAATTGGGTTAATTTTATAAAAATGTGTGAATGTGCAAAAGCTTCTGCTTTGTTATTTTTACTAGGAGAGATCGCTAACTCTAATCAAATTAAATCCAACGGGCTTGGTTAGATCTTTTCAGTAGATTTCTAACAAAATTTTAATCACTCAAATTGGATTTGTAAATCTCTATGATTTGATTTTTAAACTAAGGGACATAACTAGGTTCAAACCTAAATAGAAAAATCTAAGTTTGAATGAAATGGGTTGCGCGGGAAGGAAAACGGGCCAGCCCAATGGCGTTCTGCGGCATAGAGAACCGCTGACAGGGGGGGTCCAACGGTCAGTGGCTCTTTACACGCGAAGCGGTGCGGGGCGATGTGGGCCGTTAGATTAAAAGAGAGATCTACGGCTGAGGGGTGTCGTCTTCGGCGAACAGTTCGCCGGCGGGAACTAACCCTAGCGGCTCGGTGGGGGTGCTCACGTGGCATACCAGGGCTCTATCTAATGTGGTGATGGGGGCAATCGAACGTGCTGTCGACAACGGACTCAGGGGTGGTCGCGGCAGCTCCTGGGGTGGACAAAATCGACGGCGCCTTCTCCTCCTCTGCAGCGGGCTCCTCCGGCCAAATTCCGGCGAACCCAGGCTCGAGCGGCTCCGGCGAGAGGTGGGGAAGTATCAGTGAGGAGAGGGGAGTGGAATGGTGTGAGTGGTTTGTGCTGGGGAGGGCTCCTTATATAGGCTCGACGACGGGACAGCGCGGCATGGCCAGGCGACGGTGGCGACATGGCTACGGGCTGCTAGCATCATGGCTGCGAGCGGCGATCGATGCGCGGTCTCCTGGCGGTGCTCTACGGCGTAATGGCGCTGCTAGGGGCGGTGGAAAACGGTCGGGCGGTGCTCGTGCTCTGAGCGGCAGAGGCGGCGTTTGACACGACGTGTGGTGGCTGCGGGTCAAAAGGCGGCGAACGGGCATGTCCGGGGGGTTCCTGGGGTCGTGGCGAAGCGGTGAGCGCGGGCTGCGGTCGAGGCACGGTGTGTGCACGCTTGTCGGGCGCGGCGCTCTGGCGCGTGCTCGGCATGGTGCAGATGCTCTGGGCACGGCGAGTCGTCCACGGATCGGCTCTGCTCAGGGAGGGGACAGAGGGCGGTGGTGCGGTCTGGTATAGCTCCTAGACATGGCGAGAGAAAGAGGGGCGGTCGGCTGCGAGCTATCCATGCTCGATCGGCGAGCATGGTGCTCAGGTGGCATGGCACTGTTGCTAGGGACTAGGGGATGGGGTGATTATGGCTTGGTTAGATCAAATGGAGACAGAGGGAGTAATTTGAGGTCAAATGGGTGGCAAAACCCTGTAGAAACAATGAGCTAAAACTAGAGTGTGAGTCCTGCCTACCAAGTGTTCGACACAATGGCCGCAAGAAATTTAGTTTTGAATTTTGAAAAGATTTTTGGTGGGTGTGTTAGTCACATCCTTAAGCTTCTATGGTTGCTTGGGTTTTGAAAATGGAGCTCATTTGAGTGGTTTTTGAATAAGTGGGATTTTCCCATATGAACTAGATTCAATTTTCAATTGCCATTTAAAATTAGTGTTTAAAAGTTTTTGGCAGATCACAAAGTGGGCCTTGGTACACTACTATATGTACTAGCAATGGGTGCAAAGATCCACATTTATATCTGGTAAGAAATGAGTCCTAGAAATAGCCAAAGTAGACATGTTGATTAAAATGGCACAAATGACCATTTATTTTATTCATTTTGATTTATTTTTGTTTGGGATTTGTTTGGGAATGATCTAGATGAAGTTTATTTCACCTAAGAATCATTTTACAAGCAATGGATCACTTAATCATGGCAATTCAAATCAATTCCTAATTAAATGCACACACATATGAATGCTTGAATAATTTTAATTGGAAAAGATTTTGTTAACCCTAATTTTGATAATTTGGATCTTAAGAACCTTGGATTGAAGTTTTGGGATGTTACATAGTGTCATTGCATGTGTGTTATTCCCATGAACCACACATGGATCCACCGGTGTCATTGCATGTGTGTTCTTTTCACAGACCACATATGGATCCACCAGTGTCATTGCATGTGTGTTATTCTCACAAACCACATAAGGATCCACCGATGTCATTGCATGTGTGTTCCTCTCATAGACCACATATGCATCAACCGATGGCATCGCATGTCTGCTCTTTTCATGAACCACAGTTAGATTCATCGCATGTCTGCTCTTTTTATGAACCACAGCTAGAGTCATTGGATGTGTGTTCTTCTCACAAACCATATCATGAACCACACCTAGTGTGATTGCATGTGTGTTCTTCTCATTAACCACATATGGATCCACTAGTCTCATTGCATGTCTACTCTTCTCATTAACCACAGCTAGAGTCATTACATGTCTATTCTTTTCACAAACAACATATCACTAGAGTCATTGCATGTGTGCTCTTCCCACATACCATATCATGAACCACACCCAGTGTCATTGCATGTGTGTTCTTCGCATGAACCACACATGGATCCACCAGTGTCATCGCATGTCTGCTCTTTTCATAAACCACAGCTAGAGTCATTTCATGTGTGTTCTTCTCACAGACCACATATCACCAGTGTTATTGCATGTGTGTTCTTCCCACAGACCACACAAGGATCCACCAGTGTCATTGCATGTGTGTTCTTCCCATGAACAACACATGGATCCACCGGTGTCATTGCATGTGTGTTCTTTTCAGAGACTACATATGGATCCACCAGTGTCATTGCATGTGTGTTATTCTCACAAACCACGTAAGGCTCCACCATGTCATTGCATGTGTGTTCCTCTCATTGACCACACATGGATCCACCAGTGGCATCGCATGTCTGCTCTTTTCATGAACCACATTTAGAGTCATCGCATGTCTGCTCTTTTCATGAACCACAGCTAGAGTCATTGGATGTGTGTTCTTCTCACAAACCATATCATGAACCACACCCAGTGTCATTGCATGTGTGTTCTTCTCATTAACCACACATGGATCCACCAGTGTCATTGCATGTCTGCTCTTCTCATGAACCACACCTAGAGTCATTGCATATTTTTTCTTCTCACAGACCACATATCACCAGTGTCATTCCATGTGTGTTCTTCCCATAGACCACACATGGATCCACAACCAGTGTCATTGCATGTGTGTTCTTCCCATGAACCACACATGGATCCACCAGTGTCATCGCATGTCTGCTCTTTTCATGAACCACACCTAGAGTCATTGCATGTGTGTTCTTCTCACAGACCACATATCACCAGTGTCATTGCATGTGTGTTCTTCCCACAGACCACACATGGATCCACCAGTGTCATTGCATGTGTGTTCTTCCCATGAACCACACATGGATCCGCCGGTGTCATTGCATGTGTGTTCTTTTCACAGACCACATATGGATCCACTAGTGAGATTGCATGTGTGTTATTCTGACAAACCACGTAAGGATCCACCGGTGTTATTGCATGTGTGTTACTCTCATAGACCACACATGGATCCCCTGGTGGCATCGCATGTCCGCTCTTTTCATGAACCATAGTTAGAGTCATCGCATGTCTGCTCTTTTCATGAACCACAGCTAGAGTCATTGCATGTGTGTTCTTGCCAGAGACCATATTATGAACCACACCCAGTGTCATTGCATGTGTGTTCTTCTGATTAACCACACATGGATCCACCAGTGTCATTACATGTCTGCTCTTCTCATTAACCACAGCTAGAGTCATTGCATGTTTGTTCTTTTCACATACCACATATCACTAGAGTCATTGCATGTGTGATCTTCCCAGAGACCATATCATGAACCACACCCAGTGTCATTACATGTGTGTTCTTCACATGAACTACACATGGATCCACCAGTGTCATCGCCCAAGGCATCCCCCTCTTCATCAATAAAAATATCAGGTTTCTTCCAAACGCTTCATTTTTATTGTTTCATGCACAACTGTGTTGTTCTTGGAGCGTCTTCTTTTTCGTTTTCGTTTTTGTTTTTCGTTTGCTTGGTTTTGTTAGTTTGCTTGAATAAATTGGTTGGGCCCCCTCTTTCATACATTGGTTTTCAAATAGTTTGGTTTGTATTAGAAAAGAGTAGGAAAAGTTCATGCTTAAGTGGTAAAGAAAGCTTGTTTTTGACTGTGGCCTATGCTTTTTCATGCCATGCTTGATATTGTTTTGTCTTTATTCTTAGTATTCTTTGCTGTAGCATGACTTTTTATAAACAATTGAGATTGCTTAATGTGCCTTGGAAGAATCATGCGTTGTTTTAGCATATTAAAGCATAGTATTGTGGTATTCTCCTTTGATGCTTTATTTGGGTTAACTTGGCGCATGCTCATACCATGTTATGACTATCCCAAGTCACCATAGCCTTTATGATCCTTTAGTTTTCAACTTGTAGTATCACTTTATGCTTTGATCAATTATGTTTTGTCGCTCTACATGATTATGGCCATTATTGGTCTCTTAGTTTGTTACTCCCAGTCTTTTGCTAGCCTCCGTAACCAAGTATGAGTTCCACTCATGCATCCAATTCCTTAGACCAAGTTATTCCAAAGAGTCCACCATACCTACCTACTAGCATATGCTATTCCAAGTATATTCATGTTTTTATCTACCTTCAAAATTAAACTTGTTATGACAAAACTAGTGATTAAAGCTCTCATGAACTTGATGGCACACTTTAATTTTCTTGCCCCAAATAAACTTGAACCATTGTGTCGTCTATGTCGTATATGCTTGCACTTATTTGTTGGGGATTAGCAGAACCATGCTGTCATGGGGAACGCTTTCAACATTGCACTGGTACTTTGTACCTAGTTGATATCGTGCTCTTTTCTCGATGGATGTCATCGGTGTGAAATGAAAGGGGAGCTTGTAAGTCCATGGAGTTATATATATGTGTTAGAGAAATGCCTGGGCCGCTGGTCTAATCCATGCTGACATGGTGGAAACCTGCAATGTAACCATAATGAGCTGTCTATGAAGCATTCTTCTTATAAAAAAAGAATCCTATATTGAGAAAAAAGAGAAAAAAAGAGATTATGAAAAGAGGAAAGAGAGAAAGAAGCACCATATTCCCATGGTAAATAAGAAGATTGCTGTGATGCTCTTTGTCTGCTTGCCTTGTCATTTTGATATGGGGATTCTTCCGTATCATCGGGAAAGGGGTACCCCGTTGGCAGTTCTCTATGATACACATGTACTTACGATGACAAGAACTTACCGGTGACTAAACTTGAGTAGCATGAGGAGCGGCCCTCGTATTCAAGGGACATGAGATTTCTAACTTATACTTCGTCAAGCATGTACACCATAGTTTGTTCACTTTAACCTTAATCACCTTCAAGATGCTTATGATAGGGGCAATGAGAGTTGAAAGCTATAAGTACCATAATTTTTGGAAGCTCTTTATGAAACTCGAATCTCTGCTTCCTTCTATGAAGGCCTTTCTTCCACCATTACATTGAGTCTCCACCTTCTATTGTTATGCACCTACTTTGAGAGCATAATGGCCATTCTTAGTTCTATGTGCATTGTCCCAAGACTAGTTGATTGATGCATAAGTTGATATTGCTTGTTTTAAACTATTTGTATCTAGTCACTCTTATGAACTTTGAAGGTGTCCTACTCTATGAAGGACAAGATGAATGCCACTATGCTATGTTTTATTTATGTAGAACAAACAAACGTCTTGCAAAGCATTGTTATACATGAATCTTTTGTTTGTGCCTTTTCATGTTGCAACATAGTTGCTTTGTCTTATTGCTAGAACTTTGTCTTTCATGCTATGTTGAAGTACTATGATCCCAGCTTTCAATGATTTACAAATACTTTGATCAAGTTTATGATGGTTCATATCACCTCAAAAATTATTCTTTCTTTTTATCACTGACCTACTCGAGGACGAGCAGGAGTTAAGCTTGGGGATGTTGATACGTTGCAAACGTATCCATAATTTTTGATGCTCCATGCTTTGTTTTATCTACTTTCTTGTGTTTTGTTCCAACTTTGGAGTATTTCTATACACTTTCTTGGACTAACCTATTAACAAGATGCCACGGTGCCAGTTGCCTGTTTTCTGCTGTTTTTGGTTCCAGAAAGTCAGAAAATGAATATTCTCGGAATTGGACGGGACAAAAGCCAAAGTTGATATACCGGAAGACTCACGGAGCCAAAAGACGCTCCGTAGAGGGGCCACAGGGTGGCCACACCACCCCTAGGCACGGGTCCCCCTTGCCGCGCCAGGGCATGGTGTGGGCCCCCTGGCCGGCCACCGACCTTGCCTCTTTCGCCTATATATCTCCCCCAATGCAGAAACCCTAAATCATCAAGACTCCAGCCATGAAAAGTTCTGCAGCGCCGCCACCACCGAAGGGGAGATTCAGGGGACAGAAAGTCTCTGTTCCGGCACCCTGCTGGGACGGGGAAGTGCCCCCGGAGCCATCTCCATCGATCTCCACCACCATCTCCATCACCATTGCTGATTCCCATGATGTGGAGGGAGTAGTTCTCTCTCGAGGCTAAGGGTTCTACCGGTAGCTATGTGTTCACCTCTCTCTCTATGCATGATCATATTGTGATCATGAGCTTTGTAATCAAGTAGATCTACCTTGCTACTCAAGTGCTTTAATAGATCTCTGCTCTCCCCATGTGTGTGAAAGTGACAGCGTGCACACCATGGTGGCACTTAGGCTAGAGATTACAAATACTTGTTATGAGTTATATTTTGAGTTGGATGTCTTTATGAAATTGTGGTGTTTGTTGGAACCATCTAGTACTCAAGGTGACAGTGTGGGGTTATCTAGATGGGAAAGGCTTACTTTGAGGTGTGCTGTTATAGCCCTACTATCGATTAGAGTGTCCAACCAGAGAGTAGTTAAGAGTAGTATCATGAAGATAATATATTTATGAGAGAGTGTTCACTAGTGAAAGTATGATCCATAGGCCTTGTTTCTAAGCATTGAAACACCGATTGCAACTAGATCTATTACATGTTTGCTCGCATCCATCTTTATTTCTGTTTGCCTTTAGTCTCTTCCATGCCATCAAGCTATTTTCTAGCACCATTACGACATATAATTAACCATACCACTTGTATTTTACTATCTCTTCGCCGAAGTAGTGCACCTATACACCTGCCAAGTGTATTGGGTTTGTTGGGGACACAACAGACTTCTTGTATCTTGATTGCAAGATTGCTTGAGAGGGGATACCTTTGACCACTTCCTCCCTAAGTTCGATAAACCTTGGGTGATACACTTAAGGGAAAACTTGCTGCTATTGTAAAAACCTCTACACTTGGAGGCCCAACAACTATCTACAAGAATAGAAGTGCGTAGACATCAGGCTCCGCTGCTAGCTAAGAACCTTCATGCCCCGCCGTTTTGACCATACTTTGAAACGGGCATAAGAAATTCAAAAACAGTCCAAACAAGTTAAATCCTTTGCGTGCTGTCATATTATGTAACATAGTTATAAGGAAAAATACCAAACTTGGCATATTGATTGCATCTCGAAAAAACCTTCACAGAAATGACCTATCATGTTCGAGGTTTCATGGCTTTTAGGCCAAACGACCAATGTTATGGCTAGAATCTTGGCATATTTTGTTATAATGTGTCCATATTGTGCATTCATGTGCATCATGGGATGACAACAATGTTGCAGTAGGATGTTTTCCTATTCGTCGCATGAAAAAGCTATTTCCTATTTTCTGAGTGCCAAAACGGGGCGTTTTGTGAAGCAACCACCAAATGATAGTTTCAAAATGGTACCACCATATTTTTCAAAAATAGTAGACCACCTTACATGTACAATGTCCCAAACGAGGTATCTAAAACCTTTCCTTCCATCCCTCGCAAAAAAGACAAATTGATGCCGAATCGGTTGGAAGCGGGTCCAATTTGAACTACAGGTACATGGTCTAATGCTCGGGATTTATTGAAAAAAAAATCATTTTAAGACTCACAATATGTTGTTTTATCAGAGATCCAATGAATGTTAAACAAGGCTCCGCTGCTAGCTAAGAACCTTCATGCCCGCCGTTTTGACCATAGTTTGAAAAGGGCATAACAAATTGAAAAACAGTCCAAACAAGTTAAATCCTCCACGTGATGTCATATTATGTAAAATAGTTACAAGAAAAAATATGAAACTTGGCATATTATCTCGAAAAAACCTTCACATAAATGACCTATCATATTCGAGGTTTCATGGCTTTTAGGCCAAATGACCAATGTTATGGCCAGAATCTTGGCATATTTTGTTATAATGTGCCCATATTGTACATGCATGTGCATCATGGGATGACGAACAATGTTGCAGGAGGAAGTTTTCCCATTCGTTGCACGGAAAAGCTATTTTCTATTTTTTGAGTGCCAAAATCGGGGCGTTTTGTGAAGCAACCACCAGATGATAGTTTCAAAATGGTACCACCATATTTTTAAAAACTAGTAGACGACCTTACATGTACAATGTCCCAATCGAGGTATCTAAAACCTTTCCTTCCATCCCTCGCAAATAAGACAAATTGATGCCGAATTGGTTGGAAGCGGGTCCGATTTGAACTACAGGTACATGATCTAATGCTCGTGATTTTTGGAAAAACTCATTTTTAGACTCACAATATGTTGTTTTATCAGAGATCCAATGAAATTTAAGCGAGGCTCCGCCGTTAGCTAAGAACCTTCATGCCCGCCGTTTTGACCATAGTTTGAAATGGGCATAAGAAATTCATAAATGGTCCAAACAAGTTAAATCATTCGCGTGTTGTCATATTATGTAACATAGTTACAAGGAAAAATACCAAACTTGGCATATTGATTGCATCTCGAAAAAACCTTCACAAAAATGACCTATCATGTTCGAGGTTTCATGGCTTTTAGGCCAAACGACCAATGTTATGGCCAGAATCTTGGCATATTTTGTTATAATGTGCCCATATTATTCATGCATGTGCATCATGGTATGACGAACAATGTTGCAGGAGGAAGTTTTTCCATTCGTCGTACAGAAAAGCTATTTTCTATTTTTTGAGTGCCAAAAATGGGGCATTTTGTGAAGCAACCACCAAATGATAGTTTCAAAATGGTACCACCATATTTTTTAAAAATAGTAGTCCACCTTACATATACAATGTCCCAACCGACGTATCTAAAACCTTTCCTTCCATCCCTCGCGAAAAAGACAAATTGCTGCCGAATCGGTTGGAAGCGCGTCCGATTTGAACTACAGGTACATGATCTAATGCTCTTGATTTTTTGAAAAAATCATTTTTAGACTCACAATATATTGTTTTATCAGAGGTACAATGAAATTTAAGCGGGGCTCATCCCCTAGCTAAGAACCTTCATGCCCGCCGTCTTGACCATGTTTTGATAGATTGACTTTATTTTGTGAAGCAAGTACCAAAATTATGGTGCGGAATGACACTCCTATAATTGAAACTCAAACTAGACAACATTTGATTGAAAATTGATTTTTGAATCATATCGATCTGAAGTCATATAAAAAATTGAAAGTGAAATTACATTTATATAATTTTTCAAAAAGAAATTGAGCTCTCTCTATTTATGTGGGCTCAAACCTATAAAATCCCATGGTTTTTACACTAAAAAGCTAGTTATAATAGTTCATGGGCCGACCAAACCGGTGGGGAAGTTTCAGCGAAAAAAGGCTCGTCTCCATGCCCTAAGGCCCAAGCCTAGTAAACGGTTCACATATTAAATAGGTTATGCATAGTTAATTTGACACGAAGTGGTTGGTGGTCTAGTGGTTCGGTGGTGCGGTTGTAGGGGAGAGGACCCGGGTTCGAGCCCTAGGTGATCTTCTTTTTGCCGTATATTCAGGCGTGATGCTGCTGTATGTGTGTTGTATGGCCGATCCCGCATGTCAGTATATCCAGTTTATCTGGTCTATATGTCAGGTGGGTCCCACACGTCAAGTACTGGCCAGGTCAGCAAGAATGGCACATGTACCCGACACATGCGGACACGTCAGCAAAGTTGACACCTAGAAAAGACACGTAGATGAAATTGTAGATGTGGTGACCTTGTCATTTTAAGGCATCACGAATCAATGCTCATGACCATTTAAATTGGTCGTAGTCTACTAAATAAAAGGCTCCAAACCATTTCTTGTCCATCTATGACCATTTCGTGTTAGGACACTATGACCTTTTGGACAAAATTGGTCGTTATTTTTCAAGGTTTGGACCCTCCTAAATTCTCTATGACCAAGTGGTTTAGAATGGTCATAGATCTATGACCAAAAAATGCATGGTCGTTAAGAAAAGGTCACTAGTGAGAAGATTTATTGTAGTGATAATCTTCCCCCAAAGGGGGCCGGATAATCTGCCTCCTGAAAGAAGTTTGCCAAGGGAGCCACGGGGCGACCTTGTGTGCGGGGGGCGGAATATTCCCCGGATAATCCAAGGCTAGGGCTAAGTTTTACCCCCGGCCGGATAATCCGACACTACTAGGAAACAACTTATCTGTGGTGCATGGAAATGCACATTCTATGGCGCATATGCTAGTCACCACTATTACCTCGCCACTGATAACTGCTTCCAGTGGCGCATATAGATATGCGCCACACATTTCTTCATATGCGTCACAGGAAGGACTTCAGTGGCGCATTTCCTTATATGCGCCACAGAAAGCCTATGTGCCACTGACTATACTTATATATGCACCACTGATTATATAACACGTATTCAAAGTAAAATATGTTCCTTGTGTATAATCAGGTATTTATACAGTATTTATCCAGATGAGTATAAACAATACATTGCACAAGTAGTAGATGCATGAAAACTGACATATATATAATACAAACACTTAGAGCCCGATCGAGATACATATATAGTGTCAAGTGCCTAATTTTTACACAAGTGCCGAATACAAAGTTCATATCATCTCACATTAGAAATATGAAGTGGTCACCACCGCCTACACTAGGATCAAATAGAATACATATGTGATGATGGTAAGCAAGAGCATGAGCCCGACCAATATCTTCATCTGGTTCTTCTTCCACAGGTGATTCCTCCACTAGGCTACCGCCTCCTCTGTAGTTGCGTATCCTTTTTAGATGTTGCCACTGAACTTGTTCACTAGTTTTCGACAATCCTCCCACTCCTTGTAGACTCCTAGAACCCTAGCCATGTACACCACATACCACCTCGTCGCCATCTCTATAGATGACAAGGCATATTAGTAAAAATACGATGAAAAGAATTAATAAAGGGTTCACATCGATATATATATATCATCACAAAATATAAAACAAAGGATCCATAAACCTAAAAGATAGCATCTCGCGATCATCATAGAAGTAATAAGTTCAACGACAACATGACCACAAGGTAGTTTAAGTCTAACAACAACGACCATTTCGACCACAAGATAGCAAAGTTTATGACACACACACTAAAGCAGGCGTCCATCAAGAATATACACACATTGGATCATGCTAGAGGCACACATCGATCATGAAGACTTCTTCTTCTCGCTCGGCTTCGGGAACGGTAGATAACCCTCTTTCGTCATCCACGTCCTTGTGTGACCCTGCTTACGGAGGCGTTCTTCGATCTCCCTCTTACTCAAACCTCTGGCTTGTTGTAGGCCCCCCTTGTGTTGACATCCTCAATGATGATTTGTGACAACTTAATCTAAATGCGATGGAAGTCTTCGCTAAGATCATCCTCGTCGATTCGTACAAATTTTTTGGCCCATCCTCGGAGACTAGATGGCAGCATTAGGTTCTGGCAATCCCGAACATAGCCTTTAAGGTGGTGGAAGACGTAGAAGGCCTCCTTTGCACCACCAGTAACCGACTACTTGACGCAGGGGAACTCGAGCATGTGCTTGAACACGTGTTTGCCATCCTTGATACATTCCCCCTTATCTATGAAGGTGCATCCCTTCTTGGCGTAGCCCTCGAGAGCCTCATTGAGAACACCCCTCATTTTGTTGTAGTCTTTCTTCTTTTTCAAACTCCCTGAGTCGAAATACATGGCTAGCGAATACCTCGGGGTAAGGACGATGAGTGTGCATTATTTGTCTCTGTGCAACACAATTGGAACGGAATGTTGGAGAGCAAAGGAAGAAATCTATAAGAAATGCATAATTTACGGCGGCCATGAGCGAGTGTGTACTTACTTGGGAAAGAAAGGCAAAAGAAGTGTGTCCTTCCTATTATTTTCCACCATGAACTTCTCGAGGTAAGCCATCGCCTTGGTCTGTGTATCTGATCCTTCGACCAACTGGATGTCCCTCATGTAGTAGGGATCCACTATCACGATTTCCGGGGTACTCTCTCTTGATCTTGATCGCCAAATTGAGCGCGTATAGGTGGACCAAGTTATTGTCCTGCCATTTCGTTAGAAACAGCTTGAATATGTCCTCGTACGCTATGAAGAATATATCCGCGAGGGGTTCATCGACGAAGCCCACGTCCAATGGCACCTTGGCCGTGAAAACTGCGTAATTTGGATATTTGTATTTAACAAGGATGCCCTCTAGTGTCTTGACACCCTCGTGCAAAGTTAACATGGGTCCAACCACGATGTGGAGCATATACGGAGTCAATATCAGATGACCAGCTGCATGCACTCGGGGTAAGCCATATTGTGTTGATGGTACAATGACGGCGTCCTGATCTCGGATCCTCTTCGGAAGAAGCGGGCTCGCACCCTTCTTATTATTATTACCACTCTTCATGTGCTTCTTCTTCACAAAAGTGTCCTCCAGTGCCATCTTCTCATCGACCGCCTTCTGGAGTGTGTTGGGTATAAAAACCAATCCAGGTTTCTCCTATGGTGGATCGTTGGCCGGAGGTGTCGCTTGAGAAAGACCATGGAAGACCAGGCACTGCGTGCATGTATTGGGCCTATGTGAAGGGTTCTTCATCCACAGAAGGCATATACAATCCTTTGTCGGCGCCGGTGTTGATGAAGTCGTCAATGTTGGCCAATTCATCATCATCTTCATGGGTTCCATCATGTGGTGGTGGTAGCAGGGGCGACGGTGGTTGTGGCACAACGTCTTTGCCATGGGGTGGTACACACGCTGCCAAGAGTTGCTGGCGACGGCTGGTGTGGTGGCAACGATGGTGGCTGCTGGCTTTTGAGGTGGTGGCCGGGCAATCAATCGAGAGTTGGCGCTGGTGCTCCCCCCTACAAGACGAATCTGGGTCTTCGGCCATGTCAAGGGCCGGTTGTAGCATTCTCCAAAGGTCTTGTGTTCGTCGACTCCCTGATGTTGAAAGAGGGGTCCATGTCGTCGCACCCTGGCAACACCCGAGCCAACCTGACCCTAATCACATCATCATCCATTGGATTGTTGTGCATCATGCATCTCGTCGGTTGTATGAGAGTTCCCTTGGCAACATCCTTCAACTCACCAACAACATCTTTAAGCAAAAGTACGCAATAAATGTCCTGAGGAAAAACATGTTGTTGGGCATCATGAGATGGCAGTAGTCATGCATCAAAGGAATAAAGGAGATGACATGCACTAACTAATTAGTTACCTTGGTGATGGCGTGGGGCTCTTCTAATGTAGAGACGCGGCCGATGCCGGCGGCCGGCCTATCATCATCTGTATTCTCCCGCTCGGGTGCCTCACGAAGCACCACCGTCGTCGGCTGCGCCTTAATGGTATCTTTGGTGGGAGGGGGCGTCGGTGTGACCAAAACGAGCGGTTGCATCCTGACATTGACGGTCGGTGGGGTCACCAGGTCCGGCGACACGGTAACATTGATGCCCGAGTTGCTACCGCTTAAGCTAGGAAAATGTATTGGCCCATGTCGACCCCCCGCATTCCAAGCAGTAAGCCCCTCGAAAAACTCATGTGGGATCATCGCGTTGAGCTTCTCTTCCACTAACTTTTCTACTGTTTTCTCATCCACTGCCTTCTACTCTAGTGTCTGCAACTTCATTTGCAGCTCTTCAACAGCGACTTTATCCTTAGCCGCCGACTGGTTCTTCCTCTCCCTTCTTTTCTTGGCGTCCTCTTTGTAGTACTCCTTGAACTTCATGCTCGTACCAAAGCTGGACACATGGTCAGCTGAGGATGGCGGCAACCCCGTGTCCCTCTTCTTGTAAGCATTCGTCGCCCTGTTGAAAACCGTGTCCCACGGCTCCGTCGAATCCTGGGACGACTCTTTGGCAGGAGCGTTCAGTTCCTCCTCCTCCAGAGACAAGGAAAGGTGAAACCATTTAGATTCTTGGATTCATTATTTTAATTAGAACGCAATAGACTTGAGATCAGCGATAAATTCCTTACCAGCTTCTTCTCGAAGTCCTTCACCTCCGGATCGTCGGTGACGAACTCCCATGTTTCCTTGTATAGGTAGTAGCGGGCCCGGACAAATTGCCTAAGGTGCAACTCCGTGATTTTAAGCCAAGGGTTTTCTTTACCAAGGCATTCAAGATCGGCGTACTTCTTGTCCCAAATGGCCTGTTTCCCCTGTAACCGTCGCTTCCAAGGTGGTCGTTACCTATGTTCTGTTCCCGCATAGTCTTGCCCAAGTTAATCCAATGCATAGCGTCCGCGGTAGCTATATACGCCTTGAATATCTTAAACTCCTCTTCATCGAGCATCGAATTTTCTTACTAATAACCTCTCATCTTTCACCTTTGTCAATGCTATTCTTCACTCGGGTTTTCCAGCTGCTCAAAGCGTTGCTCATCTTCGTGAGGGCTAGTTTGTTCACCGTGGTCTTTCTCTCGAGGTTTCTAAACCACTCTAGGAATCTGTATCGCTTGTGAAGCTTCTTAAGGAGGTTATCTACCAAAACTACATTGTCAGCATATCTGATGTACTTCGTGTTGATTGACATGCTTTCCCGGACGATCCACCCGAGTTGCAGGACATACCCTTTAGCAAACGCCTCTGGTGCAATGGGTTGGCCACTTTTTGTGACCTCAAGTGAGCTCATCGCAGACGGTGGCAAGCACTGGCACCATTCGATCCTTCTTTTCCTTCTTCTTCCTCTAAGAGGCTGCCGGGTTGCCGTTGCCGCCATCCATGCGCTCGCTTCCATCGGTGCGGGCGCCGCCATCGGTGGTGTAATCCTCTTTGCCGCTTCCTTCACTAGTTCCATTGTAGTCGTCTTCGTCCCCCTCGTAATCATGATCTCCTCCCTCATTGCCCCCAGCAGCTCTGGCGAT
The DNA here is from genome assembly GCA_910589775.1 of Avena eriantha. Lineage (NCBI taxonomy): Eukaryota > Viridiplantae > Streptophyta > Magnoliopsida > Poales > Poaceae > Avena > Avena eriantha. The sequence continues at coordinate 401,152,553 of OU342744.1, read as the reverse complement.
GGTCGCCTCCTCCTCCGGTGGTGGTGTCATCCTCATCGCCTCCTCCTCCTCCTCCTCCTGTTGGGACCCCCGCTAGAATGACTCGTTGACCTGTCTATCTTGTTCTTCGACGCTCATGTGCTTAGAAGGGCCGGCCTCGTTTCTTCTCGACATGTTTGCACTACTGTATTAAAAAGAGTCAAAAAAGTTAGCACAAATCTTTTCGGCATGACCTTTGCTAATTTTTTGACATAAGAGTGCCCATTTCTCAACCAAAATGGAAGTGAATCGACACTTCGGGAGAATGGAAACTCAATTGAAGAAATATATCCATGCAAGACAAAATACCCCATCCCCATATTGAGAGCCCCATGCATTGACCCCAGTATCCATCATCCATCATCCACAGTACATTCAGTATATATATAACAGCAGGTACCATCAGCTACATGTATAACAGATATACACTCTAGGTTACGCACATTTCAACAGCAGGTACCATCATCCCCGTACATGTATAACAGATATATATAACGAGCATTTCAACTAACTATAATATCGAGAAAGAGAAATATAAGTAGTTCCAAAAAGCCACCACAATGCCAAAAGTGCATCCTTAAGAAGCAACATAATGAGTAATATAGGCTTAAAATGGTGACTTGGAAATACTCTTCCTAGTATATTGTACATACATGATGTATGACAAGAGAGGAGGGTACATGTACATACACACATGGCATCATGCTAGTGGGTGATGGAACTAGACGATGGGTTAGGGTTAAACATAAATGGGCATGCTAAGAGCTCTAATTCTAGAAAAAATATGGTTCACCGTGCTTGTAAAGGGTGGATAATGGGCACACACACATGCACACAAAGACATGCTAACCCAGCAGTGTGCAATGCATTCCTCCACATTCCTCACTCTGATAAAAGATGGCACCAAGAGAGAGATGAATGCAAAAGTGGCAGAGATCTTTAGCTGTTGCATGCAGAGCAAAGGGTGAAGAAGATAAACTCACTTTGGTTCTTCCTGATGCTAGTAGCTCATATCTTAACCTTACTTTTAAATGGTAAAAAGTAGGCAGAGGTCAAACAAAAAAGAGCTCTAGCTAGTTTTTGAAGAATTCATATTCTTGTAAGTATTGAATAAGAGAAACTGTAGGCTGACCTTGTACATTTAGCTGCTACATGAGCATTGAATAAGAAAATTGTACCTGCAAGCAAAACACAAAAATTATCTCCAATTGTGCCTGCCCTTGTATATCCATTATGTGACCAAGATCTGTTGGATAAATTGAATCCTCAGAGATACACCCATATGGGGTGTATACTCATCATTGAATATCTCAAAGGGTCAAGTAGTATCTTTTCAATCCTCAGAGAAGGTCTCACTCTATACATCCTTTAGCTAAACTGGTATTTACTATATTTAAATCTAGTTGAAAGCAGATCCATTGATGGATTGCTCTGGCACATTCCAATGAATGGTAACACCTTACTAGTATCTCAACTTTATAAACTTTTCCCAAATAAATAGTATCAGTTACAAGTTCCATAAGGGGGATAACCAAATCATCTTCCTACAAGCAGTAGGAATCATCTGTATATCCTATCTATCATGAGATAACTACATTAAGGTGATCTACTCACATGAATGTAATCACTATCTTAAAATGTAGATTACAGTGCATCAAACCTTATATAATCTACTTAACCAAAAAGGTTAGGAATCATGGGTACAACATCCATCAGTACATAAGCAACCAATAAAGAACAAGGCCAGAGCCTATACCAGGATTTCATCTTGGAAAGTATCAACCTAGCATAATAGCAATCATAGGCTAGCCACAATATGAGAGCAAATAGATCAACAACGGTAAGGTAATTCTAGCCAATAGCACTAAGCAAACAAGTCCAAGTATCATCAACAGTAAAAGATGAACACAATACCAAATTTACATATCTTATCACAACTAGAACCAAGCTCAACATAATCCATCACCAACCATGAACACATCATACATGTAGGTTGGCAGTTGTACATGAGCATTGAATAGGAGAAACAGTAGGCTGCCCTTGTACATTTGCCAATTAATCTGCTGCAAAGGAGAAACAGTAGGCTGCCCTTGTACATTTGCCAACTAAAAATGTGACTTGAAAATACTCTACCTAGTATACTCATAACATTGAAATCCTACTACGGTTCCTACTAGTTCTTCGCTGAATAGATACTAGGGTTCCTAGGGATGGTGCAGACGGTGGATTACCTTGGGACGATGGACGGCGGATGGTGGATTACCTAGGGTTCCTACAGTACAGAGAGCCAGGGAAAGGATGCATCCATCAGAATCGGCGATTACCTAGGGACAGTGGCTGGAAGATGGAAAGGTGGCTGCTAGGGACGATGGATGGCGGACGGCAAGGTGGCTGCTCCTCCTACACGCTGCGGACAGACGGGCTCCTCCTACGCGCTGCGGACGGGCTCCTCCTCCTGCGTGCTGCGGATGAGCTCCGACGATGGGGGCGGCTCACCTCCACGGGCTCCGGCAGTGGGGGCGGCTCTCCTCCACGGGCTCCGGCGGTGGGGGTGGCTCTCCTCCATAGGCTCCGACGGTGCAGGCGATGAGGGTAGCTAGGGTTGCGCGTGGCGGTAGGGGCAGCGAGCGAGTGAAGAATCGAATGCATTATTAGGGGAATGAAAGGCCTAACCGTTTATTTGGCTAAGTCTACAGGTTCAGTGGCGCATTTCGGCAATATGCGCCACATAAGTTGGAACTTCTATGGCGCATACTGCTGAAATGCGCCATAGAACCTATGGACTTAGTACAAAACGCAATGCGCGTGGTAGTATGAAAAGATCACACACTTGCCTTAGTGGTCTCTGCTTTCTTGTGCCATTCTAAACCTGGGGCAGCCAGGTTCAAATCCTAGCTATCTCACACTTTTTTTAAAAAAAAAACATATTTTTAATTATAGATCTGTTTAAAATAAAGCAAGAACATATACAAACATTCATATTTATTCAAATAACTCTCTCCCCGAACATATACAATCATGTGATGTGTTTTTAATTATATATATATGTTTAAAATAAAGCAAGAACATATACAAACATTCATATTTATTGAAAAAACTATCTCCCTGAACATATACAATCATGTGATGTGTTTTTAATTATATATATGTTTAAAATAAAGCAAGAACATATACAAACATTCATATTTATTCAAAAAACTCTCTCTCCGAACATATAAAATCATGTAATGTGTCGAGCTAGTGTCTCTTCACAATCTTCTTGCCCTTTTTCATCGTGGTTGAATACTTTAGCCCGTGCAATTTGAGATTTCTTCTTGTGAATGGACAACCTTTAGTAGGTAGTGTGGTCTTCCTTCTTACTTTAGTGGTAGTAGGCATGTCGAAGTACTTGTCGAATTCCTATTCGATATCCGGGTCGCCGTTTTTGTCAAAGCTTTGCTCGTTGGTGGCTCCTTCCATTCCGATGATGCTCCTCTTTCCCATCCTAACTACAACACAGTTCGGCTTTGACGGGTTGGTAATAAAAAAGCATTGATCAACTTGGCTAGCGAGTACCCAAGGCTCATTTTTTGCGGAGGCGTTCTTCGTCGATTTGGCATCTGGTATAACCATTGTGGTGAAATACCGGCCTTCTTTTTCCATGTTCTTGGCCCATATAACATGGAACATCAGTATAATCTCTCCATAGTAGTCGAGCTCTCGTATCTCCTCGATCCTTCCGTAGAATCTTTCCATGACAGTAGTCTCGTCATCGGCGAAGGTTAACATAGTTACTCCTGAGTTTTGATATTCACTATTCCTATCCTTATCCTCGGTGTAGAATATGTAACCGTTTATGCCGTATGACTGATAGGTCCTTCGGTTGTGCCTTGGGCCCTATGACAAGGAGAATATGTGTTTTTGATCTTTCGTAGAAGGCGTCTGTGGGGGATGGTCCAGTTGGCTTTTCTTGAACTAACCCGTGAAGCTGGAGTTGTGCTCTCTGGTTACGTCTCCCTTCTTCCTCAGCTAGCCCTGGTCGACGCACTCCTGCTCGATTAAGCTTTTGTGCTCTTTGACCCAAGGGCCAACCACTTCAATGTGTTGTAGCGTGAGTTGGTGTGCCCTGTCAATGTCGGTGCGTCGACCATCAATGCCGACATGCAGTGAGCAGTAGCCCTCGCGGTGACCATATCCATCGAGCCTGCCGAGGTGCTTCTTGGTGGGTATTCCAACATCCTCGTTCTCGGTGGTTAGATAATTCTGGCAGAAGGAGATGCACTCGTAGATCATAAAGCCCTTGGCTATGCTTCTATCTGGACGGGACCTGTTGCGAATGAATCCTTTGATGACACCGTTTAGCCTTTAAAACGGCATCATGCTATGCAGGAATGTCGGCCCGAGCTGGATGATGTCGTCCACAACATGTACAAGCAGATGCACCATGATTTCGAAGAATGCGGGTGGGAAGTAAATCTCAAGCTTGCATAGTATCATCACGATCTCTTCATGTAGCCTGTCGAGCTGCTTAACATCGATCGACTTCCTAGATATGACGTCGAAAAAGTTACAGAGCCCAAATATCGTCTCACGGACATGCTTGTCCATTAACCCGCGGATCGCAACGGGGAGTATCTGCCTCATCAGCACGTGATAGTCGTGAGACTTCATACTGCTGAACCTATTCTTCGCCATGTCCAGATATCTGCTTATCTTCCCCGCGTAACCGTGAGGAACTTTCACTCCTAGGAGGCACCTGAAAAACTGCTCGAGCTCCTCTAGCCTCAAAGTGAAGCAGGCAGCGCGAAGCACCATCTCATTCTTCTTAACTCTTTTGCGGCGACCTTGAGTCCCTTCCGTCTGATCATCATCATCATCATCATCATCATCATCATCGTCATCATCATCATCATCACTATCAGGGTACTGAAGATCACTCCCGCGTGGGGGTCGGGAGCCGGCTCGTCCTTCCGGCTGGGGAAGACGTCGCCGTCCCCATCCGACTCCTCGCCGAATCGGCAAGCGCGTGGCTCGGGAAGGTCAGGCGTGAAGTTCTGAAGGAGGGTCTCGCCCTCCTCCGGGAGGAAACAGGGGAACATCTGCCAAGAAGAAAGAAGCGCAAGAGGTTAGCCAGATGGCAAAATGTCACAAGCAGAAAAATCGGCTGTCAAGAAACTTACCCAGGGCACACGGTCATCGCGGCTATAGGAGACCAGCCCGAATTTCTATCCTTCCGGCAGCCGCTCCTTCATGATCGTCCACACCCACTGCTTCAAGTTGTGGTAGCGGGGATCACGGCGGGATAGCCGGGTCGGGTCCAGCTGGCCGGAGCAGAAGCACATCTTGTGCGCATGCTGCTGCAGCGGCATCATCAGCCGGGTCATCCAACTGAGGGTGATGTCTAGGCCGGTTAAGCCAGTGGTGAAGAGGGCGCGCATGTGCTGCAGCATCGCATCCGACTCAGTGTTCTCCCCGTAGGTCTTTAGATCCCATTGCTGCCGACTAGATTCCATGTCCTGGAAAGATGGCAGATTGATCCAATCCTCGTCGGTGAGGTTGCGGACGTGAAAGTATGACTGTTGCCATAGTCGCATTGTGTCCTGCAGCCGGAACTTTGGGTAGACGGTCTGCGTGCGGGAGTAGATGGAGGCACCGCCGCACGTCACCAGCGGCCCCTTGGTGAACTGGACCTACAGCCAGACACGGAAGAGCCGGCAGAAGAGCCCGAGATCCGGCTGGATCCCGAGGTAACTCTCGCAGGAGGCCACGAAGTGCGCCAACATGCCGATAGCGTTGGCGCCGAGGTGGTGGAGGCGGAGGTCAAAGAAGGCGAGGAAGGTGAGGAAGAAGGGGTGCACCGGAAGCTCGAAGCTGCGGGCGAGGTGCGAAAGGAAAATCACCCACTCCCCCTCCGCAGGGTGCCGCGACTCCTCTCCCGCCGGTGCGAGCTGCACCGCTACCTCCATCTCCGGCGCTAGCATGGTATTTTTCGATGTGCTCCTCTATCACAGAGGAGCCGCACCAGGCTCCATGCTCGGTGGCCATCTCCGGCTCGCTGGGCGTCGCACCGGCTAAGGTGTGGCGGTGGCCCGTACCTCCGATGATGCTAAACTGGTGGCATGGCGAACTACAGCGGTAGGAGCAAACGAGGCAGAGCGAGAAGACAAGGGCGTAGGGGAAGACTGGGGAGGCAGTGAACAGAAGGAGGAACTGCCCTCCCCGGGTGACCTTTTAAAGATCGGAAGCGAAACCATCCGCGATGCCACGCGGCACTCATCGAGCCGCACCCACCCTCCCACCGCACAGGATCCTTTGTGTAGGCGCGGGATGCGCAGACGATCCTGGAGCAGAAACTGAAGAGGCAGGCGGCAGTTCCCCGAGGCGACGTGCGATGGGATGTTACGCTGCCTACCGCAGTACAATGATGGCGCGTGCGCGCGTGGCCGGCCTCAGTACTGATGTCACGGGTAGTGCAACCGCGAGATGTAGCTAGCCAGAAATTTGAAAGTTAAAGTGGAGCACGTGCACATTTCACCTAAGGGCGAAATCTACACGCGCTCGGGGGCTAGTGTCGGGGGGATGACCTCCGGATACCCGAACCAAACAAGAACCATGGCAGCCGGCTCGTGTCCGGCTGGCTGAGTGAAGCCGGACACGAACAAGTCAAGCCGGCTACGTCATGGTAGCGGAACCGCGAGGAGAAGAAAGGCATGGGACCGGCTACATCAGCGTAGGCGGACTCAATCAGTAGGAAAGTGTGACATGCTTCACAGTGCACGGTATGCCCTAGTACGATGACAAGACCCGCAACTACACGGCCATACCGAATACTTTGCTGGGTGACGCGGGAACAGTGGCGAGAGGCTGACGACAGGCTCGCACAGCGTTCACTGTACCCATGAGGACCCTACCGCATGTACTCTAATGGGATATAAGTGTACTGTATACTGTAGATGACCAGCCGGCTGGGACCTGCCTATGGGGCCCGCCAGCCGGACTGGCCGGTGAGATCGTTTCCTCTCTGCCTATATAAGGAGAGGCAAAGTCCTCGTAGCAAGGGTTGGCCTCAGTGCATTTAAGGTGGTAGCTATAGAATACATCTCAAGGAGCTATTATAGCCCGTATACTACTCATAGTCAGATCGGCAGGAGCAGGAGCTTTACCTCACCACGAGGGCTCCGAACCTGGGTACATCATGTGTCTTGCTACACTTGCTTGTATCCAATCTCGCCTGCGGACGCTGTTGAGAGATTCCTTGCTAGTCCCCACACCTATATCTAACCTGTTTAGGTACTGCCGTTCCCAATACAACAACAAAAGTAGTTTTAGTTACAAGAAAATGGAAAAACTATGGGCAACATGGGGTGTGAGGGAGGAGGAAGCCGAGATGGGAAGAGGTAGAAAGGAAGAAGATATGTGAAATGGGTGGTGGTGGATAGATAGGGTGGGATCTTGCCACCTTTTTCACATAGATCTGGATGCCCTCATATGTGGCGCATATTGCAGAAATGCGCCACACATGCTCAAACTTCTGGGGCGCATATTGCGATATGCGCGACAGAACATATGGTGCAGGTTAAAGTGGTGGGACTCAGGGTTAGGTTTCTGTGGTGCATGTGTGGATATGCTCCACAGAAGTCAAACATATATGTGGCGCATATCCACACATGCGCCACAGATCGTGGGTGAAATAGATTTTGTGGTGGGGCATGCCTCTAGAAGAGCCAACTTCTGTGGCGCATATCTCATTACGCGCCATAGAACTTGGATTGCCCCACCCCGGCTGGCGGGTCCCACCAAACTTCTGTGGTGCACGTTGTATGAAATGGGCCACAGAAGTTTTTAGTGTCTGTGGCACATATTTCCTAATGTGCCACTGACAAGTATCTGTGGCGCATGGATTTACATATGCTCCACAGAGTAACTTGTCTACCTATAAGCTGTTTCCTAGTAGTGCGACCTTCACTTTGACCGGATAATCCAGCCCCTGATGACCCACATGTATAGGGGGTGTATCGCAGTATTTTCGAGGGAAGTGAAACCCAATTTATTGATTCGACAGATGGGGAGCCAAAAATTATTTATAAGACTTAACAACTAAGTTGTCAATTCAGCTGCAACTGGAAACAATCTTGCTCACAGCAGTTCATCAGTAGCAACAGTTTTGTAGTAGGAATAGCAAAGTAGCAGTAGGTCCAACCAATTTATTCAGCAAACTAAGAAAACCAAGCAAACGAAAAACCAAAACCTAAACGAAAAATAAGACACTCAAAGAACAACACAACTGTGCATGAAGCAATAAAAATGAAGTGTTTGGAAGAAACCTGGGATTTTTATTGATGAAGAAGGGGATGCCTTGGGCATCCCCAAGCTTTGACGCTTGTACTTCTTGGATATTTATTGGGGTGACACGCGTGGCATCCCCAAGTTTGATCTTTAGTCCATCCTTCATCTCATCACTCATTCCTTCCATACACCTGAAAATTTTCTTTCATACAAAACATCACACAATCTTTATTAGCAACATTAGTGCACTCAAGATAATAAGTATTAAGGTTCAGTTCTAACACCAAATAAACGTCCATTAGAACACTAGCTACTGTAGCACTTCCCTCAAAAAGCTCAATTCTCCAAAAGAACTAAAAAAGGAACCAACATGAAGCAAACGCAGAAAATGGCAGAAATCTGTCAAAATAGACAAGCAGGTAAAGATGAATTTTTTCGAAGACCTTCTGTTGCTCAAATAAAAAAGTGTTGAACTAACAAAAGTTAGATAACAACCTGGGGCAGAAGAATAAAAATTCACGCCTCAAAAACACATTCAAAGATTTACCCATGATGTGGTGGTGTAACGAGCTTACTTATAACAGACGATGAATCAAGAGCAGCAGAGGTGTTCAGAACCGTACCTCTTCTTGTAGTGGATGGTAAAATAGGAAACTTGCCATCACAAGACTTACCCATGATGGATGGACATCAGCGAACAATAGAGAATCCAAGTGAACTTAATAAATAAAGCTATTCTCCCCGACAACGGTGCCAGAAAATAGTCCCGACGACCCACATGTATAGGGGGTGTATCGCAGTATTTTCGAGGGAAGTGAAACCCAATTTATTGATTCGACACAAGGGGAGCCAAAGAATATTTATAAGCCTTAACAACTGAGTTATCAATTCAGCTGCACCTGGAGACAATCTTGCTCACCGCAGTTTATCACTAGCAACAGTTTTGTAGTAGGAATAGCAAAGTAGCAGCAGCAGTAAAGTAAAGATAGCAGTAACAATAGCAGTAAACAGTAGGATTCGAGTGCGGTAGGCATAGGGATGTATGGACGGGCGTTGCATGGACAAGACAACTCACATAGCAATCAGAACATAAGGCAATTTCATATAAATAAGATAAAGCATCCAAGTACTAGATAATCCTAGGCATGTGTTCCATATATAGTCATACGTGCTCACAATGAGAACTTGCACAACATCTTTTGTCCTGCTAGCCCATTTACAGCGGGGCCTCAAGGGAACTACTGGCAATTTAGGTGCTCCTTTTAATAGAGCACCAGAGCAAACCATTAACATTCCGTGAACACATGTGATCCTCACATCAAAGCCATTTCCTCCGGTTATCCCAATTTCTGTCACATCGGGGCCATTTGTTCCGGACAACAACATGTGTATACAACTTGTAGATAAGACCAAAAACAATACTATCATAATGAATCAATACCATGTTCAGATCTGAAATCATGGCACTCAGGCCCTAGTGACAAGCATTAAGCATAACAAGTCGCAACAAAGTCATAAAGCACTAATAAAAGATACTAGGCACCATGCCCTAACAATCAGATGCCATTACATGAACGATCTCATACAATCCATACCATCCCCATAGCCTACAGCGCGGGATTACTCACTCATAGATGGGGGAAACATGGTTGGTCGATGGAGAAGCGATGGTGATGATGATGGCGATGATCTCCTCCAATTCCCCGTCCCGGCAGGGTGCTAGAACGGAGTTTCTAGTGCTGTTTCGTGGAATCTAGTGGTGGCGGCGAAGCGGAACGCCTTCTGGAAAAACGTTGACCCCCCCGGAGTTTTTAGGTCAGAAGGCTTCTTATAGGCGAAGAGGGAGACCGAGGGGGTGCCTAGGGGCCCACACCTTGCCCTGGCGCGGCCAGACCTAGCCCGCGCCTGGGGGGTGTGGCCAGCCCCTGGCCCTCCTCCGTCTTGTATTCTGGCTCCGTGAGTCTTCTGGAAAAATAGGCACTTTGGCTTTTGTCCAGTCCAATTCCGAGAATATTCATTTTCTGACTTTCCTGGAACTAAAAACAGCAGAAAACAGGCAGCTGGCACTGTGGCTCTTGTTAATAGGTTAGTCCAAGAAATCATATGAAAAGTACTCCAAAGTGTGGACAAAACACAAGAAAGTGGATAAAACCAAGCATGGAACATCGAAAATTATAGATACATTTGCAATGTATCACCCCAGACTTCACCAACGGCCATGTTTGGATAGGGGGTGTAAAATCCCTAATCACCCCTCCTGCTAGATCTCTTGGATCATTCGAAAAAGTATTGGTTTGTTGCAAAATCTCTCATTCAAGGTCTCCCACTTCAACCACCCGAAGGCTCCGATCTTTGGGGAATCGAAGGAGGAGACTTCATTCATCGACATCACGAATCAAGCACTTAACTTCCTCTCCATTCACTTGGAAATCTCTCGATCTAGTATTCTTTTTGATATCTAGATCTTGTGTTTCGGTTTTGATAATATTTGTTCTTGTGGCTGCTTGTTGCCATTACGGGAGCGTCCAATTCGGTTGTGGAATTGTGCCCCGCTAGTTGTGTAAAGGCATCGGTTCCCGCCTCGAAGGGTTCCAATAGTGGAAAGGTGGATCAGGACTTTGATGGCGAGATCCATCGTAGAACAGGGTGAGGCCTATTGTGGCGTGGTGGTCTTAGTACCACCCACCCATCCAACGCAGATGTATTTCCCTTAACAAGGAAGGAACTACGGTAAAACAAATCATGTGTCTCCGCGTGCTCCACTATGGTTTCCTCGTTCCTCACTCTTACTCGCCTTTACTCGCTAGTAGTTAGGTTTGCATGTAGGGAAATTCTTCGTAATTGCATATCTAGAGAAATTACCTTTTGTGTCAATCCTAAAATTTAAAAAGCATTAAAATTTGAAGTAGCACCTATTCACCCCCTCTAGGTGCCCCTACGATCCATTTCAACTGGTATTAGAGCCTCGGCTCTTTATTCAGGCCTAACAACCTAAGAGAAGTATGGGTACTAAGGAAAATGGGAGTGAGGCTGTGGATAAGATTACAATGGATGACCTCAAGATGTTGGAAACAACCTTGTTGAAATCCTTTGAGACCAAAATGGAAGAGATGCAGCAAATGATTGCTTGTCTCACTTCATCTACAGCCCCACCTCCATCTACCTCCGAGGCCACCACTCCTCTATCTAAGGATAAAGCTCATGCTAACTCCAAGGAAGATGAGGTGGTGGGTGAGAAAAATAATGGCTCCGCTTCCAAGAAGGGAAGTGGTAGGGAGGATTATAGTGAGGTTTCTCACCTATATTCTCCCGACCCACTTATCCCTCATCCGCATATAAGCAATAGGGGTGATCGACCCAAGCTTACTACATCTTCATTTAATCAATGACAATTCTTAATGAAATCTCATGTGTGCAGTTAGTCGATTGAGATTTGGAGGATCATTGAAGATGGCCTTCATATTGGAGACTCCACAAATTTGACAAGAAGATAAGTGGTGGACAATTAACTAAATGTAATGGATCTTCACATGATTCATCTTGGTGTGGGTCACAAGGACATGCCACATATTGAGCACTTTAACATCGCCAAAGAAGCGTGGGATTCTCTCACCGACTTGTTCATCAGCAATGAAAGCATGAGAAGGAATAGGTATGATGCTCTAAGCAATGAAGATGAAGGATTCTACATGTTGGATGGTGAGGACCATGAAGAAATGTACAGAAGGCTAAAGAGCATTGAACAACGTTTAGAAAGCATGGTGCCACTCATATTTATGATGCTTGGATCAAAAGGAAATATGTGAGTGCCTTCATGCCATTTGAGCCCAAAGACTTGAAGAGTTTGCAAGGTAGACACAACTACCGCCAAATGACTTCCAATGAAGTCATGCAAGAAATGGCGGCCTTCAAGGTAGCAGCTAAGAACGCCAAAGATGCTCGCGCTCGGGCAATTGGATGCAAAAGGAGTCAATGTTGCAGTAAATTCCAATGTTGTTGAACAAGATGATGATGATAGAGGGTTCGATGTTGTCTCCATGAGCTGTCCCGAGGAGGTCAAGCGTTCTCATGGTGAGTACATGGCCTTCTACACAAGAAACTTTGGAAGGACCCGGCAAAGGCTAAATTTGAACTTGAGCGAAAGAATGGGTCAAGTGGGCGAAAGGAGAATGGGCCAAAGATGAGAACTTGCTACAATTGTGGAGACCATTTACACTTTGTGGCTGAGTGTCCCTATCAAAGTAGTGAAGATAATGGGGGAACTCTCATCCTCAAGAAAAATCAAAGGCAGCTCAGAAGAAGCCATTCATCAAGAACAGTGCTCCCTACAAGAAGCAAGCAAAGATTGTTTTGGTGGCACAAGAAGAGTACTCATCTAGAAGCAAAGATGAGGAGGATGAAGAGAGCACTCGAGAGGTGGCTGAAATAGCCACCACATTTACTCCCACATCGCTCTTCGACTCCCCTAATGAGAACATCATCAACAACAACGTCACTTGCCTTATGGCAAGAGGTTCCGAGGTATCACCTACTATTTCTTCATATCCAAAGACCACTATGAATGTTGATTTGGATGACCATACAAGTGTTAGGGTAAAGGAAGAAGTTATTGCTTTGGAAAACTTTTTTACTAACTTGCAAGGTGAGGACAAACTTCATTTTGATGCTCTTATGAGCCAACTTGCTCACTCTGTAGAACTCCTTGAAGAAAAGGGGAGAATTGAAAGAGAAGATGCCATGGAGATAGCCTCTTTAAGGAATGCTTTAAAATAAGAAGAGGAGGCTCGAGTATCTATAGAGGAGAAACTTGAGGCAATGGAGGAGTCTCATGAAGATATTGCTGCATAGCTCATAAAGGAACGTGATAATGCTCTTGCTAAGGTAAAGAAATTAAAGAAGGAGAAGATTAACTTTGGGGCTGCTCATGCTAGACTCTCAGAGGAATTAGAGAAACTTGACATTGCCTACAAGGCATTGGAGAGTGAACACTCTACTCTTAATGAGTCTCGTGATCAGATCCAAACTCAGTTGGACAAGTATGATATTCCTAGCACCTCCACACCATCATGTGGTCATGAAGATGTTATTAAGGAAAATGCTAGATTGAAAGAAGAACTCGTCAAGGGATCCCAACCCAAAGGTAAGGAAGTCCTAGATGAGATTCTTAGGAAGCAAAGGACAAGCAATGGAAAAGAGGGTCTTGGCTACGTTCCCAAGACAAAGAAGGAGAAGAATAAAAATAAGAAGAAGAGCAAAACTGCTCAAACAAAGACAAGCACCACAACTAATGACAAGACTAATTATATTGGTTTTGCAGGGGCTAATAATCCTAATTATGAATTATGTCATGATTACTATGGTGATATATATGCTAGTTATGTTGGTCCATTTGATAGTTACATTTCTTGGTCTATTTGGGTTCCCAACACCCTTGTCACTAACATGAGAGGACCCATTGAAAAATGGGTACCTAAAACCAAGAAGTAACTTTCTTGCAGCACTATGGTTATGGTGGGTCCAAATGGGTGCTCGATAGTTGGTGCACGAGACATATGACCAGAAGCAAGGATTCATCTCGGAGATGCGGCCAAACCATGATAATATAACCGTCTCCTGTGGTGATAAGTCAAAATATGAGGTGGCAAGGTTCTAGTTGCCCATGATATATATCTCGTGGACCTCATGCTTGTTGAGACCCTCGGTTACAATTTACTTTCTGTTCATGCCCTTGGTAAGATGGGCTTTGCTATTTTTATTGTTGGTGATTTGGTGGTACTCTTGTGGAGCAAGTCTCTAAAGGTCGATTTTGTTGGATATGTCGAAAATGACCTATATGTGGTGGACTTTTCAGGAAAAACCACTACATGCCCGACGTGTCTTTTTGGAAAGGCAGACGCGGGTTGGCTCTGGCATCACCGTCTAACCCGCTTCAACATGAGAACTTTGCAAAGTATCCACAAGGGTGGCCACATCCTTGGACTAAAAGAAAATGTTTCCTTTGCCAAAGATCATGTTTGTAAGGCTTGTGTTGAAGGAAAATGCATGACTCTCCCTATTCAAAGAAGACAATTATTTCATCAAAGAGGATATTGGAGCTCCTTCATGTGAACCTTTTTGGTCCACCATCTCATGCAAGCCTTGGTGGGAAGAAATATGGCCTCGTAATTGCTAATGACTATTCAAGATATACATGGGTTTATTTCTTCAAGTTGAAGAGTGAGACTCAAAAAATGGTCATCGATTACGCCAACGAGGTTCAACGGCAACACAATGTTCCTATATTGGAAATTAGAAGCGATAACAGCTCTGAGTTCAAGAACTACACTCTGAATGAATTCCTAAGTGACGAGGGGATAAGACACCAATATTCTGCTGCATACACCCCTCCACAAAATAGTGTAGCCGAGAGGAAGAATCAGACTTTAATGGATATGCAAAGATCTATGTTGCATGAATTCAAGTCACCATATAATTTCTGGGCTGAAGCAATTTCTACCGCATGCCACTCATCCAACCGGCTCTACCTCCACAAAATCTTGGACAAAACACCTTATGAAATACTTACCGGTAACAAGCCAAACATCTCCTACTTCCGGGTATTTGGTTGTAAGTGTTTATTTCTCATCAAAGGAGTTCAGTTATCTAAATTCTAGTCTAAAGCTTTAGAAGGTATTTTTGTTGGTTAGGGTGTCGAATGCCACACTTACAGAGTCTACAATAAGCTCTCCGGAACTGTTATAGAATCTTGTAGTGTGGTGTTCGAGAAAAATGATGGCTCCCATGCGGGGAAAGTTGATGTTTGTGATGCAGATGTTGAAATACCCCAAGATGCCATAAGAAGAATGGGCGTGGGATTTTTCCGCCCCATTGAGGAACCCCTTATGGTGGATTGGGAAGGACAATGCTCTACTCAAGTAGAGCCCTCGTCGACTCAAGCTCAACATGGTCCAATAGCTGGATAAACTTCTACACCATCACCACCACCTGCTGAAATCAACCATAATCTGCTCTAGGAAGCTCCCAGACGGATTATCCGGTTGACACCAGATTATCTGTCCATGCTACCTCGAATTCTAGGACTGAACAGATCAACGAAGGAACTGATGCATCTCCTAGGCCAGATTTTCTCGGTTACAATGGATTATCCGGCCCTTCTCCAACTCGAGCAAGAAGCGTCCAAGACAGTCAGGAAGGACCATCTACTACCAGACCGGATTATCCGGCCAGTCCCTCGGCTGGATTATCCAGCCCAGAATTTTAAGAACAGCAGCGGTCTCCTGTTATGGTTGTTGATCAACATAAAGGGCAAGGTTCTTCATCTCCTATTCTTGCTGATCAAGCTGAAGATCAAGGTCAAGCGAGTAGTCCCAATGAATATTCAAATGATGAAGAAATTCCTCCAAGAAACAGCAAGTTGATTGAACTTCGCTGCAAAGCTCGTGCAGACCGGAATCTTGAATTGACATGTCACACTATTGATAGAGTTGTAGGTGATCTCAGACAGAGGGTGTCCACAAGAAAGGAGCTAGCAAGCTTTGGTGAGCATCAAGCTCACATTTCCATGGTGGAAACCAAGAAAGTGTTTGAAGCTCTTGAAGATCCGGACTGGGTTGTTGCTATGCATGAAGAGTTCAATAATTTCGAGCGCAACAAGGTCCGAAAATTAGTAGAGAGGCCCAAGGATTGCCACAATGTTATCGGCATAAAGTGAATTTTCAACAATAAGCAAGATGAGAATGGCATTGTTGTAAGGAACAAGGAAAGAGTCGTGGCACAAGGCTATTCCCAAGTTGAAGGCATGAATTTCGGTGAGACCTATGCTCATGTGGCTTGTCTTGAGTCCATATGTATCCCTCTTGCTTATGCATCTCATAATAACTTTAAATTACAACAAATGGACATTAAGAGTGATTTTCCTAATGGTCCTCTAAATGAGTTGGTATATGTAAAGCAACCCTGGGATTTAGGGATCCCAAATTCTTGAACCATACCTACAAACTCGATAAGGCACTCTATGGCCTTAAACAAGCCCCGCGTGCATGGCATGATCACATTAAAGAGCTTTTGCTAGACCGTGATCTCGAAGTTGGGAAAATCGATCCCACTCTTTTTACTAAGAAGGTTAAGGGGGAGCTCTTCGTATGCCAACTAAATGTAGACAACATTATCTTTGGCTCTACTAATAAAGTTTTTAATGATGAATTTTCAAAGCTTATGACTAGCAAGTTTAAGATGTCTATGATGGGGGAATTACAGTTCTTTCTAGGATTTGAGATCAGACAACTTTGAGAAGGAACCTTCATAAATCAAGCCAAATACATCCAACACATGCTCAAGAGGTTCAAGATGACGGAAAACTTAATGGCGTCGCCACACCGATGCAAACTAAATGCCATCTTAACCTTAATCCCAATGGTAAAGATGTGGACCAGAAGGTATAGCGGTCCATGATCGACTCTCTCCTTTACCTTTGCGTATCTAGACCCGATATTGTGTTGAGTGTAGGTGTGTGTGCAAGGTATCAAGCAACTCCAAAGGAAAGCCACTTAGTGGCGGTCGAGAGAATCTTCTGATATTTGGTTCATTCCCCTAATTTTGGTTTATGGTATCCCAAGGGCTCCAATTTCTCTCTACATGGTTATACTGATTCAGATTGGGCTGGTGATAAGGATTGATATGAAATCAACTTCCGGAGCTTGTCAATTCTTGGGAAGGTCTTTGATATGTTAGTCTTCTTAGAAGTAAAATTGTATATCTCTCTCCACCGCCGAGGCTGAATATGTGGCTGCTGCAAGTGCATGTACTCATTTATTGTGGATGAGGGAAACTTTAAAGGAATACGGTGTTAATTGTGACATAGTGCCTCTTTTATGTGATGATGAAATTGCAATCAAAATTGTGTACAATCCCGTGCAAGATACAAGGACAAAACACATTGAGATTCATAATCATTTTATTCGGGACCATGTTGCTCGTGGTGATATTGATCTATCTTTTGTGAGCACGAAGAACCAACTTGCTGATATTTTCACGAATCCACTTGATGAAGCAAGATTTTGTTATTTGAGGAATGAGCTAAATATCGTTGATTCAAGGAGTTTGCCTTGATTACCCATGCACACAATCTTATGTCTCCTCCTTATTTGTTTTAGGTGTGGGTATGGATATAGGCGGAGTGTGGTCCTAATTGATTGGGCTAACCCTCCCCCTGATGCTGAAAGCAAGTAAAATCATTTCTCTTAATATCATTTTGTGATATGTGAGCTTATTGATGAGTATTGGTCATGATCCCAAGATATATATTCACGGTATCATACCATGCACTCCAACAAGGTGGCCTCGGCCACCGCCCTCTTTCGTGAGAAGAGTTGGTTCTATGTGGATCTTCTTGGTTTTTCTTGCTTATATTTTGTTCTTATGGAAATCACACTCAATTTTGGCTTTTATTTTGTTTTGTTCTTGCAATCTTGAGTGTGTAGTACCATCTCAGTTTGATTGTCTACTCCCAAGCCTTTCTCTATCCCCGAGCCATCTCTTCTTGCACACAAGTCCATTGTTTACGATGTGGGGTTTTTTGTTTGGTGGTGCGCGGGCCTGAATCTGTGTAAAACAGAACTTCAAAAATCAGGCGGGAAGATAATACGGCCCTGGCGGCTTCTGTCCTTTAAGGGCTGGCCATCGGGGAAAGAGCTCAAACAGAGCAGTTCTTCTCCCCCAGCCCCTCTCTCTCTCTCCCAGGACGCCACCCGCTGCCCCAACCCTCCTCGGAGCTATTCCGGCCACCAGATTCTCCGGGCCTCCCTCAGATCTTCTTCCCCACGCATCCGGGTACCTCCTCCTCCGCGTTCTTCCATCAATGAGTGAGGGTAACTCCCTCCCTCCCATATTTTGTGTTGATGTGTTACTTGTTGGTGGAACGTGGACTGGGAGTCTCCTTGTGGTTCTTGTTTCGCTTAGAAATCGTAGACTTGCAGTTTAGGTGTTTGATCTACTTGTTGCAATCAATCTAGGAGATTCTAAAATTTTCTGTCAGGGCCAGATTATCCGCCCTTGGCCTGGCGGATTATCCGGCCGGACAGATTCATCTCTGATTCATAATTCTTTAGATTTTTTGGATGATGTATATTTGGGTTGTGGATTGTTTGTCTAGTATTTCCAATTTCCCCCTGGACTTGTGTGTGTGCTTATCCCCGTGCTATTTATCTTATTCGTTTCACATGTGGTTCTAGTGTTCCCAAGCCCTACAAGCACCATCCCCGTGGCCTCTATATCAGGGATGACGATGAAGGTGATCTCGTGGATGAGGTTGAATTGAGAAGAAGAAAAAGAGAGGCTGACCGCATGGCTAAACAAGAAAAGCAATCAAAGGGAAGAGTGGGTGTGTCTAAGAGGAAAGGGAAGGCACCCAAGGTCAACTATAAGGCAATGGATCATATCACTTATTCTTCGATTCGTCATCATGATCTATTTATGGAATAGGAGCGAGCTACTCGGCTTGGTGACTCCCGCTTTTGGTGTGCTAACAAAAAGTCCATCTATTAGGATGTTTATTCATCTCTGAAGATTCACCCTATGCCTCCCATGAATATTGTTGAGGCTATGGAGAACCCTCGACTTATTGATGCTATGGATGTGACTGAGAGGATGGGGCTACACCATCTTATGGCCCTCCAGTGTTCCTATGAATCCTAGGTGGTGAAGCAATTATTCTCCACTTTAGTAATTTGTGGCAATGAGAACCACACCATGAAGTGGATGACCGATGACACTATGATGGAATCTAATTTTTGTACCTTCGCTGAGGTGCTTGGTTATCCATTCCTTGGCAGGGATCGTGCTTGTGGCCACCGCATCATCACACAACTCAAGCCCAACAAGGATGCTGCTCTTTCTCCTTGCATAGCTAATGATGGGATTGTGGGTAATCTTGCCGGTCTCTCCCCTCTTTATGCTCGTTTGGTTGGTGTTTTCCATGGTACTATCATGCCTAGTGATGGAAATGGTGATAGTATTCATGGTCACTTGGTTAAGCTACTTGCTTCTTCCTTTGAGGTGGCCTCCTGTGAGGATGAGTCTGTGGACTACAAGCTGGATGTGATTGAATTCATCTACCATGAGTTGACTGATGCCATGTTCAATATGCTCTCCATTTCATATGCTCCTTATATTATGATGCTCATCAAGTTCTTGCTTCCCACTAGAGAATTTCACTATGATGTTGAGCATAAGGTCAAGAATATCTACAACAAGGCAAGCTAGCACAGATGGTGATAGACGGGAAAACTCCATTGTATCCTGGGTGCCGGCCCGAGGATACCCGCTTGAACGTAACGCTCAAGGCTTTGGAGATTAAGGCAGAAATCAAATGGACCGACGTAAGCTTCAACAAAAACATGAGATTCTGGCAAGAACGTCTTCCCAAGGGGAACACGTGTCCAACTAGTATCGAGGAGGCCAAGAAAATCGTATGTCCTCTCGACCTACCGTATGTTGAGTACCACGCCTGCATTAATGACTGCGCACTTTATCAGGACGAGTACAAGGATAGAACCACATGTCCGGTGTGTGGCCAAGGACGATACAAGAGAGGGAACAAGAAAGTTACTGGGAAAGTGGTATGGTACTTTCCTATCACTCCCCGTCTGCATCGGTATTTCGTGGACCCTAAGGAAGCAAAGCTCATACAATGGCGCGCGGAAAGGAAGAAGCTGACCGAAGATGATCCACATAAGGGCAAGATCCTCACACACCCTTTGGACGCTAGCCACTAGAACACACTGGACATTGACTTTCCAGACTTCGGGGGCGATCCAAGGAACGTCAGGCTTGGTATGAGCACCGATGGACTCAATCCATTTGGCAACCAGAGTAGCAGACATAGCACCTGACCCGTGTTTGTATGGCCGTACAACCTCCCTCCCTGGTTGTGTACCAAGCAGAGATACGTACACATGTGTATTCTGATTCAGGGGCCTAAACAACCAGGTATCGACATGCATATGTATCTCGGGCTGCTGAAAGAAGAGTTAGCCACGCTGTGGGAGACGCCAGCCCATACGTGGGACGCATACACAGGAGATTATTTCCCTATGAGAGCCGCGCTGTTCACGACGGTTGAGGACTATCCATGTTACGCATACGTGTCTGCCCAGGTGAACCATGGACACAAATCATGTGTCAAGTGCATGGACAAGACCCCGCATCTCTAGCTACCAAGGGATCCCGGGACATTGAAGACCGTGTTCCAATGGACTCAAATGTGGCTTCCAAAGGATCACGCGTGGAGAAAGCGTAGAGATCTGTTCGATGGCAAAGTAGAGCTTGAAAAATCCCCACGTTCGAGGAGCGGAGAAGTGATCCAAGATATGTTGGACAACTGGGAAGAGTGCCCTTTGCCGGGAAAGAAGCGTCCGAGGATGAAACCGCTGCATGGTGTTTGGAAAGCTAGGCCTGTTTTCTGGGACCTGCCATACTGGAAGTACCTCCACATGCCCCATAGCCTTGATGTCATGCACATCACGAAGAACGTGTGCGAGAGTCTGCTTGCCACTATCATCAACATGACGGATAGGACCAAAGACAGGCCGAAAGCAAGGAACGACCTGATGGAACTTGGCATCAAGGAAGAACTTCATGAGACGCCGCCGCCCGATGATGATGATGATGATGAGACGGTGCCTAGAGATACTCAATGTCGCTGCAAAAGGGTTAAGAGGGGAATTGCAGTGTTTTCGGCTGCCTGCTTCACTCTAAGTGAGGAGGAGCTTGAGCAGTTTTTCAACTTCCTCCTAGGAGTCAAAGTTTCTTACGGTTACTCGAGGAACATAGGCAGATATCTGGACAAAGCGAAGAAGAGGTTCAGCAGGATGAAGTCTCATGACTGTCACGTGCTCATGACACAGATACTTCCCGTTGCTATCCGAGGGATGATGGACGAGCACGTCCGTCAGACGCTGTTTGGCCTATGCAACTTCTTCGACGTCATCTCGAGGAAGTCGATTGGCTTGAAGCAGCTCGACACACTACAAGATGAGATCGTCATGATACTATGCGAGCTCGACGTTTACTTCCCGCCCGCATTCTTCGACATCATGGTCCATCTACTCATCCATGTCGTGGATGACATCATTCATCTCGGGCCGACATTCCTGCACAACATGATGCCGTTTGAAAGGCTTAATGGTGTTATCAAAGGATTCATACGCAATAGGTCCCGTCCAGATGGAAGCATTGCCAAGGGCTTTCTAACCTACGAGTGCGTCTCTTTCTGCCAGAATTATCTACGCACCGACCCGGACGACGAGGATGACCCTGTTGGTCTGCCCAAAATGACGCACCTCGGCAGGCCACCGTGAGGGCTTTCGCACCATGCATGTCAGCGCGAAGGGTCGACGTGACGACTTTGACAGGGCACACCGAGTCGTGCTACAACACATCTAATTGGTCGATCTTTGGGTGGAAGAGCACAAAAGCTTAATCGAGCAGAAGTTCATTGACCTTGGTCGACCAAGGAAGAAGGGAGATGTAACAAGAGAGCACAACTCTAGCTTCACGGCTTGGTTCAAGAAGAAGCTTCAAGACAATCCCCCCGTAGACCCGCAAACGCCTTCTATAGAGGATGAAAAACTAATTTTTGCCTTGTCAAATGGCCCCGGGCACAACGCGAGGACATATCAGGCATACGACATCAACGGGTACAGATTCTACACCGAGAAAAGGGACATGAGCAGCGACTATCAGAACTCAGGAGTAACGATGTTATCCTATGCCGATGATGAAGCCACCATCAAGGAACGATTTTTCGGAAGGATCGAGGAGATCTAGGAGCTCGACTATGCCGGAGAGAAGGTGTCGATTTTTCGTGTCAGATGGGACAAGAGCGTCCAAAAATAGGGTCGGTATTTCACCACCATGGTTATACCCGATGCCTCCGCGAAGAACGCCTCCGCAAAAAATGAGCCATGGGTACTCGCGAGCCAAGTTGACCAATGTTTCTTCATCACTGGCCCGTCAAAGCCAAGCCGTGCTGTCGTGAGGAGGGGCAAGAGGAGCATCATCGGAATGGACGAACCCGCCAACGAGCAAGACTTAGAAAAGAACGGCGATCCGAAGATCGAAGAGGAATTTGACAAGTACTTCGACAAGACGACTGCTGCAGGAAAAAGGAAGTCCACCCTACCTACTAAACGTTGTCCGTTCACGAGAAGAAACCTTAACCTTTCTTGGCTAAAGTATTCAACCGCGAGGAAGAAGGGCAAGAAGATTGCAAAGAGACGCTTGCTCTAGCTAGCTCAGAATCGAGATCATGCACACATGACATGACATTTTTATGGAGAATATTGGTGTGTATGGATATTGAATAAGATGTCCTTGTTTTAAATAGATTTGTGAATGTTAAACTTAATTACTATTTTTTACAAAATATTAAAATATACTAGATATTATTTATATACTAGATATGCACCATTGGTATTTTGTAAAATAATAAAAATTGAAAAAAAAATTGTGAGAGAGCCTAGGAATCGAACCTGAGAGCTCCCAGCAACAGGCGTGTGTAGGTGATCACTACGATAGGCGTGTGTAGGTGACACAAACCAGGGCGTCGTGGTTTTTGGCTAAGTGCCAAATACCAATGGCGCATATAGGGAAATATGCGCCACGGATATTTCACACATAGCCACAAAATGTGAGGGAACCAGGAATCAAACCTAGATACCCCAGCCCAGGTTTGGCCCCATGAGTCGAACCACTGCGGTAAGCCTGTGTTACTGTCACATAAGAGGGCGTCATTTTATTTGACTAAGTGTAGAATATCAATGGCGCATATCGGAAAATAAGCACCACAGATGTTTTACACTTAGCCAAAAACCCGATCGGCCCTTTCTTCTCACTCTCACCGTCTCTCATATCCAATCCCCTTTCGATCGTGTCTCACGCGAACCCTAGCACACCACCGGAGTCGCCCTGCCGCCACCGGAGCAGTCGTCGCCGGTGAGCGCCACCTCGTCCCCTCCTCTCCCCCTCCCCCTCCTTTCCCTACTCCCTTCCCCTTATCTCGACCCTGTCCCCTTGCTATGAGCGACACCCCATCCCCTTGGAACAACCAGGAGGAGGAGGAGCACTAGGAGCACCGCCGATGAGGAGAAGGGCCACGTGCTCCACCGACGAGGAGGAGAAGGGCAGCGCGACCGACGAGGAGGAGAAGGGCCACACGTGAGCCACCGACGAGGAGGAGAAGGGCAGCGCCGCACGCACCACCAACGAGGAGCGCGGTCACCGTCGCCAAGAGCTCGCCGCGGTCACCATCACCGCCTCCCTCGATTGCTCGCCGTCAAGCCACCATCAACGAGCTCCTCCCAGTGAGCCCTCTCTTTCCACTCTCTCCCTCTAGCAGTAGCTAGGTCCATGCCTCGGTAATGGGTTCTAGGGTTTCTATAAAATGGAGAACATGAGTCAAATAAACAATGTGCATTGAAGATCATCCCAAAAAAAAAATCAGCAAGAAGCACTATAAATAAGTCAATTATAGTATGTATTCCTAGTTAAATTGTGGTTCAGTAGTGGTAGTGCAAAATGTGGTTCAGCTATGTGGTTTAGCTATGTGGTTCAGCTATGTGGTTCAGTAGTGGTAGTGCTCAGCTATGTGGTTCAGCTATGTGTAGTAGAACTAGTAAGATGGAACAATGCAACAAAATGAAATCAATAGGTAATCATGGCGCATAGTTTCAGTTGCAGTTGTTGGTTTTCAGAGGCTGTGACAGTCAAGAAACACATTTCAAAATATCTGTACTAGTAGTATTTCCTCAGAAATGGTGCCTTCAGAAGACAGGGCCGCACTAGGATCCAACAAGCTCTATACTGCAATGCACATACATAGCCATCAGTGTCCAGTGGCATGTACCGACCAGCCAGCCAGCCAGACAGCACCTACTCCTCAGGTCCAAGAGCTAAGTAAAGTGAGCAATTTTGCAAAGCACCCTTTAATCACCCCTAGTTAATCACACAAGCAAACAGCATCAACATTACTATGTTTGTGCCTGACGAAAAGGATTTTGCAATGACACCTCATAAAGAACTACTCCAACACAAACTGCTTTTTTATTTGGCTTTCTTCCTTGTTGTGAGTACTTAGTGTAGAGTACTGGCCCTGGAGATAGTACATGCAATACCTATACTGCACCTTTCTACTAGGTCAGAAAGAAGCTAGGAAAAGGTGCTACCTTGTAAACCTATGCTTGGTTACTTGTGTGCTAGTACAACTAGTTTCATGTGCTGTGAGCCTGAGAGAGGTAAGAGATTTTTGGGATTAGATTAATGGAATATTGGTATCTCCTCCTAATAGAGTCAACGTTTTCTGACAAATGCCAACGCAGGCGTTAGGATTGGTCTCTCTCTCCCCCAAACTGATCTCCAAGATTTCAACAATATAATAGTGATTAGGGCTCAAGGGGCACATGAAGCAATGAGAAATTAATAGTACTCCAAGACATCATTAATTGAGTATTACATTAGGACCATTTCTCTACTTAATCATGGCGGACAGTTTCAGTTGCAGTTGTTGGTTTTCAGAGGCTGTGTCAGTCAAGAAAGCACATTTCAATGACACTTGCACAATATTGCTGCTGTATAGTCGATGCTATGTAGTTGGCTGTCAGGATGATGTGTATGTTTGGTAGGTCCAAACATGGCTCAGGGAAGATAGATTTCCATTTACATTTATTGTAAGTTTAGGCCAGTTGCTATTGGTGCGGATAGCCATCTGTGTCTGTTGGGTTGCAATAGGTCTACCCAGTTTTATGTGAAGCTCCCTAGTTTCCTTTTGAAGTAACTGAAAAAACTTGGTGCTGATAGCCACATGTGTCTGTTGAATAGCATGATTATACACATAAATTGAGGACCTGGAATGTCCAGGAGCATTTGGTCTCCATTTTTATCATCTCTAGCTAGCTATGTACACAGAATGAACTAGCTACCTGTCTGTACCTACTATATTGGTCTTCCTACGATAGATAATAGATGAGATTGCTGAACTCACATTTTATTTGAGAATTGACAGTCTGAATGCTTGTCATGGAGAATTTTCAAGCTAGAAAATTAATTACTACACATCAGTAGAGGATCCTAAATAAAAGAAGATTGATAACTGGATCACATTATTTTGCTCTTTGTATATGTGTGCTTGGATGGCTGTCATCAATTTGAAAACCAGAGCACATTATTTTGTATGAAAACTGTTGTAGGGAATTCATTTGAGTTGCCCGTTTCTCTCGAAGTGTAGATTCACTTCTGTTTCGGTTGAGAAATGGGCACTCCTAGGTCAAAAAAACAGCAAAGGTCATGCCGAATTTTTCAGTCGACTCTAGCTTGTACTAATTACATTGTTGCATTTTTTCTTTGTAGAGCAAACATGTCGAGCGGAGCCAAAGACGTCGGGGCTGGCCCTTCTCAGCCCACGAGCATCGAAGAACGAGCAAGAAGAGCCAACCTCAAGTTTGGCGGTTTGGCGATGACTTAAGCGGGTCCGACGAGGAGGCCGAAGCTACAGATCACGATGAAGTTGACAAGGAGGCCCAAGCTGCGAACCAAGAAGATGACGAGGAGTCTGAATATGAGGAGGAGGCCGATGATGGCGACGACGACGGAATTAGTAGTAGGGATGAGGAGGCCGAAGCAAGTCATGGCGGTGAACGCGTGGACGGCGATGGCGCCTCCCCGCCCGCTGGGAAGAAGAAGAATAAGGCAGAAAGGCAGGAGCGGATGCTGCCGAAACTTGGCACCAACCGCAAAGAGTTCACCCTTGTGAAACCGGGTGGCCAACCCTTGGAGCCTGCGAAGCTTGCCGCTAGGTACGGCCTACAACTCGGGTGCATCGTGCGGGAGAGCATGAGCATCAACCAGAAGGACATAAGAAAGAACAAACGGTTGCGAGAACTCATCATTGGGAAGCTTCACAAACGGTACAAGTTCCCAGATGAGTACGATAATCAAAAGCTCATAGGGAACAAGGTAAACAAGTTAGCCCTCACGAGGATGAGCACCGTGAGCAGCTGGAAAAGCCGAGTGAAGAGGAGGATTAACGAGGGTAAACGTTGGGAGGAGATAAAGAAGGCCGAGCCGATGCTCGACGAAGATGAATTCATCGAGTTCAAGGCGAACTGCACTTCACCGGAAGGTCAGGAATGGACCGAGTGGGGGAGGTGTATGCGGGAGTTGAACATAGGTAACCAACGTTGCGGAAGCGGCGGTTACCGAGGAAAAAAGGCCGTTTGGGAAAAGGAGGACGCCGAGTATGCCAGTCTAGGGAAAGATAACCCGTGCAAAAATTCACGGACGAGCAGGTGATGCAGTTTGTCCGCGCCCACTACTATCTCCACCCCGAACTCAAGGAATTCGTTACCGACGACGATGATGTGAGGAAGTTCTAGAAAAGGCTTGTGAGGAATTTATCTCGGAGTACATCTGTGTTTCTAATCAAGTAATGAAGCCAAATTTCTAAATGGGATCACTTTCCGTCTCTTTAGAGATCCGAAGAAAAGTCTTGTGCGTCAAGTGCGAGCTCGTCCTAGGGGTCGATGGCGGAAGCGCGATGGGACACGCCCTTCAACAGGGCGACAAACATGTTCAAGGGGAGGGCCAAGTCCACGCCGCCGACTTCATTTGGCCGCGTGTCTGGCTATGGTACATACGAAAAGGTTGGCGACTTTAGGAAAGAGGACCTAAAGGCGAAGAAAGAGAGGAAGGCCACGGAGGCGGTGGAAAGTGAAAACACGAGGTTGAATTCCTCCGGGAGCAGATGGAACAGATGCCGAGGCTGATCGATGAGAAAGTGCAAGAGAAGATCCACGAGATGTTTCCCAATGAGCTGTCGGAGGGGATCGCTGCTTGGAATGCGGCAGGTCGACGAGGGCTGCTCGTGGTGCCCAGCCTCTCCGGCAGCAACTCGATCCAGCACGTGTCACTGAACATGGTGACGCCCGAGTCTGCCAACGTCGAGATGCACCCGGTTGCTCCGGTGCCCCCTCCCGCCAGCGCCAACACCAACGCGCAGCCGAAGGTCGCTCTAGTGACACCTCCCGCCGGTTCCAACACAGAGCCGAAGGTCACACCGATGCCCCCTCCCGCCAAAACTAAGGCGCAACCGACGGTGCTTCGTAAGGCATCTCTGCGGGAGGATGATACCGGTGTCTCGACATTAGCCGAGCTCAACGCCATCTCCAAGGTAATGACGCCGGCCAACACATGCATTGATAATATTTCATCTCTTTTGCCTTTGATGACTAGCTAGCACCATCTCACGATGTTTGTTCTTCCGAAGGACACTCCTTGCACGCTCTTGCATTATGTGGACGGCGATCTAAAGGATGTTGGCAAGGGCTCAATTATTCAACCAAATAGCCACACGATGCACCACAAGTCGATGGTGGATGACCTGTTCAAGGTCTGGCTGGCTCGGGTGTTGCCGGTGTGCGAAGACATGGACCCCCCAGCCAACCTCGAGGCGCTGATGATCATAAGAACCTTCAAGATTTTTGTGGCTGGGTCTTCACATGGCCAAAGACCCAGATTCAGCTTTTGAAGGAACAACAAGTAACTCAGCGGCCAAATGTGCCCTTGCCGCTGCAGCCACAACAACCAGTCACCGCCACCACCTATCGTCACCAGCAATTGTTGGCCGCCACTGCACCGTTGCCTCCACATGGCAATGCCGCCGCTGCACCTCTTCCTCCACATGGCAAGCTTGTCGCTGCACTGCCACCTCCACATGGCAAGGTTGTCGCTGCACTGCCACCTCCACATGGCAAGGCCTCCATTACACCGCCACCGCCCAAGGATACACCGGGGACAACATTAACGATGATGATGATGACAACCCAGATAACTGGATCAACACTGGTGTCATGGACTTCATGCCAAACATGGACGAGCCCTACCGCGTTGCCGACGACCCAAATGCTCGTACCAGAACATGCACACGTCTAGACTTCCATGGTACCCTAGAGGAGACACCTCCGGATGCTGGTGCCGCTGGTCCTTATAAAGGCACCCAGGGAATCATTTTCAGCCCCACCACACTCCATAAGGCGGTGGATGAGCAGATGGCTGCTAATGTGGAGACGAATAAGCATCGCAAGAGAACCAAGAAGAATAATAAGTAGTCTTTGAGCCAAACGGGTCCAAAGAGGCCCCGGGCTCAAGACGACCCGTTAACACAACCCACTGAGGGCACCTTGACCAGGGTTCACATAGTTGGTCAACAGATTTTGAGTGAGGAGCTGATCAAAAATGCAAGTGGAGCGATGGCTAACCTGCAGCATGGTATTCTATATCTAGAGGAGTGCCTTCTTAAAGAAGCAAATCCATCGTACCCTGTTTTCACGGTCAATGTTCCAACAGGCGCGGGCTTCATCGATAATGCCCCCGCGGATATCTTCTTCATATCGTATGAGGACATCTTCAAGCTTTTACATGGCTAGCAGGTGAACTATAACTTGGTCCACCTATACGCGCTCCATCGGGCAATGAAGGTCAACAAAGAGAAGACCCCTGGCGTCGCGATAGTGGACCCCTAATTCATGCGTGATAGCTAGTTGGTGAATCCAGTAACCCGGGCCAGCGCAAGGAACTACCTTCAAAATTTCATGGTGGACAACAAGGGTGGAAAAGAGATTATTTTTCCTTTCGTTCCTGAGTAAGTGCACACACTCGCTCGTCGCCGTAACTTGTCCTTTCTTAGTTTTCGGTTGCTCTTTTTCCAACATTGTTTCGTTTCAATTGTTTTGCGCAGAGACAAATACTGCACACTGATCCTCATTCACCCGAGTTATTCGCTAGCCACGTACTTGGACTCGGGGAGCGAGCAAAAGAAGAAAGACTACACCAACATAAGGAGTCTTTTAGATGATGCTCTCGAGGTATACGGCAAAAATGGAGGCGAATTCAAGAAGGGGGCAGAAAATTTCAGGGATGGCAGACACGTGTTCAAACACGTAATGAAGTTCGCCTGCGTCAAGGAGCCGGATAGCAGTGTCAAGGAGGCCTACTACGCCTCCATCACCTGTGGGCGATCGTCTGGGATGCACACATCATTACGTTGCCATCTAGTCTCCGAGCATGGGCCGAAGCTGAGGCAAGAATGGACGATGATGAACTTAAGGACGACTTCTTACACATCCAGACTCAGATTGAGACCATCGTGCAAGAAGATGTCATCACAAGGTGGGGCCTTATCCTGCAAAAGAGCATTCAGTAAGCGCAAGATCGAAGCACGGCTCGTGGCGCAGGGTGACCGTAGGACATGGACAACGAAAGACAGCTACAAACCGTTCCGGGCGCCGTGTAAAAAAAAGTCTTCATGATGTAGTGTTCCTAGATAGCTAGCGCTCAGCCAGTTTGTGTATCTCGTGTGTGTGTGTGTGTGTCATAAAATTTAACTTGCCTTAGATCGAAACGGTCGTTGTTGGACTTCGTTTACTTATTACCATATGTATGAAACTTAATAGCTTGCCTTAGATCGAAACCTTCTTTTTTATGGAGATGCATGTGATTGACCTTTTAATTCTTTCTGTTGCATGATATAGTACTTATATGCCTTGTGTATAGAGATGCCGTGCTACGTGGTGTTCAGAGGGAGGGTCCCAGGAGTCTACTATGAGTGGGAGGATTTTCATAAGCAAGTGAACAAGTTCAGTGGCAACAGATACAAAGGGTACCCGACGAGAGAGCAGGCGGAAGCTAGGTGGAGGAACCACCTCCTTGGAGAGCAAAGAGATAGGAACCAGATGAAGACCTTGATGATCGTGCTCCCCGTCTTGCTCATCGCCGTCATTGCGGTTGTACTCTACTCGGTCCTTTAGTAGTTTAGGACTTGGCTAATGATCATGATGATCAACTTGTTGTAATGTGTAATGGATGAGAAGGTGAGATCAATTTGTTCTAGACTTGTATAATATTCGGGCATTTGTCACTTTGTCGGGTTCTAATTGATGTGATGATGCATAATTCTAGTGGTATTATTATCTTTGTTTTTACATTGTTGTGTATCTGTATAAATACATGTATATGTACCTGTATATGTACCTCTATATGTACATGTATATTTACATGTATATGTACCTGTATAAATACCTATATAAATACCTGAGAGCCTTGTATTGTGTATACCTATACGAAACATTAGTGGCACATATTTTATTCATCCAGTGGCGCATATAGTATCAGTGGCGCATTTGGCTATATGCGCCACTGGTACAATATCAATGGCGCATATCTTAGGTGCGCCACTTGTGGGCCCATTATCAATGGCGCATATTGTATATGCGCCATTGATATCTAATTATCAGTGGCGCAACACTAGTGGCGCATTCCATTTGCACCACTGATAGCAAAAAAATATGCTCCACTGATAAGCAATTTTCCACTAGTGAGGGAGCCATCTTGCTACGCAGCATTAACTAGGTATTTAAGTCATTCTCTAGCAATGACATATAGTAGTGGGGATAATGGGTCCCCTTGCCGGACACCTCTTTTACATGAAATCTGTTTTCTTGGAACACTGTTTAGGAGCACATAAGTGGATGCTGATGACAAATATTGACTTCTACATGATACAAAGTACAAGAACTAAATATACACCCATACTTTATAGATAATGTTGATCAAATTTAATTTTTGTGATCTAGGTTTACCACTACATAGTTTGCAAATAACTTTGAATATTGATCGGTTGGATCAAAACTCGTGAATCCCTTGCCAGTTGTTGGATCTTCTTTCTCATTCTAGCATCATCTCTAGAAGGTACTATTGTTTACTAGTCTTACACCACTATATAGTGTACGAATAACTTTGAATGTTGACCATTGGATCAAGACTCGCGAAAACCAACATTTCTAGCCATTGGATCTTCTTTTCTATTCTAGCATATAGAAGATTCTATTGATAGTATTCATCACAATGAAAGTTATGCACAAACCTCAAAACAAACTTATCCATCATTCTAGAATCTTCTCCCTCATTTCTCTAGACCATGTTACCAAAATATTCATGTTTTTGATAGCTAATAATTGTTGACTTCTACATGATATACAAAGTACAATAACGAAATATACACCCATACTTTATGGATGTTGATTAAATTTATAATTTTGTCTGCTTTACCTATTATAATATTATATATTTATGATATGCCAGACGTCTATTATCAGAGTCTCATGTGCAGGGCACGTGTAACTTACTAGTACTAGTAAAAGGCACCGGCCACACACGTATATCTCTACTATTATAATAGAGCAGTTTTGAATTCGATCCATAGCACCAATCCTGACCGCTGCGCTGTTATATCAAATGGTACAGAGCAGCTGGATTCGTGTTGAATAGTACCTAGAGGAAACTCCACCATGTTCTAGAACCATCATGTAACCACCCCCAAAATTTCATAGCACAGTAGGGTGTATTCTCTCTACTACTATAATGGAGCAGTTTTGAATTGGATCCATAACACCAATCCTGATTGTTGGGCTGTTAGATCTAATGGTTCGGAGCAGCTGGATTCGTGTTGAATAGTACCTAGAGAAAACTCCACCATGTTCTAGAACCATCATGTCACCACCCCCAAAGTTTTATAGCATAGTGGGTTGTATTTTCAATATGTGTAGATAGATATTATTAATAAACTTAATGTATGCATTTTTTTCTCTCACAAAACTATTGGTTAATAACAACTTAATATTTGTTAAATCACATTTCATATAGTATATAATTTTGTGGCACGTGCCTTTTACTAGTACTATATGATGAGAATCCATAAAGTACAAGGTGTGTATTTGGTTCTTGTACTTTGTAGCATATAGAAATCCACCTACTATTAGTTACGTAATAGTCGACACTCTCTAGAGAAACGATAAAAATGATTCTAGAATTACTGAGAAGTGTGTTTTGAAATTTGTGCATAACATTCATTGCGCTAAAGAACATCGATAGAATCTTCTAGTAGTGTTGGGATTTCCCAGTCTTGATCCAATGGTTAATGTTCAAAATTATTTGTACACTATATATTGGTAAGATAAGATTATATAATAGGTTAAGCTAAAAAAGTTTTAAATTTGATGTACATCTATAAATTATGGCTGTATATTTGGTTCTTGTACTTTGTATCATGTTGAAGTCGACGTAGAAGTCAATGTTTGTTAGCTATACATAATACTTCAAATTTTTGGTAACATGATCTATAGAAATGTCTGAAAGATTCTAGAATGAGAGAGAAGTGTTTTGAGGCTTGTGCGCATAGCATCATGTGCTAAAGACTATCAATAGAATCTGCTTCTAGATGCTAGAATGGATTGAAGATCCAACACTTTGCAATGTTCTGATTTGCCAGTCTTGTTCCAACAATCAAAGTTTAAAGTTATTCATTCATATAGAATATAGTTGTAAGATTATATATTAAGTAAAGCTCAATAAATTATAAATTTGATCTACATCTATAAAGTATATGGATGTATATTTGCTTCTAGTACTTTGGAAGTGTTTCGTTCCTAGCCACAATTTGCCAAGCCAATGTTTGGCAATTTGGTATGTGTTTGGTTTTTTGCCATAGCCTGGCTAGCCACACTTTATTAAACACTATAATCTTTTATTGTGCTAAATACTATCAATAGAATGTTCTAGATGCTAGAATGGAAAAATGATCCAACACCTAGCAATATTTGGATTTGCTTGTCTTGATCCAGTTCTCAATGTTCAAAGTTATTCGTACACTATATAATGGTAAGATAAGATAACATACTTAAGTTTGGCAATTTGGTATGTCTTTGGTTTTTTGCCATAGTTTGGCTTACCACACTTTATTAAACACTAGCATCGTTTATTATGCTAAAGGCTATCAATAGATTGCTCTGGATGCGAGAATGGAAAAAAGATCCAACAACTAGCAACATTTGGATTTGCTTGTCCTGATCTAATGGTCATTGTTCAAAGTTATTCATACACTATATAGTGGTAAGATAAGATAAGATATGTCCCATCACATTTGGTGCTTTTCATCAACAAGATCTGGCTAAAGTGAGCACCACACTAATTTCCTATGTTAAGCAAGTATAAGTGTTCTAGTACTCCGTATGAAGAGTATGCCTCGTCTAGTGGGTGGAGAATGAGAGCCAGACCCGACTACTTTTCCATGCTTATTTTCTGGGCCCTTTGTATTCAATATGTGTTCTTGGATGTAATTTTATTTTTTCAGGTCTTTGATGTAACATGCACTTCCACTGACCGTGTTAAGTTGTGAACTGAAGTATCTTGCTCCTTCTAGGCCCACCCTACTTGAAAAATGCCACCACCCCACATTGCTTAGTACTATATTGTGTACGAATAACTTTGAACATTAACCGATGGACCGAGACTCGTGAATCTAGAAGATACTAATGATAGTCTTTATAAAAGTGAATGCTATGCACAAACATAAAAACACACATCTCCATCATTCTATAATCTTCTCCATCATTTCTCTAGACAATGTTCCCACAATTTTCAAGTATTAGAAATAGCTAATAAATGTTGACTTCTACGTGATACGAAGTACAAGAACCAAATATAGACACATACTTTGTAGATGTCGATCAAATTTATAATTTATAATAATCTAACCACTATACATCGTACAAACACTACAAGAAATCTGGCTATATATGACCCTCCATTTTCATCACAAAATCATCATAGTTGTCCGTTGATGATGATTCTATGACGATTTTGAGATCGTCCAAAGATGGGCATCGCAAATGAACTATAACAACGTTTTTTGGTGAAATTTTCATAACCGTCTATGACAATATTGGATCATCATAACGTCTATGACGATCCAATATCGTCATGGGCCATCTAGCCTGGCCATGTCAGATCCTACATGTCTGATCTGATGTGGCATAAAATCAGCCCGATCTATTTAAATAATTTACATGGGCCAAGCCCAAAATTCAGTCCATTAATTTCTTCTTGCGATTCCTGTTTGCTTTTTGGGACAAGCCCAATACTTTGGCCCTTCTTTATGGGCAAGGCCTATTTAGCTTCTAGTTATTTTTTATTTCAAAGATTTTTGTGGTATTGCTCGCTGCTATAGTCCTCTATTTTTTGCGCGTGGCCTTTTTAGAGCCCAACTAACATTTGGATCATTTCTAAAGTACATGCATTAAATTATCAATATTTCGATAAGCATGTCCCATATCACATTCAGTATATTACCATCAAACATAACCAAAAAATACATATCAGCTAAAAAAGTACAGTATAGATACAGCTATACAATCAGCCATAATTAGCATAACACAAGAATACTACAACCATTCCATAGTCCAAATCACCCACAGACATATAACTAGCCGCAATCCTGGGAAGATACAACTAGCATGAACTCTTTCCTGATTAGGAAGCTTTTGCTTCTTCCACGTTCATCCTGGAGCTCCTGTAAAAGAAAGGAAAATGTGGTAATTGCTGTCAGTTGGAAAATAAAGCAATATCTTGTAAAAATAACATAGATTGGCTAGAAAAAATAAATAGACATAGTAGCAATTACATATCTAATAGGACATTACATGTATCAACACCAATCTCATTTTAAAGCATGCTCTAGGTGGATTCATGGTTTTTGCTTGGAACATGTATGGCGGGTATACATTGAACATATATTGAAATTAAGATGAGTTTACCTAACTAGGAAGTACTTCCTAGCTAGACATTAACTAGTGTCAATATAGATACTAAATCTAACAAATATAGAGACGTCTGTTGGATCAGCCAATTCTGCCAATGAATCAAATATGGTGTACAACTTTGTGTGTGAATTTGTCGAGACAACAAAATCTTATGGAGAGCATACCACAATCTCCCAATACATGTGAGAGTACAAAATAAATCTCAAAAGGGTACTGATGTACTCACACCCTGTTAGTCTATTACACTACCGACATTTTTCATGGATGGCTATACCTTCAGCAAATCAACAAATATACTAATTTAAGCTACAGATTAGCAGCACTTTGATACAAACAGCATATATATTAGGTGAAATACTCCCTACTAGTTTCATCGATCTATATAAGATTGTAACATCCCAAAATATTAATCAAGCTTATCAAGATTTAATCATCCAAGTTTAGGGTTAACAAAAACTTTTATTATTCAACTTAATATGAATGCATGTGTGATTTGCATTAGTGTATGCATGCTTGTAATTGCCATTATTGATTGTTACTAATGATAAGGATTGGTTCAAAGATGAATACTACATCATCTAGATCATTCCAAAGCAGAATCAAATGAAAAGAAAATCAAATATAAGCCATATGATCAAATGGTCATTTTCGCCAAACTTATCCACTAGACCACTTTGAGTGTTCCTAGTAAAAGATTGCATGGGATCTAGACCTATATTATCTGTCTAGAAACACCTTCAGCAACTTATGGTTGTATGAGTCATCACTTGGACAACATGTTCCTACCAGGTTTATACATCTAAGTATAACATTGCTGTGCCAAGACATGATGAGACACTTTGTGGGAAATGTGGAACCATGCCAACATTGCATGGAATATAAACCTCTCTTGGTTCACTAGAAACACCATCATCAACTTAGTGGTTGTGTGAGTCAACACTTGGCTAACATGATACCACCTAGTTACTACATCTAAGTTTGAGAGTGCTATGCCAAGCCATGCCACAAACTTGTGGCAGTTGTGGTCCGATGCCAACGTTGCATGGGATATGGCTCATATTATTTGTCTACAAAACCACTTCATTAGCTCGTGGTTGTATGAGTCATTAGTTTGACAACATGTACCTACCAAGTTGATAGATCTAAGTATAACAATGAAATGCCAAGATGTGATGAGACACTTTGTGGCAAATGTGGGCCCATGCCAACATTGCATGGTCTATAGACCTCTCTTGGTTGGCTAGAGACACCATCGTAAACTTAGTGGTTGTGTGAGTCAACACTATAATAGATGTGATATTTATTGACAAAATGGCTTGTCTAACAAAGTTGTGAACCTTCATATATTATCTTAATCGTTGACAGTTTGGTTATGTGTCAACACCCGGATTTTTAATCCCAGATGCCCGTTATGCCATAACTCGCAATCCCAGGATTACCATTTTTGCGTGACATAACGGATTGGATATCACAGTACATCATCCATTACAAACCATACATAAGGTCTTACACAAAGAAGGATCTCATGATCCAATCTTAATACAACAAGCAGCGGCAAAAAAAGATAAGCGTAGCGGTGGGGTCCATCTTCAGGGGCACAGGCAATGCTGACGAAGGCAGATAATCCTAGTTATCATAGCCGTCCTGCTGGCCATCATCTTGATAGTCTCCTTCATAGCCTGGCCATGATAATAGCCAGGGACAAAAGCCATGAGTACTCTTTAAGTACTCCCAAACTACCACTAACAAGTAGAATATTTCGAAGTTAAAGTTCTATAACTAAGTTTAACTATAAAGTTATGTTTGAAACCTAAGCTGAGTTCTGAAGCAAAGAAAGATAAAATAAAGTTCTAGAATCACTTAAGTTGGGAAGCTATTGTCATAAACACAACCCTGTTGTGGTCAAGTCAAAATTTATCATTCATTTCATAAGTTGGTTGGAAAACATCTGACAACGAAACAGTATGGCCATTCCAACTATCCATAACCGAGGATGCGGCTATTCGAATAGTTTGACACTCTGCAGAGGTGGTACACTTTCACCACAAGATTCGATACATCTATCAGGGATAACCCTGAATCATCATACTTAGTATGCAGATAATCAAACATAACCTTCCCTTTACACACCCTAGTATAAGCACCTCTCCTATGAGCATGGCCTCCCAACCATGACCATCTGTCATCTTGGGCACTGCATAGGTGGACAACATTGAGAGGTTGCCTAAGCTCAAACCTCTCCCACGAGGGTACTAATACTAATGCATATAAATTTCTAGCTAAGCCTTACCCAATTCAGGTATTGTGGTTGTACGGTAAGTTTGGAATGGTATCGCATCCGAATCCAACCATCAGTTTTATAAAAGGGTTAAGGCTCATGCCTCAACATTTTCACCATCATAAACCATTTGTGTTTCTCAACACATGTCAAAACATCTCAATAGAATGACTCATCATTCCAAGGTTTTCATAATTCATTTTCATCAAGTGTTCCCATCTAAAGTGACTCACGTTTTTTTATCTACTCTAAACTACTAAGTTAAGAGTGTTCACTAAGGTAGAAAAGATGGTTTCAATCATCAAAAGGGGCTAACTAGGTTAAGTTTTATACTTTTTATGCTACCTTTAAAAACAAGTAAAGAACTTTGGGTAAAGTAAAGGAAGTAAAGCTTATACATAAGACTTGGGGTAAATACTAGCCAAGTAGTGTAATCAAAGCATGCCTAAAGCATCTTTGCAAAACTATCTAGTTAAATCCTAGCTTTCTAAGCATTATACTTGGAAGGGTTATCTTGCATTGTTAATGGTGGCTTGCCTTGTGCAGTGCAGTGGTTGAAGTTTTCTTCTTCTTCTTCTTGGTAGAACTCCTCCTCCTCGAAAGCTTGGTCGGTACTATCGTCTATAAATACATACGGAGTACACAATCACCAAACAATACTTAACTAGTCTAATTAGCATTCTAAGACACACATTTGATGCTCTATTATCATCTCAAGCATCGCAAGTTTAAATCAAAAGTTTCACTCTTTTTATTCTAGAAAAGTAATTTCTACTCATTGAAAAATTAACTAAGATTTAATATTCACCACTTAAAGTATGGGATAATGTGTACACATGTCATCACACATATTCTAACATGTGGGAATGTGATTTAAAGGTTGGATCATAATTACTTTGGTTTAAGTTCATTATTTAATGATTTAAAGTGACTAGAAATGCCTATATAGCATTATTTTGGTACTAGTCCAAATTCACTACATGTAAACGTTAATATTATTACATATTCAGATAGGTATGATCAAATGTGATTTTTGAGAGTTGGAATCAACTCAAAACCTATCTTGGTTGATTTTATAAAAATGTTGCAAGTTGCACATACTTCTGTTTTGTTATTTTTGTCTTTGATAGATTATTTCAATACCTTTCAGGCAAAATTAGTTTCATGCAATTTGGATTTGGCAAACTCCTAGAATTGATTTTTAAAATAGTGGACATAAACTAGATTAACTCTAGATAGAAAAACTAAATTTGAATCTCTAACTCGCGCGGGAACTAACTGGGCCGTCCCAGCTACACACAGTGAGCGCGGCGGGCTGCCTGACATGCGGGCTCCACCCGTCAGCAGCACAGACACACCGAAACAGTATCAGGCATCCTGGACCACGCGATCTAAAGAGGATCTAACGGTGGGAGGTCATCATCGACGACTGATTACTTCGGCGAGAGTCTGACCTAGACGCCGCGGTGGAGGTCGACTGGGGGCATACCAGGGCTCCAGCAAGGTTGGTGAGGTGGGGAAACGAGCTGGTAGACGATGGCGAGGTGAGGCACGGTTGCGGCGGAGCTTGGGGTGCCCTAAATCGCAGACGCCCTTCTCCTCCTACTGCGGTGGCTTCGGCTCCAATTCCGGCGAGACAGAGCTCGAGCGGCATCGGCTAGAGGTAGGTAAAGTTTAGATAAAGGTGGGGAGTGAGTGAGTGTGGAGAAACGAGGGTGGGGTGGCCGCTTTATATAGGGTCGACGAGAGGGCAGAGCGAGCTCCGGTGAGGTCATTGGTGACGACGATGCGCGGCTCTCTCGGCATGGGCGAGGGTGGCAGTGTTCGACGCGGTTCCTTCGGCCTGCTGGTCACGAGGCGGCGAACGAGGATGTTTGGGCGGTTGATGGGCCTGCTGAGGGTGCTGCCACACAAGGCTAGGGCTTGGCGAGGTCGGTGCTGCTCTTGCGGGCACGGCGCTCTTGGGTGATCGGCATGGCGGACAGAGGCATGGGCACGAGCAAATGCGGCTGGTCCTCTGCTCGATTTTTGTTGGGGGCTGGTCGAGGCGGCGCGGTGTGATGGCGCTTGTCTGCCATTGAGCGAAGGAGAGCACGGGACGGGCTGGTGCGAGCTGTCCATGGTTGACCCGGCGCATGGCGTCAGGCGGCTTGGTACTGGAGCAGATAGGGGAGAGGGAGAGAGAGCTAGGGTCGAGGTTTTACCTGGGGGGACAAGGGGACCGAGTTAGGCCCAAATGGTGACCAAATCCACTGTTCACTATAGTGTTTTGGAATTTGCAAGATTTGTGTCTGCCACCTGTTTAATGAAATGGCCGCAAGAGACCAAAGTTTGAATTTTGGTTTCGAAATTTTTGAGTGATCTCCACTAGTACTAGGTAGTCTCTGGTTGCAAGGGTTTTGAAAGTGGAGCTCAAATTGATGGTTCTTAAAATAGGTGTGATCTAGGCATATGCATTGAATTCAATTTTCTCATTCCATTTAAAATAAGTATTTGAAGGTTTTTAGCACATCAAAAAGTCGGCCTTGGTACCTCATTATGTGTACTAGCAAGGGGTGTAAAGATCTAGAATTATTTCTATTGAGAAATGAGTGCTAGGAACACTCAAAGTAGTGTAGTGGGTTAAAATGACCAAAATGACCATTCCTCCTTTTTAATTGTTTTTGATTTGATTTTCTTTGGGATTTGCTTGGGAAAGATTTAGATGATGTTTAATTACCATGAAAACATTTTACAACCAAGGAATCACAGAACCATGGCAATTCAAATCAATTCAATTAAATGCACATACACATGAATGCTTTCATTTTAAATTTGTAAAAAATTTTGTTAACCATAAATTTTGATGATCTGGATCTTGATAAGCCTAGATTGAAGTTTTGGGATGTTACAAACCTTCCCCCCTTAAACAAAATCTTGTCCCGAGATTTACAAAGAAAACTAGGAACTAAAGAGATCTGGGAACTCTATCCTAATGTAATCTTCGCGCTCCCAAGTGGCTTCCTCCTCGGTATGGTTGCTCCACTGAATCTTGAGAAACTTGATGCTCCTAGTTCTGGTGGTTCTGTAGGCTTCTTCTAAGATACGGATGGGCACTTCCCGATAGGTTAGGCCATTGTTGATCTCTACAGCCCTGTGATCGATGTTCTTGAAAACTTCAGTCTTCTCGGGTACTTCCAAGCATTTGCGAAGTAACGAGATATGGAACACATTGTGGATGGCTGACATCTCTTCAGGCAGTTCCAGTTGATACGATACTTCTCGTCGACGGTTCAGAATCTTGAAAGGCCCGATATATCTAGGGGCTAACTTTCCTTTTAGACTAAAGCGTTGAGTTCCTTTCAATGGTGAAACTTTGAGATACACAAAATCTCCGACATTGAAAGTCAGGTCTCTCCTTCTTTTGTCAGCATAACTCTTCTGTCTAGATTGGGCGGTCTGGAGGTGTTCACGGACTTTGTGAACTTTCTCTTCTGCTTCCTTGAGAATGTCGGGTCCAAAGATCTGACTCTCTCCTACTTGCGACCAATTCAAAGGGGTACGACACTTTCTTCCGTATAGGAATTCAACTGGTGCCATCTGTAAACTAGCTTGATATCTGTTGTTGTATGAGAATTCTGCGAAAGGCAGACAATCTTCCCATTTTGATCCGTATTCCAACACACAAGCTGTAAGCATATCCTCTAGGATCTGGTTGACTCTCTCAGTCTGTCCATCAGTTTGCGGGTGATAAGCTATACTAAAGTTCAACTTGGTTCCCAATCCTTCTTGTACTTTCTGCCAAAATCTCGAGGTAAAATGGGTTCCTCGATCTCATATTATGGTCTTGGGGGTTCCATGCAGACTAACAATTCTAGCAATATATAGTTCTGCTAACTTCGCACTCTGGTAGGTAGTCTTGACAGGTATAAAGTGGGCTACCTTGGACCGTCTATCAACTATGACCCAGATTGAGTCATTTCCCCTACTAGAAGTAGGCAAACCGGTGATGAAGTGCATTCCGACAGAATCCCATTTCCATTCCGGAATCTGCAATGGTTTCAATAGTCCTGCAGGTCTCGGATGTTCTGCTTTGACTCTTTGACAAATGTCACATTTGGCGATGTAGCTTCTGATTTCTCTCTTCATCTTGTGCCACCAAAATTCCTCTTTCAAATCCTGATACATCTTCGTTCCTCCGGGGTGGATAGAATAAAGACTATCATGAGCTTCCTTCATGATAACTTGCTTCAGTTCCGAATCTGCT
Organism: Avena eriantha; assembly: GCA_910589775.1. Taxonomy (NCBI): domain Eukaryota; kingdom Viridiplantae; phylum Streptophyta; class Magnoliopsida; order Poales; family Poaceae; genus Avena; species Avena eriantha. Next base: position 401,111,044 of record OU342744.1, on the reverse strand, counting down.
AGCACACAGATATTTCCTTTTTACCACAGTACTCCTTCTTCGTCTTCGGTGAATCCAGGTACCTTTCCTGTACCAATACGATGTTTGATTCCGTCGATACTTTCATTCCCCTTCTAGGCTTCCTTGATTTGGCTAATCAGAGTAGGTTGCAGTTCAATGCTAGCTAAAAATCTTTTGCTAACTAATTAAGTCCGGAACTGATCCAACTCTTCATACAAACTTGGTTGCTTCTCCGTGATCATGGTATTTAGCCTACACGACAATCTGCTAAGAGCATCCGCTACCACATTGGTTTTGCCGGGGTGATAGTGAAAATATATTTTAAGCTCCTTCTGAGTGCAAATATATTTTAAGCTCTTGTGATCCAAGTAAATCTCACAGCGATTACCCATCAAATAATGACGCCATGTCTTCAACGCTAGAACCATAGCTGCTAGCTCAAGATCATGGGTCGGATAGTTCTGCTCATGCTGTTTCAGTTGTCAAGACAGATACACGATGACTTTGCCTTCTTGCATCAATACAAATCCTAGACCAATCTTGGATGCGTCACAATACACCTCAAACGGCTTCTTGATGTCTGGCATGATTACTATTGGAGATGATATCAATCTCTTTTTCAGTTCCTGGAAACTGGCTTCACACTTGTCTGTCCATTCAAACTTTTTGTCCTTCTTCAACAATTGGGTCATGGGTCTGGCGATGCTTGAGAATCCTTCTACGAACTTGCGGTAATATCCCGCTAATCCGAGAAATGCACGGACTTGGGTTTGAGTGGTTGGGGCTTCCCATTCTTCGACATCTTTGATCTTGGCGGGATCAATAGAGACTCCTCCGGCAGACACAATATGTCCTATGAATCCTACTTCTTTTAGCCAGAACTCACACTTGCTGAACTTGGCATATAACTGATGCTCCCTCAAGGTTTCTAGGATAATTCTCAGATGTTGCTCATGTTCTTATTCTAACTTAGAGTAGATAAGGATGTCATCGATAAACACAACTACAAACTTATCTAGGAAATTCATAAAGATCTTATTCATGAGATTCATGAAATAAGCAGGGGCATTGGTTAATCCAAAAGACATAACCGTATACTCGTATAAACCATAGCTAGTAGTAAAGTGTAGCACCCCGGTAAAACCACTCCTAGAAAATCGCGTATTGCTTTTGTCTATGCATCATCATGACAACATGCTCATGTCATCATGCCACCTTGCATTTGAGCATCGTCATCATCATGCACATGTTTGCCTAAAACTAGTTTCCAGAATCCTATCTTTGTTTTCTAATTGCCCCTCTTTTATTCAAAGTCTAACCCCGGTCTTCTCCAGATATTTGTATTTTCCTAAAATCTATTTGCAAAAGTGTTTTTAAATAAAATTAATAAAAGTGTTTATCTAGGGAGGCCTCCACTGACCAGGCCCAAATGCCCAACTAGCATCAGCCTACCACCTAGAATCAAAGCCCTAACCCTACCCTCTATTCCTAACCCTAATCCCCAAAAACCACCAGCCCCTACCTAATCCCTACCCCGCCGCCACAGCGGTCAACACGATCGCACCCTCACGCTCGCTCCCACACGCATGCCAGCATGACACACTGCACGCCCCGCGTACACTACACCTACCGCGACACCCCTGGCCCACGTGGCCTACACGCCACGCGACCGCTCCCGCTCCTCACCCGCTACCGCACGGCTCCCACCGAACCCCACCCCACTGACCATGTTCCTCTCCCCTGCTCGACCCCATCGCCCCCGCCTCCTCTCACCTCGTCCTCCGCCGCTGCTCTCTGCTCGCATCGACAGCGTCCTCCCCAAACCCCAGCGCTGCCGCTGGCGTGAGCCTTGCCGCCAGTGAGCTCGCTGCCTGCCCTGGAGCTCCCCTCGCTGCGATTGTGACCCTGCCGTCGAGCCTCTGATGCGCCTCCGCCGCGCGTAGCGCCGCCTCCTCCAGCCGCTAGAAGCCTCGCGCAGCCGTGGGCCTCTCCACCGTCTCCGCGTCATCCTCCTCGCCACCGTATCGTCACCGACTCCCTCGTCCCATTGAGGCTGCGCCATCCTCAGCTCGTCCCCATGGCACCGTCGCATCGGGCCCCACGACGTCGACCGCCCGAGCTCGCCCAGGCACCCCTGTCTCCGCAACCTTCCTCTTCGTCCGTGCCTAGACGGCATCAAGCCGTTGCCGCGCCCTCCTTGTTCGGCCGCCCCCTGCCTCGTCTCCCCGACAGTGCCGCCAGCGCCTCCTGCTCAAGCAACCCTCCCCTACATGTTCGGCAGTAGGCGGCAGTTGCCCAATCGCGTCCGTGGCCTACCTCTGCTCTGCACGCGCGACCGCCATCTCTCCATGGTGATCATCTGCTCTGAGCTCCCGTTTCTAGTAAGCCCCCGCGTCCGCGCTGCTAGCATTGGATACTCACCTCGTATGTATGTGTGTATGTTTGTGTTTGAAGATGTTCAGTTGGTGTGGCGACAATGTTTGTGCAGATGGATTAGTTGTGGTGTTGCGCTACTTCTCGGTTACAGGATCATAAGTTGGGCAAGATCCCCTAGTATCAACCAATGACAAGATACTTGGGCCGTTACCAAGGTTGGGCGTTGCCAAGTTCCACTTCCGTCGGTCCGACGTTTTCTCACGTGATACTTGAAGACCCCGACGCCCAATCCAAGTTCGTCGTCTGCAATGGAACCGCAAACCCCAAGATCTTCTACGCGGACCCGGACTCGAGGATCGACCACATGGAACCCCAAGTCCTTTGATGTGGAACCGCCATGCTCTCCCCACGGATCCCGAAGCCCTATCCTGGAGTCCGAAGACTGATCCCGCCAGACTCGAACCTCTCAGAACCAAGACCTTCGCCCTTAATGTGATCCCCTATTCGAGACCCTATTTTATAATAGGATATCCATATTGTTGCATATTAAATTATTCATGCTTTGCATACATATCTTGGGAATTGGGGTACTTTGTCGATTCACTTAATAATTAAATATGGAGGATAGATGCGGACTTTTCTAGTCTTATATCGTCTCCATTTAAATTTGTGTAGCGAATTGATGCCATGTTTTGCCATGGTAGCTAAATAACTTGAACCTTATAATTAATTGTCGGGACCCGGTTTCGCTTAATTTTGTCTAGTCGCATCGCATAGGTGTCATGTCATGCATCATATCATAATCATGCCGGATCTTCTGCCGTAGTATTAAATAGAGCATCTGGTGTTTCTTTTAGTGCCTTGGTTCTTCACGGATTAGGATGTTGAGTTGATGCGAGTATCGACAATTTCTCCGATGTATCTTCGGCAGTGTTTCCCAGGCGAGCATTCTCCCCCTTTCTACCTATTTTGCATTTATAGTCTTTATTTCCTCCCGTTGATCTATTGCTATCCGTATTGCGATGCTTTAGTTTCCGTGCACCATTTATATTCCATGCAGCCTCTATATTGCCTTGGACACATCCTATTGCCTGTTGTTTGATAGATAGTCGGCATTGCATGTCGTAGTTGCTTGCTCAAGTGCTGCTTCGCATCGTTGTTGTTCCATCGTTGTTGGGAGGTTGGCACATGCTAAATGGTGGAGATGCTTAATGGTGGAGATGATCATGACTTTCAATACAACTATTAAATTGCTGGGATAACTAATGAAAGAGGCACCGGTGGGCAATATATGCTATTTGGTTTTTCATGTCCACTTGTGTCCCGTAGGCCCCGAGTACTTGATACCTGTTCCTTGACTATTCGCACTATCCACATCCGGGAGACCCTATGGATCCCTCTTAGCCAGAGCTTGATTCATTTCTTATTTCTTGGGGACACAAACTAGTTTGGGGCTTTATTACTATCCTGTACTGATGCCATGCTTTACTGCTTTATTTACGATTGTGCGTGGAGCACCTGTACTGTTTAGGAATCGCTGAGTGTTTTCGCGGTATCGACAAGCCCAGTCACACTTTCGGGTTCCCAGTTGTTTACAGCCATTGACGCAAACCTTGGGTCCGTCTCGGAGCCGGCTAACTTTGTTGCGGGTAGCTTAATGGGGTGGCCCCCTGAAATATTTCTGAATCCTGTGATCACTTTGTCGTGAATGCCTCGTTGGGTTTTTCCGAGGTTGATCGAGTGTGTGTTGCTATTTGTGCACCCCTGCAGGGTTATGGACGACTTGGAGCATAGTATCTCGATCATTGACAAGCATAACTAAAGTAGTGCTATAAACTTGACTTAATATATGACTAGTAATCAGATTCAACTATCACGGAATGGATACTAAAATGCCAAGAACTGGTGGATCTAGGGTTGTTTTGTGACATGATGTACCTGCCTAGTAAGTATTGCAACTCCAATGGAATGCGATAAAAGTGCCAACAATTGCTGGGTTTTGGGATTCCTCAGGACAATTATATTGGACTAGTAAATGTTCCAACTACAACGGAATGGTGATTAAAACTGCCTACTACTTATGCTTCAGGATGACTCTTGCTATCCATATCTGACTAGTAAGTGCTTCAATTATAATTGAATGAATAAAACTACCAACTGTGTGAGATCCTCGGTTTGACTTCCTCGTTTGGTCTCAAGGGGGAATACCAGGATGGGTTTGATTGGTGTTACTATCAGGTTGGATTCGAATAGGTCTTTCTTACCCCTCTCTAATAGCCGACAGATGTATCGAGTCTCTATAGGTTGTTTAGTGCATGTTGCGCTGCCGCTTTAGTCCACCATACCTATGTAGGCGAGAGCCGCCGAATTCTAGCATTGCCGTGTACTGGCCTCAGTAATGACGCTCCTCTTTTTCCTTTGCCCTTTGTCGGCACCCCTTTTGTTTTAGCAGGTTTGAGATCAACGTCGTTAGCAGGGTTACCCTTCCGGCTTGGCCTAGGCAGGGTTATGGACGCCATTGGTTATTCTTCAGGTCTCTTAGCCCAATTTGCTTCTTATCCGTACTCGGATGTTGTATCGTTATCAAGGTGAATTGGATCTTTGTACTGTATATCTGTATTCTCGACTCAATGAGTCATTGTTGTATATATATGTGTTGTGGGTTCCATCGTGAACTATTGTGTAATGGTATTACTTCATTTTCCACCCGCACATAAGTGCCTGGTGGGCGTCCTTGAATCGTTTCTATGCGGGTTTGGCGGGAAGCACTGAAACCTGCATAGGGCCGATTCGAGGGTGTTACAAAGTGGTACCAGAGCTCAGAAGTTGCGATACCCCACTGGTCCAGCCTGTAGGATAACCTAGCCAACGGACATTGTAGAGCGTCAAACTATTTTTGAAAATCGGTTGGATAGATCTGATTAGGTATGCTTTTACTTCTTACCCCTATGTTATTATCCTCTTACCTCTGCGTGTTTTAAATCTGCTCTCTTATCTTTTTCTCAAGTGTAGGAATTCTCGTGGTTGGGTTTCCGTCATACCTTCAGGGTTTCGCTTCCTCCTTTGGTAACGGTGCTTCTACATCCGGTCTTCATGCTATCTGAGGAATCCTTCATCTGTTGGCCTTCTCTCTGTTCCCTCTTGTGCCTTCCGGTGTTTTCCAACGCGACGACATCATCTATGCCAGATCCGATGAAGAGCCTACATCACTCATTTGTGTCTGAACCTCGCTTGTCGAGATCTTCTGTCTGAATTCTGAGAGTTGATTGCATAATTCTACTGTTCATGTACAGAGTAATGCTTTGAGTGCGGGATGGATTCATGACCATACCACTACTCTTATCATTCGCTCCGCACATTGAATTAGCGGATCTATGCAATTTACTCATTCCACTGAAGTTAGAGGTAGCCTTGTGACCTTTAACTTTGTCTTTGTTTCTCCGGAGTGTCCTCTCGACAAACGTGAGCAACGACGCATTTTTGGTGGTGTCGCGGATTTCAAGATGGAACGAGAATCCTTGTGAGTGGTGTCGTGAGAATCTACACGAAGCAAGAAGCATCCGCTCGTCGGCCTTCTTCCCCGTACCATGAGGCGGATCTCGAGGGTGAGATCCATTGTTAGTTGTGTCGAATTGTAGCACCCCGGTAAAACCACTCCTAGAACATCGCGTGTTGCTTTTGTCTATGCATCATCATGACAACATGCTTATGTCATCATGCCACCTTGCATTTGAGCATCGTCATCATCATGCACATGTTTGCCTAAAACTATTTTCCAGAATCCTATCTTTGTTATCTAATTGCCCCTCTTTTATTCAAAGTGTAACCCCGGTCTTCTCTGGATATTTGTATTTCCCTAAAATGTATTTGCAAAAGTTTTTTTAAATAAAATTAATAAAAGTTTTTATCTAGGGAGGCCTCCACTAACTAGGCCCAAAGGCCGGGCTAGCATCAGCCTACCACCCAGAATTAAAGCCCTAACCGTACCCTCTGTTCCTAACCCTAATCCCCAAAACCCACCAGCACCTACCTAATCCCTACCCCGCCGCCGTAGCGGTCGACCCGACCGCACCCTCACGCTCGCTCCCACACGCACGCCAGCGTGAAACACTGCACGCCCCGCGTACACTACACCTACCGCGACACCCGTGGCCCACCTGGCCTACACGCCACGCGACCGCTCCCATTCCTCACCCGCTACCGCACCGCTCCCACCGAACCCCAACCCGCTGACCACGTTCCTTTCCCATGCTCGTCCACATCACCCCTGTCTCCTCTCACCTCGTACTCCACCACCGCTCTCTGCTCGCATTGATGGCGTCCTCCCCAAACCCCAGCGCCGCTGCTCGTGAGAGCCTTGCCGCCAGTGAGCTCGCCGCACGCCCCGGAGCTCCCCTCGCCGCGACTGTGACCCTGCCGTCGAGCCTCTGATGTGCCTCCGCCACGCGTAGCGCCGCCTCCTCCAGCCGCTGGAAGCCTCGCTCCGTCGTGGGCCTCGCCACCATCTCCGCATTGTCCTCCTCGCCACCGTACCGTCGTGGACGCCCTCATCCCAGCGAGGCCGCGCCACCCTCTGCTCGTCCCCATGGCGCCGCCGCATCGGGCCCCGTGACGTCGACCGCCCGAGCTCGCTCAAGCGCCCCTGTCTCCACACCCTTCCTCTTCATCCGTGCCTAGCCGGCATCAAGCCGTCGCCGCGCCCTCCTTGTCCGGCCGCCCCTGCCTCGTCTCCCCGACAGTGCCGCCAGCGCCTCCTGCTCAAGCACCCCTCCCCTACACGTTCGGCAGTAGGCAGTAGTTGTCCAAGCGCGTCTGTGGCCTACCTCTGCTCCGCACACGCGACCGCCGTCTCTCCATGGTGATGATCTGCTCTGAGCTCCCGTCTCCAGTAAGCCCCCGCGTCCGCACTGCTAGCATTGGATCCTCACCTCGTATGTATGTGTGTATGTTTGTGTTTGAAGATGTTCAGTTGGTGTGGCGACAATGTTTGTGCAGATGGATTAGTGGTGGTGTTGCGCTACTTCTCGGTTACAGGATCAGAAGTTGGGCAAGATCCCCTAGTATCAACCAATGACAAGATACTTGGGCCATTACCAAGGTTTGGCGTTGCCAAGTTCCACTTCCGTCGGTCCGACGTTTTCTCACGTGATACTTGAAGACCCCAATGCCCAATCGAAGTTCGTCGTCGACAATGGAACCGCAAACCCCAAGATCTTCTCCGCGGACCCGGACTCGAGGATCGACCAAATAGAACCCCAAGGCCTTTGATGTGGAACCGCCATGCTCTCCCCACGGATCCCAAAGCACGATCCCGGAGTCCAAGGACCGATCCCGCCAGACTCGAACCTCTCAGAACCAAGACCTTCGCCCTTAATGTGATCCCCTATTCGAGACCCTATTTTATAAAATGATATCCATATTGTTGCATATTAAATTATTCATGCTTTGCATACATATCTTGGGAATTGGGGTACTTTGTCGATTCACTTAATAATTAAATATGGAGGATATATGCGGACTTTCCTAGTCTTATATCGTCTCCATTTAAATTTGTGTAGCGAATCGATGCCATATTTTGCCTTGTTAATTCAAAATTTAAATTGCGGGGTAGCTTAATAACTTGAACCTTATAATGAATTGTCGGGACCCAGTTCCGCTTAATTTTGTCTAGTCGCATCGCATCGGTGTCATGTCATGCATCATATCAAAATCATGCCAGATCTTCTGCCATAGTATTAAATAGTGCATCCGGTGTTTCTTTTAGTGCCTTGGGTCTTCACGGATTAGGATGTTGAGTTGATGCGAGTATCGACAAGTTCTCCGGTGTATCTTTGGCAGTGTTTCCCAGGCGAGCATACTCCCTCTTTCTACCTATTTTGCATTTATAGTCTTTATTTCCTGCTGTTGATCTATTACTACCCGTATTGCGATGCTTTAGTTTTCGTGTACCATTTATTTTCCCTACAGCCTCTATATTGCCTTGGACACATCCTATTGCCTGTTGTTTAATAGATAGTCAGCCTTGCGTGTCGTAGTTGCTTGCTCAAGTGCTGCTTCGTGTCGTTGTTGTTCCATCGTTGTTGCGAGGTTGGCACATGCTAAATGGTGGAGATGCTTAATGGTGGAGATGATCATGACTTTAAATACAACTATTAAATTGCTAGGATAACTAATGAAAGAGGCACCAGTGGGCAATATATGCTATTTGGTTTTTCATGTCCACTTGTGTCCCGCAGGCCCCGAGTACTTGATACATGTTCCTTGACTATTCGCACTATCCACATCCGGGAGACCCTATGGATCCCCCTTAGCCAGAGCTTGATTCATTTCTTAGTTCTTGGGGCCACCAACTAGTTTGGGGCTTTATTACTATCTTGTACTTATGCCATGCTTTACTGCTTTATTTACGATTTTGCGTGGAGCACCCGTACTGTTTAGGAATCACGGAGTGTTTTCGCGGTATCGACAAGCCCAGTCACACTTTCGGGTTCCCAGTCGTTTACAGCCATTGACGCAAACCGTGGGTCCGTCTTGAAGCCAGCCAACTTCATTGCGGGTAGCTTAATGGGGTGGGCCCCTGAAATATTTCTGAATCTTGTGGTCGCTTTGTCGTGAATGCCTCGTTGGGTTTTGAGTTGGTTTTTCCGAGGTTGATCGAGTGTGTGTTGCTATATGTGCACCCCTGCAGGGTAAAACTTTCTGAAAGCCGTGTCCGCGGTTATGGACGACTTGGAGCGCAGTATCTCGATCATAGACAAGCATAACTAAAGTAGTGCTATAAACTTGACTTAATATATGACTAGTAATCAGATTCAACTATCACGGAATGGATATTAAAATGCCAACAACTGGTGGATCTGGGGTTGTTTTGTGACATGCTGTACCTGCCTAGTAAGTATTGCAACTCCAATGGAATGTGATAACAATGCCAACAATTGCTAGGTTTTGGGATTCCTCAGGACAATTATATCTGACTAGTAAATGTTCCAACTACAACGGAATGGTGATTAAAACCACCCACTACTTATGCTTCAGGATGACTCTTGCTATCCATATCTGACTAGTAAGTGCTTCAACTATAATTGAATGAATAAAACGGCCAACTGTGTGAGTTCCTCGGTTTGACTTCCTCGTTTGGTCTCGAGGGGGAATACCAGGATGGGTTTGATTGGTGTTACTATCAGGTTGGATTCGAATAGGTCTTTCTTACCCCTCTCGAATAGCCGACAGATGTATCGAGTCGCTATAGGTTGTTTAGTGCATGTTGCGATGCCGCTTCAGTCCACCATACCTATGTAGGCGAGAGCCGCCGAATTCTAGCCTCACCGTGTACTGGCATCAGTACTGACGCTCCTCTTTTTCCTTTGCCCTTTGTCGCCACCCCTTTTGTTTTAGCAGGTTTGAGATCCACGTCGTTAGCAGGGTTACCCTTCCGGATTGGCCTGGGCAGGGTTATGGACGCCATTGGTTATTCTTCTGGGCTCTTAGCCCAGTTTGCTTCTTATCCATACTCAGATGTTGTATCGTTTTCAAGGTGAATTGGATCTTTGTACTGTATATCTGTATTCTCGACTCAATGAGTCATTGTTGTATATATATGTGTTGTGGGTGCCATCGTGAACTATTGTGTAATGGTATTACTTTGTTTTCCACCCGCACGTAAGTCCCTGGTGGGATTCCTTGAATCGTTTCTATGCGGGTTTCGCGGGAAGCACTGAAATCTGCATAGGGCCGATTCGAGGGTGTTACATAAAGGCGGTCTGCGGAATATCCGTTGCATGAATCTTAAGTTGGTGATAACCAGTCCTAAGATCAATCTTTGAGAATACCTGGGCTCCAGTCAATTGATCAAATAGATCCTCGATCTTTTGCAAGGGGTACTCGTTCTTGACGGTGACATCATTCAACTTTCTGTAATCTGTGCACAGACAGTTGCCTCCATCTTTCTTGTCGACGAATAACACTGGTGATCTCCATGGCCATGCACTTGGTTGAATCAAGCCTTTCTCTAACATGGCATCCAACTGCTTCTTCAGTTCCGCTAACTCTGAGGGGTTCATGCTATAGGGTCTCTAAGCTATAGGTCTGGTTCCGGGGATTAGTTCGATAATGAACTCAATATCCCTATCCGAGGGCATACCTAGCAATTCATCTGGGAATACATTGGGGTATTCACAGAACACTCTGACTTGGTCTATGGTGGGTAGGGCTACACTCTTGTTGCACTTGAATTGACAGGGTAAGGTTTCAGAGATATGCTCTACTGTTACTCCAGAGCTACTGGTCAGGGTGATGGCTTTCTTAGCATAGTCTATCAATCCTTTATGCTTTGACATCCAGTCCATACCTAGTACTACTTCCAATCCTTTGGTTCCAAGTACAATTAGGTTGGTATAAAAATCTATCCCATGTATTCTGATAGGCACAGCTTTGCAAATTTTTCTAGCTTTGGTAGTTCAAACCGGTGATTTGAACTATCATGACATGCTTCAAATTGGTTGGGTGAATCTTACTAGTGCATGCAAATTCTTCGGTGACAAATGAATGCGACGCTCCCAAATCAAACAATACTCTTGCTAAAACTGAGTTGACAAAAAACATACCCAGCACTACATCTGGCGCTTCCTGGGCTTCTTCTGCGTTCATGTGGAAGAGACGGCCGTTGCGGTTGTGAGGGTTCCCTGGGGCAAATCTTCTTCCTTGTTGAACACGACACTGCTGCTGAGCTGGGGCACTCACATTGGCAATGGTTGTAGTCTTCTTGGGACACTCATTGGAGTAGTGACCCTTCACTCCACACTCGAAACATGTGATCTGGGACTTGTCCTTGACTGCGACAGGTACAACATTACTGTCAGTTCTGGGTGCAGTGTTGTTGTTGTTGCTCTTGGAAGGTGCACGGTTGAAATTTTTGCCACTGTCGGAGTTCTGATTGTTACCTCTGGCCTTCCCATTGCCTCTGCTATGGTTGGGGTAGCTTGGGCGAGACGTTGGGGGTTGGTTGTTCCTTGGTGCATATCCTAGGGAGGGGTTGGGACGGTACTTCTGGTGGCTGCTGGATCCAGATTGCTACATCATACGACGCTTGCGGTTGTCATTTGCCTGGTTAATCTTCCCTTCCATCTGAATGGCAGCGTCGACTAGTTCTTCGAGATCCTCGAAACGGATGTTGATGAGGACAGTCTGCATCTCATCATGCAGTCCGTTCAGGAACCTCTCTTTCTTCTTGGCCTCCGTGTTGATCTCATCAGGTGCATATCTGGCAAGTGACAGGAATTTGTCACGGTACTCCACTACAGTCATTCTTCCTTGCTTAACCTCGCGGATTTCATTTCTCATCCTGTTGACTAGACCTTGCGGCACGTGGGTGCGGCTGAACTTTACTTTGAATGCTTCCCATGTCATCACTTGACCATGGTTCATCAGGCGGATACTGTTCCACCAAGCTCTTGCATCTCCCACCAGGTAGTGGGTGGCGAAGAGAACTGTAACAACCTCGGACCCTACGCTCTAAGTTCAAGCCTGGATGAACCAAAAGTGGTTAAAATAGTACAGCGGGGGCCTAGGGACCACCCACGTGTAGACCCGTCGACCGTCCTAACCACTTCTAGAACATCGGGACAAGAGCGAGCAACGTAGGCAACAGGCAAAGAGATCAAATACATACACAAGTGAGTATGTATGCAAGCTACCTTATAACAGTTCTCAGAGCCATACCATCTAAAAGAAATAGAAATATTGCAACGCCATACGGCAAGATCCAAATATCCTAGATAGAGATAATAGGGTAGGATAGCTCCTCATACATCAATCAACAGAGTATCAAGCGGAAGCGGGAAACAAGATCCAAATATCCTAGATAGAGATAATAGGGTAGGATGCATGCCCGGTATGCACTGCACTGCGGTATAAGATCAGACGAGACGATCCTGGCGATGTTGAGGGCGAGGCCCCTAGGAAGAAGGTTCCTGCCAAGGTTATGTGGTATTCTCCTATAATACCACGGTTAAAACGTCTCTTCAGAAATAAAGAGCATGCCAAGTTGTTGCCATGGCACATGGAAGACCGTAAGAAAGACGCAATGTTGAGACACCCCGCTGATGGGTCACAGTGGAGAAAAGTCGAGCGAGAGTACCCGGACTTCGCACGTGACGCAAGGAACTTAAGGTTTGGTCTAAGTACAGATGACATGAATCCTTTTGGTGAGCAGAGCTGCAGTCACAGCACCTGGCCTGTGACTCTATGTATCTATAACCTTCCTCCTTGGTTGTGTATGAAGAGGAAGTTCATTATGATGCCAGTGCTCATCCAAGGCCCGAGGCAACCCGGCAACGACATTGATGTGTACCTAAGGCCATTAGTTGAAGAACTTTTACAGCTATGGGCCAAACCAAGTGTACGTATGTGGGATGAGCACAAAGGGGAGCCATTTGACCTACGAGCATTGCTTTTCATAACCATCAATGATTGGCCTGCTCTTAGTAACATTTCAGGGCAGACAAACAAGGGATATAATGCATGCACACACTGTTTAGATGAGACTGAAAGTGTATATTTGGATAAATGTAAGAAGGTTGTGTACCTAGGGTATCGTCGATTTCTTCCGAACCTGCATCCAGTAAGAAAGAAAGGCAAGCATTTCAAACGTATGGCAGAACCCCGGAGGAAGCCTGTCCTCTCTACCGGTGAGGAGGTATTTAGTATGGTCAAGGACCTAGAAGTAATCTTTGGAAAAGGTCCTGGCAGTCTATCTGTTCCGAATGACGATGCCGGACACGCGCCCATGTGGAAGAAGCAATCTATATTCTGGGACCTACCCTATTGGAAAGTCTTAGAGGTCCGCTCTTCAATCGACGTGATGCACGTGACGAAGAATGTTTGCGTGAACCTGCTAGGCTTCCTAGGAGTGTATGGGAAGACAAAAGATACACCAGAAGCACGGCAGGACCAGCAACGTCTGAAAGACCCTGAAGAGCCTATGCATCCTGAGAACGAGAAGGGTAAACGATGCCACTTAACTCCTGCCAGCTAAGCTCTTACCAAAGCAGAGAAGGAAATCTTTTTTGAATGCCTAAGCAGTATCCAGGTCCCGTCTGGCTTCTCGTCGAATATAAAGGGAATAATAAATATGGCAGAGAAAAAATTCCAAAACCTGAAGTCTCATGACTGCCACGTGATTATGACACAATTGCTTCCGATTGCATTGAGGGGGCTTCTACCTGAAAATGTTCGAGTACCCATTGTGAAGCTATCTGCATTCCTCAATGCCATATCTCAGAAGGTAATCGATCCAGAAAGCCTACCAGGGTTACAGACAGATGTGGCCCAATGTCTTGTCAGCTTTGAGTTGGTGTTCCCACCATCCTTCTTCAATATTATGACGCATCTCCTGGTTCACCTAGTAGAAGAGATTGCCATTCTCGGTCCTGTATTTCTACACAATATGTTCCCCTTTGAGAGGTACATCGCAGTCTTAAAGAAATATGTTCATAACTGTGCTAGGCCAGAAGGAAGCATCTCCAAGGGCTATGTAACAGAGGAGGTCATTGAGTTCTATGTTGATTTTATTCCTGACCTTAAGGTGATTGGTGTTCCAGAATCACGACATGAGGGGAGACTGCGTGGAAAAGGTACCCTAGGATGTAAAGCAATGATATGTAGGGACGGGCATTCTCTCAATCAAGCACACTACACGGTTTTACAAAGATCTATCTTGGTTGCCCCGTATATCAATGAACACAAGAATTTAATACGCCTCTAACACCCAGAGCAGTCTGATGAATGGATTATAAGTGAACACATGGCGAGTTTTGGCGGCTGGGTGCAAAGACTTCTCACGAATAAAACCACTGTTGGGGATCAGTTGTACTTGTTGGCCAGGACACCATCTTCGACTGTATGTACTTTCCAAGGGTACGAGATAAATGGGAATACATTTTACACGATAGGCCAAGATAAAAAAGAGCACCAACCAAAATAGTGGTGTCCGCTTCGATGCAGTAGAAGACAATGGGCAAAAGACCACGTATTATGGGTTCATAGAGGAGATATGGGAACTTGACTATGGACCTAATTTTAAGGTCCCCTTGTTTCGATGCAAATGGGTCAAGCTAACAGGAGGGGGGGTTGAGGTAGACAAGAAGTACGGAATGACAACGGTGGATCTCAACAATCTTATGAAGATAGACAAGAACTTAGACGAACCATTCGTCTTAGCCAATGATATGGCTCAGGTTTTCTATGTGAAGGACATGTCTACCAAACCAAAAAAAAAGCAAACAGATACATCACACGATGAGCCAAAGCGTCACATAGTTCTTTCAGGAAAAAGAAACATCGCGGGAGTGGAGGACAAGACAGACATGTCAGAAGATTATAATAAGTTCGATGAAATTCCGCCCTTCAGAGTGAAGACTGACCCAACCATCCTGTTAAACGGCGTTGATACTCCATGGTTACGGCCGACGCGATCATAAGATTGACTATATGTATTAATTGAGCCATTTTTGGCACACATATGTATCTCAACATGGAAATCAATGTCATATTTCTTCTGTTAACAGTATATGTATTAAATGAGCCATTTTTCTTCCCGCCATTTTTTCCCGCCAGTTCTTCACTATATATATGTAGGGTTGGCCTCCATTGTCATTGCACATCTCTAGACTCATATCTGCAACCTCATCACTCCTTCCCATGGCTTCCACTGTAGCACTAACCCCCAGGGAGGCGGAGGCGCTTTGCTCCTCGAACTACCCCTACCCCCCGGGCTACTGTGTCCCCGTCGGCTGGATGCTGAGCCTCGGAGGCGTGCCGGTTCCTCCTGTCCCTCTAGGTGTGGTGCGCCGGATGGCCATCACGAACCACTACTACTTCGAGCTCACGCCGGAGCAGCGGAGGAATCCTAGATGGCATCCCGACTATTTCCCTACTTGGGAAGCCTTCTTCGTGGATCGGCGTGAGAGGGTGCTCTCTAGGCACGAGGAGGATGGCCCACCTCCTCCGAACTTCAACGAGGCCGGCCGTCGGCTATGGTGGCGCGGTTGGACTCTCCAGAGCGTCATGGCCTATGACACTGCCGCCGACTCTAACCCCCGTCCAGCCCACGCGTACTCAGCCTTCAAGGTTTAATTACGGCGACCCCGACGACGACAGCGATGACGGCGGCGGCGACTACGACGACTACAGTGGCAAGTATTACAGGTGTAGGCAGGAGCATGACTGAATCACTCCAACATTCCGAAACAAGTTCAGCTGATTGTCACTTAATCTGGCCATGTATCTTAATTTTCAGTTCTTTTATGTATCTTAATTTTCAGTCGTGCTTTATGTAACTTACTATTAGTTGCATTCGGTATTTTAGTTCCAGTTCTATCTCCTTCACAAAATGATACGATGCTCAGATTCAAGTTTATACAAAAGATGCGGCATTTAAATATCCAATCAATTCAAAAATGTTAATACAAAAATAAAATATGATTTGCTCTAATAAAATAGGGTTAGACTCCTTTTTAGATGCTTAATATCTCTTATGTTCAAAGTTTTAGGATTTGACAATTTATTTTTGTTTGAATTGAATAATCAAAATTTATATGTAAGTGTTTTAATCATTTTGGAAGATTCTCCATGGCTACGGTGCAGAAGAAAACCACAACACTAGATGTTGGTGATGTGTAATAATATATTAAACCTTTTATTTGAGACATAAATCTATGTAATTAAACCTTTTATTTGAGATAGAAATCTATGTAATGTATTAATCCTTTTATTTGAGCCACGGTAGGTGATCACACAAAGAGAAGGAACCATCACAAGAGAAGGAACCCACAAACACTAAGGATACATAGCACAACTGAAAAAATGGCGGGAAGAGAGAGGTGGGAACCGGTGGAAAGCGCGGGAATGCAGTGGCGCGGGAAACTTTCATCCCGGGTGGGGGCTCAAACCGGGACAAAAGATGGGGGGGCCTTATCTGGGGGAGGCTTATCTGGGAGGGCCTTATCTATGGGGTGGCTAACCTTTATACCGGCTGGTGGGTGGAACCGGGACTAAAGGCGGTTTTTGTGTCATCTAACAAAACTGTCGGTGGGATAAGGACGCGTGGGTAACCTTTAGTACCGGGTGGGGGCTCAAACCGGGACTAAAGCTGTCGGTAGGATAAGGACGTGTGGGTGGACGCACTGCTCGATGAGATAAAGCATGTAGCGCACGACGCCCTGTCGGAGGAAGAAGACAAAGTAGAAGCGGCACCATGCCTATAAAAGGAGCATCGATACGCCATGGCAAGCAACTCAACAGGCCAACATGGACGGAGAGTTTCATCCCCATGGATGGAGGAAAGGGTTCGGAAATCTCCCATGGCGGAACTTCTCGAAGATGCCCTTGGTGCACACGCCGTATGGCATCTTCGGAAGTTCCGCCTCGGAAAATATTTTCCTGCTAGCCCGTGAAAGACTCCATCTCCGCCTCCCTGGGGTTAGAGGTATGGTGGAAGCCATGGAATAGAGTGGAGAGAGGCGGCAGATATGAGTCTAGATGTGCTATGGCAACGACCAAGCCAACATGGATGGAGAGTTTCATCCCCATGGATGGAGGAAAGGGTTGGGAAATCTCCCGTGGCGGAATTTCTCGA
Source organism: Avena eriantha (assembly GCA_910589775.1). Taxonomy (NCBI): domain Eukaryota; kingdom Viridiplantae; phylum Streptophyta; class Magnoliopsida; order Poales; family Poaceae; genus Avena; species Avena eriantha. The sequence continues at coordinate 401,094,036 of OU342744.1, read as the reverse complement.
AGATGCCCTTGGTGCACATGCCCTATGGCATCTTCGGAAGTTCCGCCTCGGAAAATATTTTCCTGCTAGCCCACGAAAGACTCCATCTCCGCCTCCCTGGGGTTAGAGGTATGGCGAAAGCCATGGGATAGAGTGGAGAGAGGCGGCAGATATGAGTCTAGATATGAGTTTTAGGATTTGACAATTTATTTTTGTTTGAATTGAATAATCAAAATTTATATGTAACTGTTTTAATCATTTTGGAAATTTTCATCTAAAGTAAATATAATTTTTTTTACATGAATGGATAGATATTATTTTTCTGAAAATTATGATATATTATTCATATTTTTCTGAGTTGAAATGAATAAGATATGAATTTTCTAAATTCATATCCTATTTTTTGAATTATAAATGCCCCCACCCCTTTAAATAAATGCATGAAATAAATGCCCCCCCTTTAACACCGGTTCCAGCCACGAACCGGTGTTAAAGGGGGGCGCATTTATTTCTTTTCACGCGCGCACCCCCCCTTTAACACCGGTTCGTGGCTGGAACCGGTGTTAAAGGGGGGGTTATAACGCCCTTGCCCTTCCTTCTTCCCCCCAGCCAGATCGAAACCGTCGTCTCCTCCGGCCTCTCTGCCTCCGACGACCATCGCCTCCGCGTCGACGACCATCTCCGACCATCTCCGTCGCGCGCTACATGCTCAAGGTGAGCTTCCGGTTCGAAGGGACCACCTTCTCGTCCTCCTCCCGCTCTGTATCGAGCTCGCGTCGCGCGCCTGCCCTTCACTGCCATAGACCACCGTCGTCGCTGCTGCTCCGGCGACCAAAAGTCAGTTGCGCCGCTAGTATCTAGTCCGCCTGGACGCGCTCGCCCGAACGCAGCCCCGCGCGCGCCCTCTATCGCTGTCACCGGTGATAACCGACGGTGGCCACTACGATGACGTCACTGCGGCAGTGGTCGGCGTGGCCCGTGGGCCCGTTGACCGCTAACCGCCACGGTGGCATCCGACGTGGCCTCGGGCCCGTCCGTCTGTTGCAGTGGCTAGACCCAGCCCCGGTGAGAAACAACCTAAAAGGTTTTTAAATGGTTTAATAATTTCAGAAATTGGTTTAAATCTTATAAATTCAATAACTAATTATTTATAAGTTAGAAAAATATGTATAATATATCAAAATGTCCATAAAATTGAGATCTATTTGCTTAAGCTATAATCATGCATTGTTAAGCAACTTAAATGACAATTTTAATTATAGAACTAAATCAGCCCCTCATAGGTGTTCTGGGGTTCCCCTGTTCTAGGGTTTGTACCCTTCGGACCCTGTTTAAAATGATCAAGCATGCCCTAGGTTTTCATTTAAGATCTATTTAACTTGTCATATCATCATACTTGCTTGATCATTGCATCGATGCCATGTGTTGATTGTTGTTCTCCCTTTCTTTCCGATGTTTGCTTCTTCCCGGTAGAATACGATACCGACTCCGAGATCGAAGACCGAGATCAACATCATCGAAGCTTGAAGAACAATACTTGATCAACTATAATCAAGTCAAGCACAAGGCTTCCAAAGATCTATATCTGGGTATCAACAAACAAGGCAAGCATAGCCTCACACATAAAAGAATCCTATGATTTTGAAAGTATTTCATTCTTGCCATGATGCATACGATTCTACTATGGTATTTTATCAATAGATAGAGTATCCTATCCGTTGCATTATTCCCTATGAGCTTATATTACCCGATCCACTGCTCCTAGCATAACTAGGTTTGGCTTGTGTGCATTGCTCCCCGAAGCTGAGAAGGCCCTACGCGACAGAGGGATCACACCCCAGACACATGGGTGGGACCTACGTGCAAAGACTTGGTTCTACGAAATCGGGGCAAGGTTGGACCCAGAAACAGGATTGTGTATCTTCCCAACCATCCTTGCCAAATCCGTCACTGAACTCATCACGGCATATGAGGAAACAGCCGCCAGGACCTTCCATCCTGACAGAGAGAATGACCAGCTCACACGCGCCATCGGTAAAAAAGAACACCCTGGACATGCACAAGGCACAGGGGGTATGACGTGGAAGGATGGGTTTGCCGAGTGGAGCGACTCTTATAGATGGCGCGGCAGAAAAGAAAAAGAGCGTACAGAGCGGATGACACAGATAGAACATGCACTTGTGGCGCTGCATGCGCAAGTGAATGCACAACAGAGCCATCAAGCTACTGGCCCATCTAAGCGGCAGGAAGAGCCTGCATTGGAATCTGCCAGCGGCCCAGACTCTGCGCGGAAAAGCAGCGTGGCTTCCACGGAGAACGTGCAGCCCACGCTTGAAATGGCGGGTCCTCGATACCCCGTGGATGAGATCACGGAGAGAGAACACGCTGAGCTGCATGTGAGATTAATGGGCTTATCCATTAAGGTGGTTGTCGGCTATGCCTTACCTCCTGTAGCTAGTGGAACTTACCACTGTCGACCGATTCCAGATGGCTATGCTATTGTCGGGGTGGATGAGGTTGTGAAGGAATATGAGGAAGCACAGCTTGACCATGCTACAGGTGAAGGGGAAACTCAACTCAAATTTGCAGTGAAAACAACCATTCTTTGGAAGAAGGAACACATCGTGCTTCCAAATTGGAGGCCACTGGCACCCCCGCTGTCTCCGCAGCGTCAGTAGTCTGAGCCGCTTCAGCCATCTCCTGCGCGGCAGCCATCTCCGGCGCTTCAGCCATCTCCTGCGCGGCAGCCATCTCCGGCACGCCGGCCATCTCTAGCCCGTCAGCCATGTCCGGCGCTTCAGCCATCTCCTCAGCGTAAGCGGAAGAGCACTGCCACGAAGAGCATCACTAGCACTGCCACAAAGAAATCCGCAGGAAACCGTACGCCAAAGAGTTCAAAAAACTACGTCCCGCAGCCTTCCGCCAAGCCATTGCCGGTTTTACCGTGGAATCGCAGAGAAGAGGAGACCAATAGGATCTCGGAAGAAGAGGTCAAGAAATTCTTTGCACCTAGACGGGCCGAGCCAAAGGAGAAAATAGATCCGGCGGTGGTGGAGAAGTTTTACAAAAATCTTTTGAAACCTGAAACCCCACTTGTGCCGGACTACGAGCGCCAGATTTTGAAGGCGGATGCAAGGCGCCGTAGGGAGACTGAAATTAGCAGTCGTGCGGCACCCCAGAAAATAGTTCCCATGCTCGGAGAGCAGGAAAACCAATCATGCGCCCCGCTCCAAGTGTTCGACACACGGGACGCTCCTCCCGTAAATGATTACGAGGCAGAGCTACAAAGAAAGGCCAATGAGATGGGGATGACTTACATTGCATACTTGAACATCATGGGAGACAACTTGCCCAAATGCAATGCCAACCCCATACAGCCATGGAAGTATGGGAAGAATCTCGTCAAGAAAGAGGAGCTCAAGAATCTACCAACAAAGATGCGAATATTGCACAAGTGGTACCTTGATTTCTGCAAGACGAGAAAGGAAGAATGGATCACGACACATATAAGAGATGAGATTTTCTTGTGCGGAGACGACGAGATCGACTTCAACATTGAAGACTTGCATTTTCTATTCAATCAGAAGGAACTCGACAAAGCTGCCATCAGCCTTTATTGTGTGTAAGTACTATTTTTGTATTTTCTATCTCATCTCATTCACTTTATTAATTGCATGTATATATATATGCTCACCATATATGTATATACTATTATGCAGGAAAAAGGTTATGGAATGCATGAAAGGAGGACCTTTTGACATTAGGTTCGTTGACCCAAATAGAGTTCATGAAGAAGTGGTAAGAACCAAACCCGGGCAAACAGAAGATTTATTGCTAAGGTCTTTACTGAGACAACAAACCAAAAGGGAAATACGATTGCCTTACAACTTCTCGTGAGTACTGTTACCCTCTCTTGTACACATTCTGTTTCGGCTTACTCGATGTTAAGTGTAACTGATGATGAGTTATGCGTGCGTAGGTTCCACTTTATTCTGCTAGTCATTCAACCTGACTCAGGAAAAGTCCTTGTCATGGACTCGTTACGAAAAGAAAAAGAGCTATGGGCAGACTTTAGAGAGATGCTCCAGAGGTAATTTCAATCATATTATCGCACTAGATCGGCAACTTTCGTGACAACTAGTAATTAATTACTCCTTTATTCATTTTCTTTGCCGGACAGGGTTTAGAAAAGGTTCACGGGCAGGGCCGTGGGTGAATGGTCAGAAGAACTAAAATTTGTAGACCAAAATGTAAGTAATACTAGCTAGCTAGGTCTGCGTATCTCTTTGATTCTGCTTCCAATTCCATTATATCATGCTTTATTGATTATTATTTTGATTGAACTCTCTATTCTCATAAAGTGCGCGCATCAGGGACACGGCATTAACTTATGTGCGTACTATGTTTGCGAGTTCATTCGCAACACGATATGTGCGACGGGCCAAGACGCACTAGAACAACTTAGAGTAAGTAAACAAAGTACACAACATTATTTTATTACCATCAATTGTGTTGAGTTTTATTCTTATAAATATATTGACCCCATTCTTCATATATATTCAGATCGAACGGATGCAGGACCAACTCTTACCATTTGACCGCATACGAGCCATTCAAGAGGAATTGGCGGGGTTCATACTTGATGAGGTCGTCACGCCTGGCGGAGAACTCTTTAGATATCCACCAAAATGAACGTTGTATATATGCTTGAACGTGTTTATCTTGTACTTGATGCTTCAACGTTTACGGAGAATACCACACAATGACGATGTTGTGTATAATACTAGTTGCTTAATTATTCATGTACTTGTATGTACCGATGACGATGTATGTGTATACCGCTCCTGATCCATTTCCCCTCCCCCCCTCCCCGTCCCCGTCGCCCCGCAGAAATACGCCCAGAACGGGGCAGGGGCAGAACTCTGCCGCGGCAGAGATTTAGGCCGTTTTCCTGCCACGGCAGAGATTTATCTCTTTTTCCTGCCGCGGCACAGAACCTTTAACACCGGTTCGTGTTACGAACCAGTGTTAAAGGGGGGGGCCTGAGCCCTGCGGCAGCCCCACGTGTGCCACCCTTTAACACCGGTTCGTATAAGAACCGGTGTTAAAGGGGGGGCCCTTCTAACACCGAACCCTCAACAGCGGTTCTACAACCGCTATTAGAGGGCCCCCCAAACCGGTGTTAGAGGGGGAGGTGTGCACTAGTGATGGAAAGAAAGTTATGAAGTCCATCTCTACTTTCTCCCATTTCCATTCCGGAGGCTTCAATGGCTGTAGAAGACCGGAAGGTTTCTGATGGACAGCTTTCACTCTGCGGCAGACATCACACTCGGAGACATACTTGGCACAATATTGTTTCAACCCAGGCCACCAATATTGTGTTTTCAGATCCATGGACATCTTAGTGCTGCCAGGGTGCATAGAAAGAACATAATCATGCGCCTCCTTGAGAACTTGCTCTCTTAAACCCGGGTAGTTCGGACCAAACATCTGGTGTTCAAAGAAAAGAGCGCCTTGGTCGTCGACGTGGAAGGACTCATACTTCAGAAGCTGAATGTTGGAGATGATCGTTTTAGTGTAAGGATCACCAAGTTGAATGGAGCGAACTTTTTCTTCCAAGAGAGGTGTTGCCAGAAGATTCAGAAGATACCCTTGATCCACAATTTCAAGGTTGAGCTGTCGGAATTCCTCGCACAAGAGAGGTTGTTGTTCTTCCACCATGAGGTTGTTGACATAAGCTTTTCGGCTAAGAGCATCGGCCATCACATTAGCTTTGCCCAGAGTGTAGTTGATTGTCAGATCGAAATCATTAATTGCTTCAATCCACCTCCTCTGACGAAGGTTGAGATCCGGTTGTGTGAAGATATACTTCAGACTCTTGTGATCAGAAAAGATCTCACAATGGTTGCCAAGCAAGTAGTGCCTCCATACTTTCAAAGAAAAGACAACTGCTGCGAGTTCTAGGTCATGTGTAGGATAGTTGATCTCATGCGTCTTCAACTGTCGAGAGGCATAAGCAACAACTTGTTTTTCTTGCATAAGGACCTCACCCAATCCTTGCAAGGAGGCGTCACAGAATATCTGGAAAGGTTTTGATGTATCTGGAGGAATCAAGACTGGTGTGGAAGTGAGCTTCTCTTTGAGGGTTTCAAAGCTTGCTTGACATGCAGGAGACCAAAGGTATTTCTTGCCTTTCTTGAGGAGATCGGTAAGAGGCTTCGCAATCTTCGAAAAGTTCTGATCGAAGCGACGACAGTAACTAGCCAAACCAAGGAAACTCCGGACTTCTTTGACATTTTTGTGTGGAAGCCACTCAACAATTGTCCGAAGAGTGTCTGGGTTAACGGCAATGCCCTTGGAAGAGATGACGTGACCAAGATACGTGACTTCGGGAAGCCAAAATTCACACTTGGAGAACTTTGCATACAGGCGGTTCTCACGAAGCTTGTTTCGGACACACCGAAGGTGTTCTTCATGTTCTTCTTTTGACTTTGAATAGACTAGAATATCATCCAGATAGACCACGACGAACTTATCAAGATACTCCATGAAAACCGAGTTCATAAGCCTCGAGAAGGTGGCAGGTGCATTGGTGAGACCGAAAGACATGACCGTGTACTCATACAGGCCATAGCGGGTGGTGAAAGCTGTTTTGGGAACATCTTCCTTGCGAATCTTGATTTGATGATATCCACTTCTCAAGTCAAGCTTAGAGAATACCACGGCTCCCGCTAGCTGATCGAAGAGATCATTAATCTGCGGAAGGGATATTTATTCTTGATGGGTTTAGCATTGAGAGCCCGATAGTCAACACAAAGTCTATCAGTCTTGTCTCGCTTCTTCACAAAGATGGTTGGGCTACCCCAAGAAGAAGTGATGTGCTGAATGAAACCGAACTCCTCTTGTTCATCAAGCTGACGTTTAAGTTAGGCCAACTCAGCAGGACCCATTTTATAAGGCCACTTGGAGATAGGAGCGGTACCAAGTTCAAGCTCAATCACAAACTCGACCTCTCGATCAGGAGGCATACCCGGTAACTCTTCAGGAAAAACATCTGGGAACTCACGGACTACCGGGACAATCTGAATAGCCTCCATAGCATCATCATTCAGAGCCGCCAAAGAGAAAAGCTGAATTGCAGGAGTCAGACTTGGAGAATAGACTATCTGGCCTTCAGGAATTTTCAGAGAAACCGAGCGTTCAGCAGAATCAATCACAGCTGCATTTGCTATTAATCAATCCATGCCCAAGATAACATCAATGTTATAATTGCCCAGAATAATTAAGGAAGCTGGGAACGAAGAACCACCAATCTCAATTTGATTGCCATGGCTGATTTTAGAAGCCCTCATGTTTGATCCAGGAGATTGCACCATGAGGCGAGTTGGTAAAGCATCAAAAGGTAACCCATTACTCTCTGCAAACTTGTATGACACGAATGAATGCGATGCTCCAGAATCAAATAAAACTCATGCAGGAACTGAGTTAACGGGAAGCATACCCATCACAACTCCAGGTGCATGCTCAGCTTGAGCGACGCTGACACAGTTGGCACGAGCAACAGTAGACCCGGGCTTGGTATTGATGTTGAGAGCCCACGGTGGAGGTGCACGAACCATAGAAGAACTTGCCGCAGGTCTTGGAGGTGGTGGAGGAAGAGCTTTGTTGTTCATGGGACAAGTCCAGTGTTGATGCCCAGTGTTCCCACAAGTGTAGCAAGCACCAGGTGGACGTGGAGCAGCGTAGCCAGGGACTCAGCCAGGCGCTCCAGGGTAGTTGTGGTTGTAGCCCCTAGGAGCCGCGGTGAAGGAGTTTGGTGGCCTTTCTGCGTAGCTTGGAGTTCTTGGTGGAGTAGGGAGTGGCGGTGCGGTATTAGAAACCCACACGCGGCGCTTAGAAGGAGCTATCATAGATGAAGAGCTTGCTGCATCAGGGCTGTGTTTCTTGGACTCCTTAAACACTTGTCTACTTGCTTCCTCCTTTAGAGCTATATGTTGGAGTTCTAGAAAAGACCCTGTCCTTGCATGAGTGATTGCATATTTGATAGATGCATTGAGTCCTTGCCTGAACCTCTTTTGCTTCTTCTTGACATCAAATATCTCATCGCCACCATACCGAGAAAGATTCATGAAGTTTCTGATATAGGTATTGACATTGTCATTGCCCTGCTTGAGGTTGAGAAACACTTCCTTCATCCTTTCCATGACAATTTATGACAGGTATTGCTCTTTGCAAGCCCCAGTGAACTGCTCCCAAGTAGGCTAAAAACCAGAATGGTTTGCCTTCAGGTAATTCTCCCACCACAGAGCTGCGTCTCCCTTCAGAAGGTGCGTGGCACATTTTACGCATTCTTGCTCTGGAACATCAGCAGTCATCAGCAACCTTGACATCTCACGCAGCCAATCATCAGCGTCCAGTGGTTGATCAGACACCTCAAAGTGGCGCGGGTTGAACTTCAGAAAACTCTTGATGTCTCCTCGCTTGGGAGGTGGAGGTAGCGGAACAAACTCATTCCGCCTGACACTTTCTTCAAAACGTTGCTGGTTCTGCTACATTGTTCCCAAGGCATTTGCAATACTTGCCAACGCATCCCCTAGTTCAGGTGGTATGTCCTCCTCATTGCGGCGTGGTGGTCCCATCCTGGGATTGATATAAAACTCAAGTCAGTACCATAATGGAGAATTATAATAATCCAAAATAGTACCAAAATGGAATTAACCAAGATTAAGGATATAAATCACTAGGATGATAATAAAATATCAACAAAGTTCAGAGCACCTAGAAGATATTAAGCATATCGCACACGACTGAACTAGGAGTGTGGTACACAAAACTATCAAAGAAAAATTTTCCGCAAATTTCGGCATTAAAATACCACTATATGCGCAAAACCCTTAACGAATCAAGATTAGTAACTCTACCAATTCAATATACAAGAGCGAATGATAAACGTAGTGGTATGGTCGCGACTCCATCCCGCACTCAAATCATTACTCTGCACATGAATAAGTAAAACACATATCCCAACTTCCTTCCTTCTTAAGATGAACCTAAAGATTAGCAACTACAGAAACAAACACCCCTAACAAGATAGCGTCGGATAACAAAGATTAAGACAGATCTCGTCGGTATACAACGAATCAAATAGATCTCGTCGATATACAACGAGTCAGATAGATCGCGTCGGTTTACAAAAGCCTGTCAGTATGGAATGTACCAACACTTGATAACCAAAAGGCAGATAGCGATAACAATTTGTATGCAATAGATAGACAAGGAATTCACACACACACACTCACACAACCTATGGTACTACGGAACCCAGAACACGTGAATCCTAGTTTGAATTTTCGGAGAGGATCGAAAATGTTACACTTCCTTACCAGAAAAGGGTGGGTGGGTAAGAAGAAAAATGGAAGCAGTCCTACTCTCACGTTTTGTTTTTCCCGAGTATACATAGCTACCAAAATATTTGCTAGACTGACAACGACCATTTGGCTGAGACCCTGAAGGGCGGGATGGCTCTGATACCAATTGTAACAACCTCGGACCCTACGCTCTAAGTTCAAGCCTGGATGAACCAAAAGTGGTTAAAATAGTATAGCGGGCTATAAACCTAGTTGATAGATCTAAGTATAACACTGCTATGCCAAGAAATGATGAGACACTTTGAGGCAAATGTCGGGCCATGACAACATTGAATGGGCTATAAGCCTCTCTTGGTTGGCTAGAAACACCATCATCAAATTAGTGGTTGTGTGAGTCAACACTTGGCCAAAATGATCCCACCAAGTTGAGACATCTAAGTATCAGAGTGCTATGCATAACCATGACACACACTTGCTGCATATATGGGACCATGCCAACATTTCATGGGATCTAAACCTATCTTAGATGTCTAGAAACACCTTCATCAACTTGTGGTTGTATGATTCATCACTTGGAAAACATAATCCTACCTAGTTGATAGATCTAAGTATACCAATGTTATGCCAAGACATGATGATGCACTTTGAGGCAAATTGTGGGCCCATGCCAACATTGCGTGCGCTATAAACCTCTCTTGGTTGGCTAGAAACACCATCATCAACTTAGTGGTCGTGTGAGTCAACACTTGGCCAACATGATCCCACCTAGTTGCTACATCTAAGTTTGAGAGTGCTATGCAAATCCATGACACACACCTATGGCAAATGTGTGCCCATTCCAACATTTCATGGGATCTAGACCTATATTAGCTGTCTAGAGACACCTTCATAAACTCGTGGTTGTCTGAATCATCACTTGGACAATATAATCCTACCTAGTTGATAGATCTAAGTATAACACTGCTATGCCAAGACATGATGAGACATTTTCTGGTAAATGTGTTCCCGTGCCAACATTGTTGTGGCTATAATACTCGCTTGGTTGGCTCGAAACACCATCATCAAATTAGTGGTTGTGTGAGTCAACACTTGGCCAACAAATCCATGACAAACATTTATGGTAGATGTCTGCCCATGCCGACATTGCATGGGATCTTGCTCATATTATGTGTCTACAAAACCCCTTCATCAACTTCTGGTTGTATGAGTCATCACTTGAATAACATGATCTTACCTAGTTGATAGATCTAAGTATAAGACTGGTATGCCAAGATTTGATGAGCCACCTTGTGGCCGATGTGGGCCCATGCCAAAATTGCATTGGCTATAGACCTCTCTTGGTTGGCTAGAAACACCATCATCAACTTAGTGGTTGTGTGAGTCAACAGTCGGCCAACATGATTGTAACATTCCAAAATTTCCGAATTTTGATATGTTAAAACTAAATAAATCAAGTTGATTGAATTGTTTGTTATTGTTGAAATTTTTTAAAGAAATAAAAAATTTGAGGACTTGTTTAAAAACGTTCCTAAATATCATTGAAAAGAGTGGATTAACATGACTATCCAATTGACTACGAAATTTTTAAACATATCTAAGAAAATAGTCTCTTTTCTTCATGTTTATTTTGAGTTTTGAAGTACCTAGATTTTTCCAAACACTTAATATGACATTTCCAAATATAAGAAACAAGTCGGAAAATACCGTACGGGGTTAATTGTTGTTTTTTCGCATTTTTGACTCTCGTGAATATTGTAAATAGTTTCCAATTGAAAGAAAAATTCATGGAGAGAATATGATATGACTTCTTCACAATAAAAGGTTGGAAATTGATTACATAAAAATCTATTCCTATGTGGAGTCTAATTTGATTTATACATTTTTTTCCTTTGAAATTTGAGTCCAGAATAATTTTATTTTAGGGTTTGAAATAGTAATGAAAAACATTATTTGAAAATGCATAAGTAGCCATGCGAGGCTAAAGTGCATAAAATATATTTCTTTATATAAAATTTCGAATTGGAACGTTCCCTATCTCCAGTAACACTATTTGGATTTATACAAAAAAAATTATTTTTTCCTGAATAGTATTGGAGCCATTTGAAAAAAGAAAAAAGAGCCGGGCGTCGGTAGGTGTGCATGCACGCATTCAAACCTGTCTATCCATGAAGTCAGTAGGATCGTACTCCCTCTCTTTAGTGCTACTCCCTCTGTTTTAAAATATAAGATGTTTTAGATTTGTAAGATAAATGTATCTAGAGCTCTTTTAATGTTTAGGTTCACTCCAAACCTAAATGAATCTAGATATTAAAAGAGGTCTATATATACTTCATTCACAAAGCTAAAACATCTTATATTATGAAACTTAGAGAGTATGTTTTTTGTGACAAGGGACCGACCTGTCATCCCTTGGCTCTAGCAGGAGACCAATGTCCTCACGAGTTCTCGTCAAGAGCCCCAGAAAATCTCGCCTTTCTCGATTGATTCAACCGATTTCTTGTACCCTAGCCCATGCCAAACCTTCCGATAAATACCACCTACTCTCTCTCGTTCGATTTTTCTACAAATTGCTAGGATTCCGAAATCATAAACCAAGAAAATAGATCTCGCCGGAGTTCTTCGTTTCTGAAGCTTTGAAGACATGGTTTCCATATACTGCAGTAGCTTTTGATCTCTTCCCCACCTGTTATTAATTCCCTACTCCACCGCTCTCTCCTTTACCTTTTCTCATCTACAGAAGCCGGAGTTCCTCGCCGTCAGATAAGTTCCAGCCAGACGGCTGTAGCATGCATGTTAGGAGAGGAAGAAGACCAGCAACCACACAAAAGAGTCCGCCTCTTGATCATGGACATCGTCCAACCCTTCCCTGGGCCACGGACACTGCCGAACATAGCCGTCGACCACGACTGTACCGCCATAGCCACCCTCCTCCTCGTCGACGTCATGCACCGCCGCTGGTAAGCTGCCGCCGCTCACAGCCGATGATTCCTTCACGTGGAGTAGCGCTCGGACCCCCTTCTCCTCTATTTTAGTTTATATCCTACTCTGGTTACCCATCCTGATGTTTGTACTCGTGCTAGGAACGATGAGCTAGCTTCACGACCGTTCCGGAGATGCGGCATGGATCGCACGGTTCAGCGGAGTTTGAAGCAGATACTGCACCAGTTGTCGACCGTGCTGACGGGTTCACTGTATCGAGATAGCCGCCACCCCGAAGCACACTGACCACCGGATGACCGGAGTGACTTCGTATGCAAGCGCCGTCATCTCCGAAATCCATCAACGCTGGTTAGTCTCTGTTACCCACGTTCAAGAGATCCACTGTTTTTATTTTGTAATGCATTTTTATTTCCCACTGCTTCCCACTATGTTTTCGCGTCTTTTTTCTCTAACCGGATCTTTTAGTACCAGTTGGAGCCACTAACTAGGACTAAATATATTTCCCTCCATTTCTCACTGCTTCCCGCTATGCTTTCCTCCCTTTTTCCTCTAACCGGGCCTTTTAGTCCCATTTGGAGCCACTATCCGGGACTAAAGATATTTTCCCCAATTTCCCACCGCTTCCCACTATGTTTTCCCGTCCTTCTTCCCCTCTATATCTAGGCTAACCGTGCCATGGCTATCCACACATCCACACCTTCCTCTCTTAACAGTGGACACCGCATACTGGGTTATTTTGACACTCAAGAGGCCGAGGCGTTATGCACCTCCAGCTACCCATGCCCGTCGGGCTACTGGCTGCCCGCTGACTGGATGTTGAGTGTTGGAGGAGTTCATGTCCCTCCCGTGGCTCAAGGTTCCGCCCCCCAGGCGGCCATCACGAAACACTTGTACCTAGAGCTCATGACAGAGCAACGGATGGATCCCCATTGGGATCCTGACAACTACCACACTTGGAATGCATTCTTTGCTAACCGTCGGGAAAGGGAGCTCGCCAGGTACAAGTGTGATGGCCCGCCCCCGGTGAACCACAATGAAACTGGTCGTCGCCTGTGGTGGGATAACCGGATTATCGCCTATGTGATGTGCTACATCACTGAGGGAGAGCATCCTCGCCTGCAGTACCTACACTTGCACCCACCTCAAAGCCACAATATGGGTGGTTGTGGTGAAGGCCGCGGACGTAGCGGCATCGTCATTCGGGATTCCCCTCCCCCCGGATCGTGAATCCGAGGCCGGAGTGGCAGGGAACCCCAGAATATGTCATGGTTCACGGTCCCCAGTTTCCCCCTACACAAGCCGGGGAAGGGCTGAGGATCCCCTAAATATGCCATAGCGACGACGACAAAGATGATTTGGAAGATGATACTGAAGTTGTGTACTATAGGGCTAGACATGATTATGATTAATCCATTGGCTAGGACGAATGGTTCGCCTATGTACCCAAGATTGTCGAGAGATCCACTGTTTTCATTCTGTAATGCACTTTTATTCTAGCACAAATAGGAGTCATTTGACCTACGAGCGCTGCTTTTCGTAACCTTCAATGATTGGCCTGCTCTTATTAACCTTTCAGGACAGACAAACAAGGGATACAAGGCATGCACACACTGTTTAGATGATACTGAAGCTACATATTTGCATAAATGTAAGAAGGTTGTGTACCTAGGGAATCGTCGATTTCTTCCGACCAATCATTAAATAAGAAAGGAAGGCAAGCATTTCAAAGGTGCGGCAGATTACCAGAAGAAGCCTGACCTCCCTACTAGTGATGATGTATTTGGTATAGTCAAGGACATAGAAATAATCTTTAGAAAGGGTCCTGGTGGTCAACCTGTTCCGAACAACGTTGCTACCAGACACGCGCGCATGTGGAAGAAGAAATCTATATTTTGGGAGCTACCCTACTGAAAAGTCCTACGTGTCCGCTCTTCAATCGACGTGACACACGTGATGAAGAATCTTTGCGTGAACCTGCAAGGCTTCCTGGGCGTGTATGGGAAGACAAAAGATACACCAGAAGCACGGGAGGACTAGCAACGTATGAAAGACCCACAAAACATGCATCCACAGAACAAGACGGATAAAGGGCGTCACTTAAGTCCTGCCAGCTATGCTCTTACGAAAGCAGAGAAGGAAATCTTTTTTGAAGTCCTTTATAGTATCAAGGTGCCGTCTGGATTTTCGACTAACATAAAGGGGATAATAAATATGGCAGATAAAAAATCCAAAACTTGAAGTCTCATGACTGTCACTTGATTATGACGCATTTGCTTCTAATTGCATTGAGGGGGCTTCTACCGGAAAATGTTCGAGTACCCATTGTGAAGCTATGTGCATTCCTCAATGCAATATCGCAGAAGGTGATCAATCAAGATATTCTGACAAGGTTACAAAAGGATGTCGTCCAATGTCTTGGTAGTTTTGAGTTGGTGTTCCTAGAATCCTTCTTCGGTATTATGACGCATCTCCTAGTTCACCTAGTCGAAGAGATTCCATTATCGGTCCTGTATTTCTACACAATATGTTCCCCTTTGAAAGGTTCATGGGAGTGTTAAATAAATATGTTCATAACCGTGCTAGACCAGAAGGAAGCATCTCCAAGGGCTATGGAACAGAGGAGGTCATTGAAATCTGTGTTGACTTTATTCCTGACCTTAAGCCGATTGGTGTTCCTAAATTGCGACAGGAGGGGAGATTGAGTGGAAAAGGCACGCTGGGAAAGAAAGCAATGATTAGGGACGAACAATCTTTCACTCAAGCACACTACACTGTTCTACAGAATTGCACCTTGGCAGCTCCATATATCGAGGAACACAAGAATATTATATGATCCAAAAACCCGGGAAAGCCTGACTCCGGGATTAGAGATGATCACATGAAGACTTTTGGCAGTTGGTTGCGAACATATCTAATGAATGACACCACTATTGGAGATCAGCTCTACTTGCTGGCTGGGTCACCATCTTCTACTATATTGAATTACCAAGGGTACGAGATAAATGGGAATACATTTTACACGATCACCCAAGATAATAAGAGCACCAACCAGAACAGTGGTGTCTTCTTTAATGCAATCGACGAGAATGGAAAAAAGGACACATGCCATGGTTACATAGAGGAGATATGGGAACTTGACTATGGAGTTTCTTTTAAGGTCCCATTGTTTCGGTGCAAATGGATCAATATGAATGGAGAAGGGGTAAAGGTAGTCCAGTTGTATGGAATGACAATAGTAGATCTCAACAATATTGGTTACAGAGATGAACCATTCGTCCTAGCCAATGATGTGGCACATGTTTTCTATGTGAAGGACATGTCCTGCATACCGAAAAAAGAAAAAATAAGCAAACGAATATATCACATGATGAGCCAAAGCGTCACATAGTTCTTTAAGGTAAAAGAAATATCGTTGGAGTCAAGGACAATATTATAATAACTTTGATGAAATTCTGCCCTTCATAGTGAAAACTGACCCAAGCATCCTGTTAAGCAAAGAAGGTGCTCCATGGCAATGTAAATCGTTCGCGTGGTGTCATATTATATGACATAGTTGCAAGGAAAAGTACCAAACTTGGTATATTGATTATGTCTCGAAAAAACCTTCACAAAATGACCTATCATGTTAGAGGTTTCATGGCTTTCAGTCCATATCACCAATGTTATGTGCATAATCGAGGCATAGTTTGTGATTCTGTGCCCATATTGTGCATGCATGTGCATCTTGGGATAGCTAACAATGTTGTAAGAGGAAGTTTTATTTTTCGTCGTATGGAAAAGCCATTTTCTATTTTCCGAGTGCCAAAGTCGGGACATTTTGTGAAGCAACACCAAACGTTAAATAAAAAATTGGTACCACCCCATTTTTAAAAATACTAGACCATCTTACATGAACAATGTCCCAACCGGGGATTTTAAAACCTTTCCGTCCACCCCTAGAGAAATAGACAAATGTCTACCGAATCGGTAGGAAGTGGGTCCAGTTTGACCTACGGGTGCATGATCTAATGCTTGTGATTTTTTGAAAAAATATTTTTTAGACTCATAATGTGATGTTTCTTCAGAGATCCAATGCAAGTTTTTAACGAGGCTCATCCCCTATCTTCATGCCTGTCCTTATGACCATTGTTAGAAATAGGTAAATTTTCAAACGGGCATAAGAATTTGAAAAACGATCTGAACAATGTAAATCCTTCCCATGGTGTCATATTATGTGACATAGTTGCAAGAAAAAATACCAAACTTGGTATATTGATTATGTCTCGAAAAAACCTTCACAAAATCACCTATCATGTTCGAGGTTTCATGGCTTTCAGCCCAAATGACCAATGTTATATGCATAATCGAGGCCTAGTTTATGATATTGTGCCCATATTGTGCATGCATGTGAATCTTGGGATGGCTAAAAATGTTGCAGGAGGAAGTTTTATTTTTCTTCACATGGAAAAGCCATTTTCTATTTTCTAAGTGCCAATATCAGGGCGTTTTGTGAAGCAACCCCAAACGTTAAATAAAAAAATGGTACCACCCCATTTTTAAAAATACTAGACCACCTTAAATGAACAATATCCCAACTGGGAATTTTAAAACCTTTTCGTCCACCCTTGGAGAAAAAGACAAATGTGTACCGAATTGGAAGGAAGTGGCTCCTATTTAACCTACAGGTACATGATCTAATGCTCGTGATTTTTTGAAAAGAATCATTTTTCGACTCATAATGTGATGTTTCTTCAGAGATCCATCCTCTATGGCCATCTTAAGGGAGTGGTGTCTCTGTTCTCGCACACCATCATGTTTGAAGTTGATAACTTCTCAACGATACTTATTTATAGATTAAGCAGCACAACATAGTGTCGACACTCTTGTCGATAGTCCCGGTTGGAGCCACTAACCGGGACTAAAGATATTTCCCGCAATTTCCTACCGCTTTTCGCTATGCTTTCCCGCTCTTTCCCTCTAACTGGGCCTTTTAGTCCCAGTTGGAGCCACTAGACGGGACTAAAATATTTCCCGCCATTTCCCACTGCTTCCTGCTATGCTTTCCCGCCATTTTTCTCTAACTAGTCCTTTTAGTCCCAATTGGAGCCACTAACAAAGACTAAAGATATTTCCCGCCATTTACCACCGCTTCCCGCTATGCTTTCCCGCCCTTTTCCTCTAATCGGGCCTTTTAGTCCCAGTTCGAGCCACTAATCGGGACTAAAGATATTTCCCGTCATTTCCCACCGCTTCCCGCTATGTTTGCCCGCCCTTTCCCTCTATATATAAGATGACGCGCCATGGCTATCCACACATCCACACCTTCATCTCTCAACAATAGACACCGCGTACTAGGCCATTCTATCACTCGAAGAGACCGAGGCGCTATGCGCCTCCAGCTATCCATGCCCGCCGGGCTACCGGCTGCACGCTGACTAGATGTTGAGCGTTGGAGGAGTTCCTATCCCTCCTGTGCCTCAAGGTTCCGCCCGCCAGGTGGCCATCCCGAACCACTTATACCTAGAGCTCATGCCGGAGCAGTGGATGGATCTCCATTGGGATCCCAACAACTACGAAACATGGAATGCCTTCTTCGGTAACCGGCAGTAAAGGGAGCTCTCCAGGTACGAGGGTGATGGCCCTCCCCGGTGAACCACAATGAAACCGGTCATCGCCTGTGCTGGGCGAACCAGACTATCACCGGTGTGATGCGCTACATTGCTGAGGGAGATCATCCTCGCCTACGGTACCCGCACTTGCACCCTTAGCACCTCCACAATAAGGGTGGTTGTGGTGAAGGCCGCGGGCGTAGCGGCATCGTCATCCAGGAGCCCCCTCCCCCCTGCGCCGTGAATTCAAGGCCAGAGTGGCAGGTTCGCCCGAATATGTCATTGTTCACCGTCCCCGGTTCCCCCTACACAAGCGCAGGAAGGGTTGAGGATCCCTAGAATATGCCATAGCGACGACGACGAAGATGATTCAGAAGATGACCCTGAATCTGTGTACTATAGGGCTAAACATGATTATGACTAATCCATTGGCTAGGACGAATGGTTCGTTTGTGTCCCCAAGATTGTCGAGAGATCCACTATTTTCATTCTGTAATGCATTTTTATTTAGACTAGTACCAACTTACCATTGTTGTCTAGTTCCACAGGGCTATGCCAGGGTGGATGAAGTTATGGACGGATTCGCGCAGCTCAAGCTTGACTACCCTGCAATTAAAGGGGATGTGACTAAGCTAGGAGAAGAAAAAAATCATGACCATTCTACGGCGAAAGAAACACATCGTGCTTTTCAAATCGGATGCCAAGGACATCCACTCCTCAGAGCACAACTCCATCTTTGTCGCAGCCTCACCCGTCTCCAGCGCATCATCCATTTTTGCATTCGCCACGATAGGCGCCGTCTTCGCCACAACATGCCCTTTCTCCAACGCAGCCGTCTTCCCCAAAATAGGCCTTTCTCCAGCATGGTCATCTTCGCCGCCGCGTCTGCCGTCTCAGCCCCTCCCAAAAGTACAAAAGGGTCAAGGCCAAAAGAGAAAGAGTAACCGATCACCGAAGAGTCTACTAGAGCCCCTCCCAAAAGTACCAAAGGTTGCTCCCAAGAGAGATTACGACTATACTGACGAGGAAAATATGGTGATCTCAAATGCCCATATGCAAAAGTGGTGTGATAGCCTCAAGCGATCGAAAAAGCCAGAGTTCCCGATCACCAAAGAAGAAAAATCCAAAGTGCAAAAAATATTGAAGACCCTTCATCAACCCGAGACAAGGCTGTCATCAGACTATGAACGCTCTATTGTCAATTCACATCATTCAATGGTGCGGTAAAATAACACTAGTGCAAGCGGGAATTCAGTTCCTAGCTCGGTTTACAGAAAAACAAGGAATGCCCTAGCTCAAAGTGATTTACCAGGGTGGGGTCAAGCAAATGTCCGGGCGAACAGTATGATCTGGAGTTTGTTGCACTGTATGGAGAAGCGGTCGCTGCTCATGGTATGACTATTGCTTATTATGTAGCCCAGTTAGAGTTCCATGGGGCTGACGAAAAATACAAATACCAGTACGGGGAACCTCTTGTCAGACTTGAGGACGTCAAGTATCTACCAACAAAAATGCGAGGTACATTAAAGCCACAAAGGAAGGGGCAAACTGGATAGTGATCGGAGTTCACAACGAGCATTACGGGTATGGAGATGTCCAGATACTGATTGTATTTCCTAAACTAAATCAGTTTTACAATCAAGACGCCCTCGATAAATCGATCGTCAGTGCCTATTGTTTGTAAGTATTATTTCCGTAATAATTAAGTCTCTAGTTAGGTCACCTAGTTTACATCACATGTATAAGCATACTCACTATATTATGCAGACTAAAGATTCTCAAATGCAAAAGAGGACAAATCTATGACATTGGGTTCATTGACCCATATTGGGTTCATGAACTTACTGTGAAACCTAATCCCAAGGACGCAGAGGATAAAATTTTAATGGCGTTAAGGTTTTACGAAACCAAAAGGGAAATATTATTACCTTACAACTTCCAGTGAGTGTTATTGTCTTGTACACATTCTATTTCGCTTACTGTATGTTAAACGTATAATTGATGAGTTATGCATGCGCAGATTCCATTATATTCTGATAATCATTCAACATTACAATAGAGTAGTACAAGTCATGGACTCTCAACGTAAACCCCTTGAGAAGTGGGCCCCCATGCATGATATGCTCCAGCGGTAATTTCAGTCATTATGACATTATATCAGCAACTTTCGTTTATTTACTGATATCAAGTAATTAATAACTCATTTTATTCATTTTCTTTGTCGGAAAGCGCTTGGAAACGGTTCATCAACTAGGATAAGAGTGCGTGGAAAGAGAAGCTTACGTTTAAACCACTAAATGTAAGTACTACTAGCTAGATTCGCGCAACTTTTTAATTCTAGTTTCCATACATTATCATGCTCAATTATTATTATTTTGATTGAACTTTGTTCTTGTGAAGTGTCTGAGGCAGGAAGACGAAAATAACTTATGTGGATACTATGTTGGCAAGTTCATTCGTGAGACGACCTGTGAGAAGGGCAAAAATTTAGAACAACTTCAAGTATGTAAACAATATTTAGAAATTTGTTTTATTATCATCAATTGTGTTTAGTTTCATTCATATATGTTGACTCATTCTTTTAAATTAGATCGAACGGTTGTGGGACCATCTTCCACCAAAGGATCGCATACAAGAAATCCAAGAGGAAATTGCAGGATTCATAGATGCAGATGTCCTAGATCCAAAAGGAGAATACTATCAGAAGATGATGATAATGTAATAGGGATCATAAAAGACTTTATATTGCATATATGCATGAATGTAATACATTCAATACTTGCTTTGTAATATAATCGGGAGATATTTTGTAATATAATGGTTTCCTTAAGGTAGATGACACTTACCCCATCACTATGTTTTGAGGAATGCTCGTCCTCATAGTAGATGGTACGAGGTTGATCTTAACAAAAGTGGATTCTCACGGAGACATGATGTCCCTCAAATCCGCACCATGTCTCCATGGGAATCCACTTTCGGTTACATCAACCTTGCACCATCTACTATGAGGACGAGCATTTCTCACAACATAGTGCTACGGTAAGTGTCACATAATAAGTGCTTCCCAAAATACGAAAAGGAAATAGATCAAGGGAAAACAAAATAAATGAAAATATACAAAAAAAAATCTCTGTCGCCGCACACAAAGTGCCCAAAATGCTATCACGGCAGATGCCTATACATCCCAGTTCGTATTACGAACCGGGAAAAATGCCCCCTTGTGACAGCCAGTGCCACGTGGACCGCCCTTTTGTCCCGGTTCGCAGGCCAACCGGAACTAAAGGGTTGGGGCTTTAGTCCCGATTGCCCCGTCCCGGTTGGCCAACCGGGACTAAAGCCCTTACAAACTGGGACTAAATACCCATTTTCCACTAGTGCATATGGATTTTTATTTTTCTCTCTCATATTCGACTTGCATGTCATATAAGAGTCACACCAGGTACAGCTAAAAAAATATTCCGATCGCTGCTGCACTAGTAAGCTAGCTTATTATGCCTGACTCAATTTTGAAAATCCATATATTTTGATCTACATGTCAAAATTAGAGGATTCTTGCTGCGTTGGACTCAAATTTAAATTCTCTATCCAGTGATACTAAATTTTGTAATTATCAAATTTTCGAATTTGTCATGTTTAAATTCACCCATTTTTGTCATATCTATAGATTTATAACTATGTTTTAGTCGAATCTTTTTTGCGTTGGGTTCATAATTAAAATATATTTCTATTAGTAATCTCAAAACCCCAAAATACATGTTTAGATCTATTACATGGCAAGATGAATCTAGGCTTATTTTGACCATGATATGAAATGTACAATTCTCTCAAACTAATCCTTTGCAAATTTGGCCACACACGCATTGAACAATATGGATGTACTATTGTATATTAACTAAATAATTTGTAGTGTTGCATGTTTTGTTTTGTTCACGTGGTGCGCGTTTTGGTATTTGATTTCTTATGGAGTTTTTGTTTTGGGTCTTTCTTTGATGGATGCTTATTATTGTACTGTATTCTATGCGTTATATTTATTCAGAGTGCGAGAGTGTTCATAGAGAATTAATAATCATCAAATAAACTAAGGTAAGTTACACCTTTGTTCATACCTCCGTCCCATGTTTTCATACTATGCACGTTTTACCTTCAAAAGAGTAGTATGCACGTGTAGAATGGTTTAGTAGAAATATTTTACAAGTGTTTTACAAGTGCGATGTTGTTTAGTAGTATGTCATGAGTAGATTTATACTTAGGATTATTTGCTCTCCCAATAGGAATCTCTAAATTTTTCTAAGTATTATGCTTGTGCTATGCTATATATAAAATACCGATGGGGGTTAAAAAACTGAAATTTTTCTAAGTATAAAAGCTCTTCTTGAGCGAACATTTTCCTCTCAAGACTATTTCAAAACAAAAACTATGTTTTCTTCTGGGCGGAATGGTTGTCGGGACAACAAGTGGAATTTTTGTGGAGGATGGCCACCCTAGGATCAAAGAAGTCTGCCATGTTTCAGAATTCAGAAGTTTTTAGTGCAACGACAATACATATGGGCTCTGTCTTGGCCTAGTACTTAGTGGGAAACCTCACATGGGTACCACCACTTGCAGGATTTTTGCACTGGTGGATCCGGAAGATAGAGGGGCTACTAAGGGAAAGCTTCCCCATGGTCTTGTTTGTAAAATGACTTGATCGTGGATTGTGGGTAAAGTGTACAAACGCTCGAGAGTATTCAATCTGACCGATCAGCCGTGTTCACATAAAAAGAATAACTTTGAGCATCTGAAGGATGGACCCTCTGAAGAATTTCATCTCTCTTTTCAAACAAAAGTTTTCAAACCCTATGGCGTGCGTAATATCATTAATAGGTGGGGGGTTTTTTGGGACTTGATGTGTCATATCCAAGTAACTTGGCGCGTAATATCCAAGTGCCACTTGGTGTGTAATATCCAAGTGTTAGGTTGTTGATTGGAAACTTGGTGCGTAATATCTAAGTGGCTTGGTGAGTAATATCCAAGTCCTTATTCCACTCGACCCTATATGGCTTATCAAATGTTTATAAAGTAGGATAAAAGATTTTCTCTCATCTTCTTGACATGAAATTTGGCTTTATGCAAATAACCCTCAAGCCTTTTATCAGCCTTGCATGTAGAGATAGTCAAAAAAATTCCTTGGTGTAATTTGCCAATACATTCAAAGCATTGACCAACTCGTTTGACTGCACGTTTCGTGTGCAGAAATTGAAGATCATCGTTAAAAGGTGCGCTAGGATCACGGGTGTTCACTCAACTAGCCTATGGCATTGATGGGACTTCAAGTTGTATTTATTTCGTTTTTGTTGTAATATTGTAAACTTTGGATTATTAGATTGTGTTTTACATAATATTTCATCGATTGTGAGTGCTAGCTGATGATCCAGGGACTAGCATGTTAATCACAGGGACTTAGGATCTCTTTACCAGATCCGAGGTCGCAACAATGATAAGCAGATACACCAATCCGAGAGCAATTACACAGAAATAAACTACAACATTCATCATGTTCGTCTGCTTGTTTAGATCGATAATCTTCCTTAACTGCGTGTTAAGCTTCTTCAGTTCTCCTTTAACTTCTGCATCCCCCACCGTAGCAACGATTTCAGTGCCCAAGTTCTGCATTGTCCGAGGGTAATTGATCTCAATCGATGTGACCCCTTCCGATCAACTGCGCCCTCTAGTTTAATTCTCTCAATGTACTCATCCATCCACTCAAATGGCTACTCCCTCCGTTTCAAAAGATAAGATGTTTTAGCTTTGTGAAAAGAGTGTATCTAGACCCCTTTTAGTGTGTAGGTTCACACCGCATCTACACGAACCTACACACTAAAAGGGATCCAGATACACTTATTTCACAAAGCTAAAACATCTTATATTTTGAAATGGAGGGAGTAGAATTCTTTAGATCCTAAAATTGGATGGGAAAGATGAACCCTACATCAAACACCTGGTGAACGGGAGAGAGGAGACTGTGTCCATCCAAATCAACTCCATCAAGTTTCATGACTTCTCCAACAACATTGAGTGACATGATCCGCACACTATAAACCTCACGGAGTACATGCTAACAACGTGTGTTATGCACTTACATTTCATAGATCCTTTGTACGTAATTCCCGTTCATCATATGTCTGATCCGTTACTATTTCAGCGAGTGTTGTATTAAATAGTAGTTGTCTCAATCCGAAATACCGTGATTTGCTAGCCAAACTTATTTTAAGCATACACACAACAACTAGGACTACTAACATTGCTGATCAAATTCACCAATTGGCGAACATAAATAGCCAAAACTTTAGATTTCAATCGTCTAATTTAGCAAAATAACAAAACCACAGTCATGAACCATTCTTCTCGACAAAAACACATCCATGGGTGAATTGTTTAGCAATCAAACAACCTACCTTTGTGTAAATTGTTTAATGGTATCCCAACATTTGCCATGGAATTGGTACTAGGAATTTTGTTTCTTGAGTTTCCAAGAATCTTCCAGCGCCGCGATGTGAACAACTCTGATTTTTACCTTTTTGAGTTTGTTTGTCTTCGACAGAATAATTTCTGCAACAGTACGTCTCCTAGAATCATTTACCCTTTGTTTTAACACATTATTAGCATGGTTAATAAGGTCAGATGCTAGTGTACATATATACAAGTGCCAAACCGAAATTTTGAAAACCTGCGAAACTTCATATGTGAATTTATCTCCATTCCAGTGCTCCATACAGCGAAGCACGAACATTCCACACGAGTTCCTGATCATAACTTATCAAAATTTGAGTAATAGTACTAACACATCAAAAGAAATGACATTAGTTGAACTAGAAACTCAAGAATCATTTTGCCGTGGTGTATCACAGCTTACAATCTTCCAATTGGAAACGTCATCAAACATAGACTCCGTATATCTGTTAGCCACTTTTACGTCTTTCGAAATTTGGTCTCTCTAAGAAACAGAGAGGTTTAGTGTAATGCTTCGAGTAACTGTATCATTGCTAAATGTATAGAACACAAACGTACCAGATGTTCTACATGTTTTTTGACCCTTCTAAATTCATACAACGAGTCAAGCACTTTAAATTGCATCTCTGGTCTGTTCATGACAATAGTGCACCAGTGCGAATTGTTTATATTCAATGCGAAAAAGGCCTACCAAAAAGAGACAAGTGTTATTACATTACGTAATCCGGTTTATAACGTGCATGTATTTTCTTGTACAAACAATACTTACGTTATTAGCATGAAAATATTCTTCAATGTATCTTTCATAGCATCCTGATATATCAATCATAGCTTCTGTATTTGTTTCCAAGGTTTTCTTATGCTTGGATCTAGTTTTTCTCTTTGGTAGCGTATTTGTTAGAGCATTTGCCTTCCATACAGGGCATAAGTGTCGGTCATCCCCTAATCGAAGAGACAATTTTGCCATGTAAGCACCCATAATCTACATAACGATTTAATAATGTGTGACAAACGATCCTTCTTGTGTGCATATAATAACAAAATCATGGTACTTGGACTTACATTGCCACCTAGGCATAGACGATCAAGGATCTCCTTAATGTTGTTAGCACTGACCTTAGTTTCGGCCAGGTTTTTATAGACACTTTGACTCCTAAGCTCTTTATTTTTATTTGTTGTTTCAGTGTACAACACTGCAGCATCTATTTGTTGCGGTGTCAACGCATTTAAACGTCCAGGACTTCTTGGTATTTGAAAATAACTACAAGACAAAGAAACAATATTTCAGTACCTGCATGCAACTATTTTAATCAAATACACGCACAACCATGCAATTAATTAATGTTGCACTACCTTTTCTAACATCGTATTTTCCCTCCTTTTGTCCACCGACTTGCGCTTGTGCTTCTCGCCAATGGCTTCTCTCCACTCACCATCAATAACATTCTGGAAAATGGTACCTGGACTATCAACCGAGCTAGATTCATTCTATGGAGTGTCTCCTACCTCAACTTTTTTTCCTCGCCGCCCCTTTTTCATGCATCTATGAATTCTTCTAATGGAATCGGGTTTGGGTCCTATGCAGGCGGTGAAGGTTCCCTACCATCAATGAGTATTGGTGATGCTTTGGTACTGCCAAATTTTGATGGAGCGGTGTGGCAAGCATCAGTAGCATTCATTTCCTTCTCGTATGTGGGTAGCATGAATATGGCATCTTCATCCGCTTTCTCCTTACTATTGAAATCCTTCATGCAATCATCATGTGCATAGTTAAAGGAGTCGTTTTTTGTGGTGTCAGAACGTTCCATGAAATCTTTTGGCGTATATTTGGTGTTAGAACATACTATTCCTTCATCCTTCTCTACCTCCTTTTCATTGTCATTATCAAACATTTTATCTTTATTTGGTATGTTCATGAATCCTGCCGAGTTCATCATAATAAAAAGTTTCTACAAAATTGAAAATGAATTAACCATCATGTCATGCTAAAAAAGAAAGCATTTGTTTTACTTAGAGTAGATGACACATAGGGTATATCACCTTAGCACAAAGTTCTGCGAGGATATCCATCTTGCTTTCAAGGATTTCCTCAATGGTACTACCATTATGCTCCGTTATATACTTCATCATCTCTTTCATCATGACTTCTGTTTTTTGTATAAGCACCGGGATGCTAGATGTTGAACCTCCATCTTTCTTCTTGTAGGGCTCTCTTCGTTTATTAGCACATAAATTATTGGGTGTATTGATGACCTCTTCTCGATGCTTCCGAGTTAGGTCATCATCAATCTGCAAGATATGTGTACATAAACCAATTAATATTGACAATAGTTAACCGTTAGCAGAAAAAAAAAGCATGATATCACTTGTATGTACGTACCTTCCGAAAGCACAGCCCTGTAATTCTAACACGTCTCTCGCTAAAGCGACATTTTCCGTCCAGTTCCTCATCAAAGGCCTCCTAGACGTATACTTGGCATCTTCTGGGAGTATCTTCTCCCAGTACAGATACTTCAAATATCACAATAAAATGACATTAAAACAAAGATTGCATTGTAGATAATTATATATCTAAGTTGATAATGGAATTTACCTGTAACAAGATTATGTTGCCTTTCGGCCATTACTTCATCTCATATGGGTCTCCTACTTGTTTTGGCTAGCAATGGGGAATGTCCATACGTACTCATTGAAATTCAATTTTTTATGCGTCCCACGTCTTGTGTAGTAGTTTCTTGGGACGATCTTGAGGATCTGTGGGGGCAATCACTATACCAAGGAGAACCAAAATCACCTTATGAATAAAGTCGTCATCTTCCACTTTATCCTTAATGACCTCGTCAATTAGGGCATCAATTACAAGATTACCAGTCTTCTTGCTTGCAAGATTGTTAGGTATATGGTCATTTGCTTCATCGTCTTCCTTGTAAAGTATGCCCACTATATCCAATCCATCATTCTTTAAGCCATAGATGCACTCAACATCCACTACTTCAAGAGATATCCCATCATGATTTTCTCGTACAAGAAATTTTCCTGTCTTCGGATCAAATTTCTCAATCATATATTTGATCACCAAACATCTCATCTTCAATGATGGAATCTCTAGCATGCAATGCAAGTTGTTTCTTTGATTATTTTCGCACGTTCTGCGGGTGTCATACTTTTCACAAAATTGCACCACTTCTCCACATAACAACACATTTCTCCGATACATCCATTCTGTTGAAAAATAATAACGTGTATTTAGTAGTAGTTGGCACCCAACAAAATAATACTATTGACAACACACATAGAAAAAGATGGACAACACTAAGAATATGTTATACTACACCATGTCAGGTAAATATATGAACGCCACTAACTACCGATAAATCAAGAGAAGGATTCTGGGCTTGTTCTATTTGCATGTGCAATGACGCATAAAATTGTTTACACATGTATTTCTTTTTAAAAATGTTTACACATACATGCAATTACAAATAAAAAGAGTTTATACACATATTTTTTCTAGAGTGCATGTGCTTACACACCTTTTATTGGATGCATATCAAAAAATATTACACATGTGGTCTGGTCGAACAGGAAAATCAAACGTCTTTTGTTAATCAAAAGGGACTTCCCCCTGCTTCATTAACAAAGCATAATGTCTACGACCTTCTTTTTAAACACCAAATCAGTTAAATTGCATCTCAACACCGCACGTAGCCCTGGTATGCGAAGTCTAACATAGAACCAACACAAGAAAATTATAGCAGAGAGTAACTGGCAACATCCTGCCAAACAATTTCTCACCCTCAAACAGAGCCCAACAACATTAATTCCTCACGAAGAAGATCCGCTGACGATTCTTCGACATAATGGTGACCACCCTTGAGCGGAATATCCAACGACTAAACAAACGGATCCATATGGATCGAGCTCCAATCAGATTTCTGCTAAACTTGGAACTAGTAATATGGTATGATAAATCTACAGTGCATACAAAAATACATGCAACGGTAGTGCGTGTGCTGCGATGATGCAGCTCCTAAAAATGCAACGGTGTGCCCTAGATGTTGCTCTCACATAGGGAAGGATGAAGAAATATTTCAGATCTCATCATTGGTGGCGATGTGTGGAGTCGAGGCGAACAAGACAATCCCGAGATACTTAGTTTATGTCCCCTCTAATAAAATACTTGCCTTTTTGCGGGCACGTACAACATGGGGGTGTGGGTGGGGTGGGGAGGAAATGCTAGACTTACGCGATGAATTGTTACAGACCTATTTATGGAAATACATGGAGGTTGATGACTGGTGCAAAATGGCTGCTCCTTCGTGATTCTAGGCGTGCATCGCCCCAACACCTCGCCACGTCAGTCCGTAGGCAGAATTCTATAGAAAGAATGAGCTTTCACTAGCCCGTTTATTGGTCGACTTGTCGGATTTAGTCGTTCCATCGCTGAGTAAGTTTGTTTAATAGTTTTATGACATTTGTATAAGAGAAAAATCAATCTCATGCATCCTTCCGTACTCGGGCAGTTGTGTAATCACGCAATCGTGTCTATGCTTCTAATGAGTAACTATGAGTGGCTAACTAGTGCCTGAGTGGGTCGACGCCTGGCTTAGTGCATTGGAAGTTACTTAAGTAATCACGACAATGTTTGTTGTGAATAAATTTGGAATTACATTGTTTCATAGTAACACATAAGGAATATTTGAAGGGAGTTGGAAGACCAGTAATGATACACATAATGGTGTGTTAACTTGTCGGAACAATAATGTTCTCACATATGGCTGCAAAGTAGATAAATAATTGTTCCAAGATAGCTGCTAACGAATAAACATCGATCTTAAGAAACAAGTAGCTAGATGATGTCGATGATAAACATGATGTTCAGGCCAACTTGTTTTGTGGTCCTAGAAGTGATGAGCAAGGCTTGTCCAACTTGTAGCTCATCTTATTTCCTATAGAACTCCCTCCATCCCTTTCTGTTGAGTATCAGCCGACCATCATTGTCAATCTTGTAGGCAATGTTGCTGACTGCAAAATCTCCAACCCGCAGCCCAACCAAGCCTTCCTCAAGAATGTTTAAGAAGGAAACAAATTTTTTAGGTAGTTTCTATGATGCCGTCAGGATGATGAAATCAAAAGAGCAACGATATCAGGCGATTTCCACAAGTTATGCACATATAAGGAGGAACAACAGAATTATAACTAAAATGCAAAGATAACATATCACGTTGTGTTTTGCAAGGTTGGCGCGTGTTAAATGGGTTACTAATGGGACCCCAACAATAGTACTACCTGGACGTATAATGTTTAAGAGGTGCCGATACTCATCTTTGCTTAGTTCGCATACTTGGGCGATGATGGTAGAGTCATACGGTTCTTTCTCGCCACCGCTGAAATAGACAATACGGATACTCGCTGTTTTCCCTCCCAACAAAATCACAATCATTTGATGTCCCCCACACACATGGTTCCGTCTAACGAATTATTTGCATACATCACCACCTATGCGGTTCAAAGACCTCTCTTTCACTACATCAACATCAGATGTACGCCCAAGTACTAGAAAGCGCACACTAGTCTTCTCTTCTACATATTCATTGAAGATGAACCTTGCATTGCATGGAATAATCGATGCATAATTAACCGGAATATAAACATGTTTAAAAAGGGTAGATCTCCGCAAACAATGGTTACAAAATAGCTATAGTGCATGCAAAAATAGTTTGTTTCATACCGATGAATCTTCAAACTCTTCACGCATAAAGAAATTAAATAATAACCCCGAGGTCAACGAGTCGCACAGACTCTTGCATTTTCCGCACAATGCCATGTCTCCTAAAACAAAAATATAATCATATAATTCCACTACACAAGTCATATAGTACACAATTGATATATTGTATACATAATTCATCTACGCAACAAAATCAGAGCCTACAAATTTAATGTACAGATACGAGCAATAGGGAATCTAGGGCTCATGGATGATGGCAGATCGAGATCACAGACGGTGGTGGATCGATGTCATGGACGAGGGCAGAGACGTTGGAAGAAGATGGGCGTGGGCGATGGAAAGAGGAGAGGATAGGCTTGGCGGTGGGACAAGTAAACCTATTTATGCA
Source organism: Avena eriantha (assembly GCA_910589775.1). NCBI lineage: Eukaryota > Viridiplantae > Streptophyta > Magnoliopsida > Poales > Poaceae > Avena > Avena eriantha. The sequence continues at coordinate 401,063,553 of OU342744.1, read as the reverse complement.
CTTTAAAGGAAAGTAGTGTTGAGCCAGAAAGGCCGCCGCCTGACACTTCCATCGGCAGACTATGGGCCTTCTTGTAGGTAGCTGACTAGTTGGCCCAGCCCATACTTTTCATTTCTTCTATTTTTCCATATTTTCTTACTTCCGTACTCATAATCGCTCCGGTCCAAAATGTAAGACGTTTTAATTTTGTAAAACAGAAGTATTTGTGTGTAGGTTCATTTTAGATTTGCATCTCTATACATTCGTTTCTCAAAACTAAAACGGCTTGCATTTTGGAATGGAGGGGGAATGTCGGAATGTTATTTAGACAGTAACTTACTTGTATACATGGCATTTTGACATAATAATCGAGCATTCACGTACATATATGAACGTGTAGGCTTAAAAATTTGAAACCAGTATGACAAAAAGAAAATAGGATAACATAATTTGGGTGTCCAGTAACAGAGCAAGTGCAACATTCGAGAACTATAGGGCATCATCAGGAAAATGGGAAACAAACAAGTAAGCTCATTTTTTCCTTGGTACAGCAAGAACAACATCTTGACACCCAATCTAAACGTATGTTGCTTGTCCATGAAATTCTTCCAGCTACTCGAACAGAGACGGCCATCCGAATTTGAAATGGTGTATGACCCCTTCACCATTGTGTGGAGATCACATACAATGCTCATGTCACCTTCTTTGTCCATCATCCTTCGAACAAGATGTTTTGGGCGTTTCTGATTTAAAGAAAAAGTAGGAAGTCATCAAAAAAATATGATACTCCCTACATTTCCTAATATAAACCCTCCATTCACTAATATGTCTTATATTAATAAATGGACGGATTAAAAAATAAGATCATTTTGACATTCACAATAAACTTAAAAAGAACAAAATAGGTTGGTAATGATTACCATGTGTTTGTTTTGACTGTGAAAGTTAGTCCAGTTTTGGGTATGGACCATTACTAAAGTTGATCCTTCTTCATACCGTATAGCATTATAACATGATACCAGTAACTCAATAATCTCTAAAGCATGTATGACTATCTCCATCATCCTCCAGTTTATCTTGGATCCATCGGTGGAATCGATAGAGTCAACAATGCCACATCTTTCTGGCGAGAGTTTGAAATATTCGGCAATGTATGATTTGACAAAATTAAATATTAAAATTATTACACAAAAAATTAGATTATTGGTACAGGATGCATTATGTTGGAACACTACTTGGATGGGTGACTAGGAGGTTTCCAGTGGTGACACGATTCTAGGGAACATCGATGTTCATAGTGAAATGCATTTTCGGGCCAACTTGAATATTATAGATTATTGCAACTTCCTTCCATCCTGTGCCACTAATGTAGGTTAAACCTTGTTGGTTTGTGACATCAACTTCAAATTCGAAGTGCTTATTGGTCTTCAGAATAGGAGGGAAACTAATTTTGTCGTCCTTGGGCACGAAATATGACCTAAGGAAACGTGCTCTTGCGTAGCACGAGATGACCTAACAAAAAACATGTAATTTAAATTAGATTACCACATCAAATAAGGTCTAATAGTCATGAAATTATATATATGCCTTAGCTAGATATTTTTTAACAATAAGAGCTAAGAGGCATGCAGTGCGAACCATAAACATACAGTTTATTGTCTTCGAACTTTTAATAATACTACACTACATCAAATTTATATTACGAAGAAAAGAACAATTACTCTTAATATCAAACATGCACATAAAACTTCGAACATTACATGCAGGTAGACACTAACACGCATTAATGACTCAAATAAATAACGAAATGTGCCAAACACACAATATGCAAGAAATAGACAGCATGATATACTCGTTGGTAGCCGAATACCGTGGTGTCCACAAACCCTTTTTGAAACGTCAAATCAAAGTTGGTCACACACATATCCCCACTATAGCACAGACCCTTTTTGTCAAAACAAGTGGGACACTACGATAGAATATAGATCTGATTAGTAATACTAATCGGGAGAGATTTAGTGTTAGGAAGAGACCAAACATGTATGGTACCTATTTTGTGCCCGCCATCCTTGATGATGACGACGAGTGTGGCGGGTAAATCAACCGCGAGAGAGCAGTTATCTTTCTACGGAGAGACAGACGGCGTCTGCGACAGTAGAGCGGTGACGACATTGCTGCATGGAGATGTGTGCACGATTTTATATGCACAAAGTAGGGATATTTTGTACGCGGAGGAATGGCAACTATTTGGCAAAACCCTACATGCATGGCTGGGCCACGGTTGGTCCGACCTGTTAATTGGCTGACGCACATCCACCCTAACCGACTGTTGCATTTCATGTTCTTTCGTGTTTACTATAGTACTAATAAACTACTGAGTATGACATATCATCATTATGTTGTACTCGCTCTGTCCAGAAATTACTTATTTTAATTTGTCTAGATTTGAAGAAATCTATACACTAAAACATTTTTAGATACATTTGAATCTAGATAAATCCAAGTCAGTTATTTCTGGAAGGAGGTAGTATTAAAATTGGTTAAGCTCAAACAATTAATTAAGCCACGTCCAAAAAGTATTGATACATCTAAGAAACTACTTGTGGTTGTGTGACTCAACACTAGGCCAACATGATCCAACCGAGTTGATACATCTAAGTATAATATAGCTATGTGATGCCATGATGCACACATGTGGCAGATATAGGCTTATGCGAATAGTGCATATGGGATCAAGACCTCTCTAGGTTGTGTACAAACACCTTCATCATCTTGTGCTTCTATCAGTCATCACTTGGACAACATGTTCCTACCTAGTTGATAGATGTAAGTATAAGAGTGATATGCCAAGACATGATGAGACACTTTGTGGCAAATGTGGGCCCATGCCAACATTGCATGGGCTATAGAACTTTCTGGGTTGGCTTGAGACAACATCATCAACTTAGTGGTTGTGTGAGTCAACACTTGATACATCTACGTATATAAGAGTGTTATGCCAAGCTATGATACACAATTGTGGCAGATGTGGGCCATGCCAACATTTCATGGGATCTAGACCTCTTTGGCCTGTCTAGAAACACCTTCATCAACTTGTGGTTGTATGCGTTATAACTTGGATAACATGATCCTACCTAGTTGACATATCTAAGTAAAAATTGTTATGCCAAGGTATGATGAGACACTTTGTGGCAAATGTGGGCCCATGGCAACATTGTATGAGATCTAGACCTCTCTAAGCTGTCTAGAAACACCTTCATCAACTTGTGGTTCTATGAGTTATCACTTGGACAACATGATCATACCTAGTTGATAGATCTAAGTATAAGACTGGTATGCCAAGACATGATGGGCTACTGTGTGGTAGATGTGGGCCCATGCCAACTTTGCATGGGCTATAGACCTCTCTTGGTTGTCTAGAAACACCATCATCAACTTAGCGGTTGTCTGATTCAACACATGGCCAGCATGATCCCATCTAGTTGCTACATTAGTGCTATACAAAGCCATCACACACACTTGTGGAAGATGTGGACCCATGCCAACATTGTATGGGATCTAGATCTATCTTAGCTGTTTAGAAACACCTTCCTCAACTTCCTCCAAAGTATATCATCGAGTCAACACTTTTCCAACATGATCCTACCTAGTTGATAGATTTAAGTATAAGACATCTAAGCAAAGACATGATAAGGCATTTTGTGGAAAATGTGGGCCCATGCCAACATTACATGGGCTATGGACCTCTCTGCGTTGGCTAGATACTTGTTGGACTTAGCTTGATTCTATATTCCAAATATTGTGATGGTTACTCTAATGAACCTGATAATGATAGTAGATGCATACTATTGGGTTCTTGTTTTGATGATTTAGTTGCCTGAATGCACTGTTAATTTATACTTAGCAGATAGAGATGTTTTTATGTGGTAGAAAGGAACAACATGCACTATAAATATTCCAAATAGACAGATAATACTTAGCATATAGAGCACCATGTTCATATCAAGTTCTAAGCCGCCTAGATTATTCCAACTGAACTTAAATAGTTCCTGACCACTTACAACATTTGCTGTCAGTTAAGGCAAAGAACATGACCCATGAAGCCATCTGCTAGCCAATCATTAAAGAAGGTGAAGACGCAGATATCCCCCTGCTTGATTCCAGCGCGTTCGAGAACATTTGACCAGTTGCTTGTAATCTAGGCAAAACTATTCTTGCCTTGGATGAACTGAACATGCTCCAAATCTACATGACCTGCAACTATGAGCGGAAACTCATTTGGTAGATACCGGTTGAGGTGGGCATTGCTATAACTAGCTAAAAAGTACTAGAGTAGAAGAACAAAGTTAGTCGCCAACTATAGTACACATATGCATATATAAGAAGTTTTAAAGATTCAAACCTCAAATGTTTACCATATTGGCCTTTCCAGGGATGACAGTTGACTTTGTTATCATGCACACATAGTATGGTATAGATGGCTTGTATCCTTTAACTTGGGCACTCAGATACACAGCTAGTTCAGCAGTCAATTCCACATAGTTTCCAAACACGTAGTGATCATCGAAGTCCTCGCACAACCCAATTAAGGGACCTAGAAAGAAAAATATTAGAAAGTAATCTGTAGCTGCATAACAATGAATAACATTAGCGAATGTCAATGACTCTAACCCCTAAAAATGTCCGTCAGGTTCTTAGCTTTGTTGGCTACATGTTGCTTCACTTCATAATCAGACGGAACATCGATGACGACAACGTTGGTTTCATGACCCTCGTAGCCTTTATTTTTTGCCTAAAAGACATTGCACTAATTAGAATATATTGTTTCGATGTGATAAAATAGATTTCACTTCTATGTTAGTGTGTGTAGCAAATTTTTTAGAACCTCCTTATATATGTCGCTAGCCTTTATGTGGCAGAACTTGCAAACCTCACATTTCATCCTGCCTGCACCTTACAGTATAATACATGAATCAAATTAGGAGCATTTAATTTATTAATAAAACATGCATTCACTAACTTAAACAAGTATCCAAATATATAAATCAAATTTGAGTTAGTGAAATACAAGAATCAAATTCAAAGCATTTAATTTGGTTACTAGCTACACAAGCATCATCTAGTGACTAAAATAAGCATTCGGTGAATACAAGCATCCAGGGAGTAATTTCTCTATCTTGTTGCCATGATGTTTTGCGTGATGACTTCCAAATTTGTACCGTCCAACACCGTATAGTCCATATGAAGTTCAGTAAGAAAACCAAGAATAGCTTTTACCGGTGAGCTAAACATAGATCTAGATCGAGCATCTACAGGGACTAGACCTGTCGACGGTGACGTAAAACTAGATCACACTGCCGACGCCATGATCTAGATCGAGCACAAACGCGCTACCGTACAACGAGGAGCAATTACCCGTGAGCCCGTAGCCTCTGCTACCGCCAATGTCGCTGGGGAGGGGAGGGGAGGGGATTCAGTGGTCACCGCAGAGGGGAGCAGATTTGGAAAAATTAGTGGGGCCGATTTAGCGAGCAGCTTCTCACTAGAAGCTTCTTGAACCTGATGAGTGGGTCCCACGGGCACCATTTGTGAAGCTAAAAAATTGGGTAAATACATAAATTACTTGTGGTAGTTTTGCCGGGCCCTCACATTAGTTTGTCTTGCCATAGGGCACACGGTTGGCCCGACCCAACGCTCACATTCGTCGAGATAAAACACTAATTCTTTAGGCTGCAGTACTGCCCATCACGATACCCCCTCCTCCCTTCTTACGCCATGAAGCGAGTCTGTGGTGATGAGCTGGGGCTACTGCCAAGTGGAGGATCAGAGGATGCCCCTGCGACGGTCGTCGCCATAGGGGTTGGTGCGGCTGCTCTGGGTAGTCCGGACTCTTCTAGACCCACCATAATTGCTCCAGCTTCTGACGCAGTGGTTGTTGGTGACCTCGAGGATCAGGTGAAGGACTATTTCGTGGCTCCCGCTGTAGATTAGGACGAGAAGCAGGCGAAGTGCATGGAAGTCTTTGATTTAAAAGAGGAAGACTACGACCCGGATGCAAAAGTCGAGGTGGACTACGAGGTGTACCCGGATGCAAACATCGCCCACCTTCGAGGTCCTAGAGAATGCGAGGCGTTCAAGGTTGAGGTCAGTGATGAGTACATGCTATTTCTCTATTACTCCATCCGTTTCAAAATATAAGATATTTTAGCTTTGTGAAAGGAGTGTATCTAGACCTCTTTTAGTGTGTGTATCTAGACGCTTTTTAGTGTGTAGGTGCATGAGTCCGGACAAACTAAAAGAGGTCTAGATACACTCCTTTCACAAAGCTAAAACTTCTTATATTTTGAAATAGAGGGAGCAGTTAATTACTGTATGTATGTTGTGCTCGTGTTGTAGATTGATTTGATCTGCCACCAACTTGATTTAGGCATATCTTATTTTAAGGTTGTTGGTTTGATTGTATTGTATATTGATTCGATATGCGATTAATTTTATTCATATCTCATAAGATTGCTTAATTATTAATAATGATAGACTAGTAATTTTAAAATCAATGTGATTAAGTATCAACTGATTTTTTAGGTCATAACCATGAATTTATAATCCAAGTTGTTGCACTTGTTTTCATGAAGGCATATATTTACTGTGTACTACCTATGCACTTGGTAGTAACCATATCAGATACATGCAAAGTTGATTAGATGCACACTTTTCTTAATGTAGATTACGAACATGATGATTCCATATTATGATGCATACCCTTCATCTTAGATATTTCAAATTCTCATATGCTTGATACATACTGACTGATGTATTGCTAAGATCAGATGCATGCCAATTTATAATAATCTTTGTAAGCTTGAATTTATATTTCAAGTAAATTAATTTTCTCACTTCTTCTTATTTAATAAATCCAGGAGTATGACAACATGGCAGATGACAAGGAGGCTAGGGACAACAAAATCATGAACACTCTTAATAAGTGCAATTATGTCAACACTGATAGGGTGCCCCTTGACGCCGATCTTAAGGCCAACATTTGATTGTGCTACCACTTCTTTGGTTCCTATTCTAGTTGTTCTTCTGTTGGTTCTCGTTGAAACTATGTGTTGTAGAAACTGATGTTATTTTGTCGTCTGTGATGGAACCTCCTTTAATACATACCTTACGCGATTCTTTGATACTTTGTAGATGTAGTTTGCTTTGGCATTGCAGGTGCACAATTATTTTTTTGTTCCTGTTCATGCACACTAAATTGTTTACATGGTCGTCTATTCATGCACATCAAAATTCTTGGAGTATTAGATAGACTTTTCTGACCCAACTATTTTCTACAAATTCCAATGGAGGAAAACTTTGGCATACCTAATTTATTTCAATATTCCAAAATGTTATATTTTATGGAAAATAGTGCACCAATTACAAAGGCATAATGTTATAGGGTTTCTAGCCAACTCAGATTGCTCTAGAGACCATGCAATGTTAGGATGAGGCTATATGACGTACAAGTGTGCATCATAGCAGTTATATAGTTTATTAGATTTAACAACTAGGTGGGATCATGTTTGACCAAGTGTTGAGTCATACTACTACAAGTTGATCAGTTGTTTCTAGACAACTTAGATTGGTCTAGATTCCATCATGGCTAGGCATAGCAATGCTATAGTTTCACCTAACAACTAGTTGGGATCATGTTGACCAATTATTGACTAATTATTCAACCAAAAGGTGATCAATGTGTTTCTAACCAACTCAGATAGGTCAATAACAAATACAATGTTGCCATGAGCCCATATTTTCATAGTGTGCATCATGGCTTAACATAGCATTGTTATACTATGCAACAACTAGGTGGGATCATGTTGACCAAGTGTTAACTCATACAACCACAAGTTGTTGAAGGTGTTTCTAGCCAACTCACATAAGTCTAGAGTCCAGGCAATGTTCGCATTCTTTGTATAAATCTAAAAGCTACCACACATCATTGCAAAAGTTCTATGAGTAAAGCTAGAAGGTAATACACATACTTGTGCAATAAATTCATTAAAAAATTGCACTTTGAATAAACTCGAGCATGGTGTGGAAACCATTTACGGCATGAAAACAACACCGTACCCAAGTTTATTACTTATATTATATTATATAATGGTGATGATCCAGTAAGTACATCACCGCAATCACATAATAGTGGTACGAGCGATAGTCTGTGGTTTTATGCCCGAGATCGCGCATATGTGATACATATGCAGTAGGCCCCGTGTGAACGATTTTATATGCACAAATTATGGTGTAGGTCAGGTTTGGGCCAGGATTGGGTCGGCCTTAATGTCATATACTCCACGACCCCTGATTCCCCTGGTTTCTTTCCTTCTCTGGCGACGACAAAGTCGGTGGGTGGTTACGTGGATGATGCGATGATCAATGATGCGAGGACGCAAGGTAAACAAAGGTTACATTCTTGACTCCCTCCTCTTCGACACAATGTAGATGCGCAGGTAGTGATAGGGTTTGCCGCTACTATTCCTGGGATAGTTTTGGTGACGGAAAGGGGTGGATTTTTTCTGATTTTTGTGTTGAATTTAGCCATGATCTCCTAAATTGCATTGTACTTTTATTTCAGCTAATTCATGGATCCGGGGGAGATTTTGTTGGTGAGATTTCATTTCAAAGGGGATTTCATCAAAGTTGGGCTAAATCTGGACTATGTTGGAGGAGATGATGCACTGTTAGACTTAGAGAGGAATAAACTGTCGCTGTAGGAAGTCAAAGGATTTGTTAAAGATCGCATGGCATCGAAGGAAACAATGAAAATTTATTTTTTTATTCCAGGGAAAGATCTTGCGGATGGTTTGGTGTTTCTCTATGATGACAATGGTTGTGTCGAGATGGCTCATTATGTACGCCCTAGGGGAGTCGATGATGTGTATGTTGAGTACCACGGTGAGGAAGATAGTAAGAACAGTAGCAGCAAGTGTGCTTTCAAGGATGAAGTGTGGGAATTGAGTGATGGAGAGGACGAACCTAATGTTGTTGTCATAACTGAAGTTAAACCCGCTGAGTTTGAAACTAGATATTGCCCAAAGAGGCAGAAGAAATCAGGCAACAGAACACTAGTGCAAATAGAAAGTGATGAAGATGATGTGATAATGACAGAACCAGTATTATCTCAAGTGGTGAACCATACTCAAGGTACAACTTTTCATCCTCAGGGCAAGGTCATCATCCCATGCTAGCAGCTTCGGGACATGACCAACAACCAAATCGAGTAGTTCCAGGACATGATGGTCAATTGTAATATATTATAGTGATAGATTCAGAGAGTGATGTGGAATACGTTGCTCATAATAATAACAAAGGGGATGATTCAGAGGTTGTGAAGCTAAGAAGGCAAGGTAGAAAGTTTAAGAAATGGATGACAGACTCCAAGAGCTGGATTGGTATAGATGCAACTGTCGCTACCTATCCATCTACCACTTCGTCACATGGAACTGTTGCTGCCCCTCAACTGCAAGGTCTCAACCAGTTGTAAGAACTGTAGCTCATGTAGGTGCAAGAACTCCAGCTACTCCTAGGGGAGCATCTGGTAGCAGAGATAGACGAGCAGGAAGAGCCAAAAGGGGAAGAGAGTGCCAGCATCTCACATTCCCATATACTCTTATTTCACTTGTAGTGGCAACTGCTGAATGTCATTTTCTTATGTTAATTATGACACCCCCGGGATCAGGGTTAAACAAATCCCAGACCTTAGACTGACATAAGCTTAACCTAGAGCTCGAGGATATTCAGTGAGAAATTGGTAACACAACAGTAACCCAGCAACACAAAAATTATTACAGCAAACTCATAACTGAGCGAAGGACCAAAATATTACAAGTAGAGGTCACTGACCACAAACATCAAACGACGGAAGGCAAATTATGCTATTAAGTATAGCAAACTTAACAAATGGCCTAAGAGTCCTGAAGCATAATGATGACGTCCTAGCCCAAAATTCCAGGCTGCCAGCCGCGGACCCGAAGCTACTCGTCGGTATCGATGTCGTACCAAACTCGTCTTCATGGGGACACTTACTATGCTACAAAGTATCAACAAAGCAAGGGTGAGTACAGGGTGTACTCTGCAAGACTTATGGCTGGTGGGGTTAATTTTCATAAAGTCATCTTTGTTTATAAAACAAGAGGGAGAAGAAGCTCGTCTAATTAGATTATTTTAAAAGGGGATAAGAGAGCGACATCTCCGAAGAATTGATCAGCATCTTTGGATATCCACCAAAGTAATCCTCATCTCACAACTAGGGTCACCCCCTCGTACCCATGAGGAAGCATCCTTAAGAACACGTTGAGTTGCCAAGTTCTATGATTAGGTTAATGTTATCCATGATCTTAGGTGACCAAGCGTTCATAACCATGAACACGGCTTTTTGAAAAGATTTAACCCTGCAGGGGTGTACAACTTTACCCACATGTACCAACCGACTCTTAATGGCACTAGTAATAGCCCTCTTCCTAGGAAGGCCGGCAGAGGGTGGTTGGACACGACCTTTACCTTGCTTTCACCGAGACCATGAGTCACGCCCTAAGGATGGTTCCGCCGTAACGGGTCAAATATCGAAGCCGGTCCCTAGAGATGTGAGGCGAGGTTGATTTACCAGGGGCTCCATCGTCCACAAGCAACCCCGGCCATGCTTACCTACCTGTTATGATGCACCTTCCCCCGCCAAATCTTTCAAAACGTTTTCTATGCATATGTCGAATGGAACGCTGAACTATGTGACTCATGGAATCTCTAGGCAAGTTAGTCAGCGACGGGGTCCCCATAAACCCCATGTGGCTATACGCTCGTCTTTGACCAAAGGCAAGAACTCGGTCCCTAGTGGTGGCGAGCATGGGACTAGAAAAAACACATCCCTTTGTGGCCTCCCATAAAATCCTTAGCATTTTTAACCGTTACCACTGATCTTAGCTCATCAGTATACCTGATTCTCCTGTCATACTAGATTCTCTCCATTTGGTACATCTTCTGGATGAACCAACACTGACAGCTAAGCATGGTTAAGCAAGACACAGATAAGCTCTAGCAGTGCACACAAGCTAAACCTAGTTATGCTAGGAGCAGTGGATCAGGTATTATAAGCTCAAAGCGAGTAATGCAACAGATAGGATACTCTATCTATCGATAAAAGACCACAGTAGAATCATATGCAGCATGGCAAGAATTAAAGTGCTTTCAAAATCATAGGATTGTATAATGGTGGGGCTATGCTTTCCTTGTTTGTTGATAACCAGATATAGATCTTCGGAAGCCTTGTACTTGAATTGATTACAATTGGTCAAGTATTGTTCGCCGATCTTCGATGGTTTTGATCTCTTTCTTCGATCTCGATCTCGATATCGTATTCTACCGGGAAGAAGCGAACACCGGAAAGAAAGTGAAACAATCAACACATGACATGGATGCAATGCTCAAGCAGGATGATGATATGCCAAGTTAAATAGTACTTAAATGAAACCCTTGGGCATGCTTGGCAATTTAAGCACCGTCCGAGGGTTGCAAACCCTAATACAGGGAAGACCCGGAATCACCTAAGGGGGTTCATTTGTTATTATAATTAAACTTGTATTTAATGTTGTTGAACAATGCACGATTTTGATGCTAAAGTGTAGATCTCATTTTTCTGAACATTTTGATATATTATACATATTTTTCCGAATTACAAAATAAAAGATATTGAATTTATAGCATTTAATCATTTTGTAAAATTAAAACAAAAGCTAGGAATTACTTTTTATACCGTGCCACAGCTAGCCAGTGTGACTGGCCGACGGGCCCAAGGCCACATCCACGGACACGTGGGCAAGGTGGGACCCTGCCTGGGTTTCACCGGGGCTTGGCCAGCGTGCTAATGTCTGGGCGACTTCAGCATGACGTCACCACGATGCTGATGTCACCACGGCGGTGATCCTCCTAGGTTGAGCGTGGATACATCGCTGGAGGCGATGCGCGGGCATGGGAGTGGTGGCTTTAGATGCAGCGTGACACGGGCTTCTGATTGGTGGCAGTGCCGCCAAGAAACGGTCACTAGAGCGAGCGGTACAACGACGAGTGGCGGCGGCGCTCGCAGCACAATGACGAGCGGCGACTACAACGCGCGAGGAAGTATGAGGGGAGATGCCTGAGCACCAGGGGCTCACCACGAGGCAGACAGAGGGTTCGGCGAGGAGTGAGGTCACTGGAATCGATGAGGACGACGGTGAAGGTCGTCGGAGACCGAGGTTGCAATTGAGAAGATATCGACCGTGTTGGCTTTTTCTGCTAGGGGCTAATGAACAAGGACAGTAAGAGGAACACCATGGAGCTCTCAGCTGGATAAGGTACGACCAGATAAAACGACGCCCCAAAGCTCCGGCAAGCTAGGGTTTCTGTCGGGAAAGGAAATTGGGGATAGGGAGAGGATAAGGATCGACCGATGGAGGCAGGGGGTATTATAGGCGTCTATGATGTCGGTAGCGTGTATCTTGGTTAGGAGGGCATCACGGCAACAGTGGATGGCGGGACGGTCGACACGCAGGAGCTTCATCGTCGTTGTCCTTCTATCGGGAGGAAGAAGAAAGAATAAGGATGGCGAAGGGGTATGTGGGCCAGGGTGGGTCGTGGGGATTGCTAGCTGCTGCACGCGGGGCGGCAGGAAGGGGAGAGGGGAACTGGGCCAGCTAGGCTGCAGGCTGCTTTGCTGGTCTGGTTATTTTTATTTTTGAAAACATTTTTCCATTTTCTGTTTTGATTTCTCTCTTTGTATTTTAAATTTCGAATCTGTTTTGAATACTTTCAAAATACCAAAGACTTTTATAAAATATCGTGGGGCCCTTTTAGTCCATTTGGGCTCCATACATTTGGATTTTTCAAACATTTTCAAAACCACTCGAGAGGGTTTTCAAGAGAGAGAGGAAACTAGGGTTTTGCATTATTTATTTTGCAAATTTATCTTAGCAAAGATAGATGATGTTGATGAATACACAAACAAACCCTAATTAAGATTAACTAAAATTGGGGTGTTACATTAATGTAATGTTGCAAATGGTGTGGAAACCTTCTATGTGACATGTTATTATTTTACCTGAATATCTATGATTTTCGCTGAATTTATAAGATTTTTGCGGAATTTATATGATTTTGGCTAAATTTATTCTGGTAATTTAAGCCAAATATACACATTTTCATCTCTCGGACAGCACACACATATTGCTTTCACGTGTATATACTTCAATGCACATAATAATGACACACCATTTGACCAAGATATAGTTTAGGTTCCTCGGGGGAGAGAATCCCCACCTGTCAAAAGAGCCTTACAAGACCAAGATAGAGTTATTTAGGTTCCACATAATTGAGTACTCACTAGATAAAGTATGTTTTCATTTTCTATGATCACAATAATTATAGTTAGTACGTCTCATGCATGACTTAGAGCAACTCTAATAATGCCCGTAAATAGGTGTAAATAGGTGAACTGTACAAACTAAGTATAGTCTTCTGTAAACAGAAAATAGGTCACATGTCCTCGAGGTGAAGAACAAAAACTATAAAACACAAACTGCATATTTGAATATAAAATAGCATGGCATAGATAATCAATCAGAGAAGATTTTCACGCGTGTTAGTTCAAATTACACATAGTGTAGCTTCACAAAAGCTACAATTTACAAAGAAAATCTAATAGTGGTGGACGCTGCTGCAACCTAGACAAAAATTGAGCTTCGGCCATTGCTGGAACTGCAGGTTGCGGCGGCATTGGGAGCAGCGTCGACCTCAGTGAGTGAGGCCTATCACGTCCTCCATCTCTAGCTTGATGACCGGCGCGACAGCACGTTCCCTCGCGAGGTGGTCCTCCTGCTCCCACGCCAGTCGCGCCTCAACAAGCTTCATAGTCCGGCGCGCGTCGACAGCCTCAATCTCCTGCTCCGCCTCCCACTCCATCTCTAAATCGCGGATGACCATCTCCCTCGCGAGGCGCTCCTTGTCGGAGTCATTGGCATAGTCGGTGGCCGCGACGACGCGTGGATGTGGTGGGGAAGGGGAGGTCTTGTCGGAGTCATCACGACGAGCTTCCACAATGGTGAGGTCTTGTCCGTGTGAGGAGCTCCCACTGCGGGACGATCCCTCACCGGCTGCACAAGCACGTGTAGAGACAAAGCCCGGTGGCGTGTCCGCGCGAAGCTTCCATGGAGGCGACTCCTCACGGTTGGTCCAATGACTAGAAAACACCTAGTTAATACATCTAAGTATCAGAGTGTTATGCCAAGCCATGACACACACTTGTGGCAGATGTGGGCCCATGCCACCATTTCAAGGGATTTAGACCTATCTGAGCTGTCTAGGAACACCCCTATCAACTTGTGGTTGTATGAGTCATCACTTGGATAACATGATCCTACCTAATTGTTAGATCTAAGTATAAGAGTGTTATGCCAAGACATGATGAGACACCTTGTGCAAAATGTGGGCCCATGCAAACATTGCATGGGCTGTAGACCTCTCTTGGTTGGCTAGAAAATCCTTCATCAACTTTGGGTGTGATACATTACAAATGAATCTATAATTTTTGATGTTTCATGCTTGGTTTTATCCACTTTCTTGTGTTTTTCCACACTTTGGTGTACTTTTCAAATGATTTCTTGGACTAACCTATTAACAAGAGCCCCAACGCCAGCTGCCTGTTTTCTGCTGTTTCTGGTTCCAGGAAAGTGAGAAAATGAATATTCTCGGAATTGGACGGGACAAAAGCCAAAGTGACTATTTTTCTGGAAGTCATCAGATGCCAGAGTACGAGACGAAGAGGGGCCAGGGGCCACCACACCACTTGGCCGCGCGGCCAGCCTGGCCCATGCTAGGGGGTGGTCTGGCCGCCTCCGGCACCCCCTCGGCCTCCCCTTCCGCCTATAAGATGCCCTCGGGACGAAAACCCTAAGTACCCGATCAAAAATCCACGAAAGAGTCCGTAACCGCCGTCATCTCCATCCCTATATTGGGAGGGATCTGAAGCTCTTCCCGGCACCCTGCCGGAAAGGGGAATTCACCCTGGAGGCCTTCTTCATCACCATGCAAGCCTCTGGTGTGATGTGTGAGTAGTTCATCCTTGGACTACGGATCCATGTAGTAGCTAGATGGCTGGTTCTCCTCCTTTGTGCTTTCATGTTTAGATCTTGTGAGCTCCGTTCATGATCAAGATCATCCATGTCCAATCAAGTCTCAAAGGAGTCAAGATGATTAGTATATGCATGTATTGCTTTCTCGGTGTTTGTCAATTGCCCCGCTGTAATTTGTTCACCCAGCATGTTATCTATCTTAAGGAGAGCCACCTCTGGTGGACTATGGATCCCGGTCCTTTTCTTTACATACAATATATAAACTGTTTACTGCTTTGTGTTTACTTTCTGCAAACTATTACTTCTTACCATTCGATACGTTTAATCCTTTGTTTCAGCAAAATACGGTGAGATTGACAACCTCATCGCAAGTTGGGGACAGAGTTCTGTGGTTGTGTTGTGCAGGTCTCCACGTTGCTACTAGCACCGGTAGTGCGCCCTGCCAAGGCTCAGCTAGCAACACCTTTGGGGTGTTTCCTTGCTCCTACTGGTTCGATTAAACCTTGGTTTCATAACTAAGGGAAACTTGATGTTGTGCTCATCATACCTTCCTCTTGGGGTTCCCAACGAGCTCTACATCAACCATGAGCCATCAAGCATTTTTCTGGCGCCGTTGCCGGGGAGTCAAGGACATATTCACAAGGGGAGTCCCTCATAACCAATCTCTTTACTTTGTTATTTTTGTTTTGCTTAGTTTATTTTTGCTTTGTTTGCTTGTTTCTCTATCAAAAACACAAAAAAATTAGTTCCTACTATAGTTGTTATTTTCATTGGTCTGTTATTGTCTTGCTTTATCATGCTTTCTATCAATGGTTGGTTTCCTTGAAACTGAATCTTATTGGCAAGTTGGGTTCACGGAATAACAAAAATATTATTATAAGGAACATCACTTGTCACAAAAAGGGAAACACTTATGGGAACAAATTGATTAATTGAATATCATTGCTAGAAACGTGTGCTCTACCTATAATGTTACTTATTGCTTTGATAAATATTGTTGTTGTAGGAGGTATAAACACCTCCCTTTTCAATGTGAGTATAATGATAATGTTACCATATCTTCTTATGTTAAAGAAATTATGACTTTTATGATGTGGAACAAATTGAAGAATTTATTTCTTGGAAGGGTGCACTTGAACTTGCTAGTTTGCTTGAAAATACTGATGATTCACCTTATAAATATGAGGTTTCTGATATACTTAAATTTTGCTTTGATAATTACAAGATAGAAAATGGCTATATTCTTGAATATCTTAATAGATTCTCTCCACCGATGGAAGAGACTAATGCCTTGCAGGAGCCTATGGAAGAAGAAATTGCTGAAACTGGAAGCTCATTGGATGAAAAAGAGGAGGAGAGTGATGATCAAGAGGAAGAAGAATGGATCTACTCATCCCTACCTTCTAATGAGAGTAACTCTTTACCCCTTACATTATTTGATTGTCCCCCATGCTTACCAAAGGAGGACGAATGTTATGTTCCTGAGGATTCTTTTGAAAATGTTTATAATAAAGCTATAGTGTTTGTAGATCATGAAAAGCATGCTTTATGTGATAGTTATATTGTTGATTTTATTCATGAGGCTACTGAAAATTATTATGAGAGAGGAAAATATGGTTGTCGAAGTTTTCATGGTATTGAAACACCTCTCTACGTGCTGAAAGTTTTGAATTTGCTCTTGTTTTGTCTACCCATTCTTGCTACTATGTGCTTCTTTGATTTATTTTCTTACAAGGTTCCTATGCATAGGAAGTGGATTAGACTTAAATGTATTTTGAATTTTCTTCTTGATGCTCTCTCCTATTTCAATTCATATTTCTTATGTGACCATCTTCTCAAATCATCATGCATAACTTAAAGGCGTTAAAGAAAATTACTTATTGGGAGATAACCCAAAAGTTTTAGATGAGTATTGGAAGTTATTACTTCAGTAATAACCGCTCCTTATCGTTTTTATTTGCTTTTTGTGCCCAGAGTAACCTCTAATGAGAGAGAAGTAATGATTGGGAAAGTTGTTGTCCCGAAACAGGTTTCTGTGCTTCACTGTAAAAATTCGTGTAAAATCTCTGAACATCGTTTTGAGGCGTGAATTTTTTTACTTCTTCCCCCGGTTGTCATCTAACTTTCGTTAGTTCAACACGTTTTGATTTGAGAAACAGAATGTCTTCGAAAAAATTCATCTTTACCTGCTGGTCTGTTTTGACAGATTTCTGCCATTTTCTTCATTTGCTTCTTGTTGGTTCCTTTTTGAGTTATTGTGGGGAATTGAGATTTTTGAGCGAAGTTCTACAGTAGATAGTGTTCTAATGGAATTTTATTTGGTGGTAGAACTGAACATTAAGATTTATTTATCTTGAGTGCACTAATGTTGCTAATAAAGATTGTGTGAAGTTTTGTATGAAGGAAAAAATTTCAGGTGTATGGAAGGAATGAGTAATGAGATGAAATATGGACTAAAGCTCAAGATTGGGGATGCCACTGGTGTCATCCCAAGAAATATCCAAGGCATCCCCTTCTTCATCAATAAAAATCTCAAGTTTCTTCCAAACGCTTCATTTTTATTGTTTCATGCACAATTGTGTTGTTCTTGGAGCGTCTTCTTTTTCGTTTTTGTTTTGGTTTTTTGTTTGCTTGGTTTTCTTAGTTTTCTGAATATATTGGTTGTACCCCCTCTTTCATACATTGGTTTGCAAATATTTTAGTTTGGTTTGGAAAAGAGTAGGAAAGTTCATGCTTATGTGGTAAAAAGAGCTTGTTTTTTACTGTGGCCCATGCTTTGTCATGCCATGCTTGATATTTTTTGGTTTTATGATTAGTATTCTTTGCTGTAGCATGAATTGTTATAAAAAATTGAGATTGCTTAATGTGCCTTGGATGAATCATGCGTTGTTTTAGCATATTAAAGCATAGTATAGTGGTATTCTCCTTTGATGCTTTATTTGGATTGACATGGCGCATGCTCACACCATGTTATGACTATCTCAAGTCACCATAGCCTTTATGATTCTTTAGTTTTCAACTTGTAGTATCACTTTATGCTTTGATCAATGATGTTTTGTCACTTTGCATGATTATGGCCATTATTGCTCTCTTAGTTTGTCGTTCCCAGTCTTTTGCTAGCCTCCACAACCAAGTATGAGTTCCACTCATGCATCCAACTCCCTAAACCAAGTTATTCCAAAGAGTCCACCATACCTACCTACTAGCTTATGCTATTCCAAGTGTATTCATGCTTTTGTTTACCATCCGAATTAAACTTGTTATGAGAAAACTAGTGATTAAAGCTCTCACGAACTTGATGGCACACTTTACTTTTTTGCATCTAATAAACTTGAACCATTTGGTCCTTCTTTGTTGCGTATATGCTTGCGCTTTATAAGTTGAAATTAGCAGAACCATTTATCATGGCGAACGCTTTCAACATTGCACTTGTACTTTGTACCCCGTTGATATCATGTTCTTTTGCTTATGGATCCCGGCGGTGTGAAATAAAAGTGGAACTTGTAAGATCATGGAGTTTGTATATGTGCTAGAGAAACGCCTAGGCCGCTAGCCTAAGCCATGCCTAATCATGGTGGAAACTTGCAGCATCACCATAATGAGCACTCTATGAAGCATCCTCAATAAAAACCTATGCAAATAGCAAATAAAAAGATCGCTGAGATGCTCATTGTCTGCTTTCCTTGTCATTTTGATTATCGGATAGCTCCTGTATCATGTGCAAGGGGTACCCCGTTGGCGGTTCATTATGATACACATGTACTTACAATGACAAGAGCTTACTCGTGAGTAAAGTTGAGTAGCATGAGGATCGGTCTTCGTAAGTAAGGGGTATGAGATTTCAGTTTATAACTTGTCAAGCATATCCTCTTAGTCGTGTCACTTTAACATTAATCACCTTAAAGATGCTTATGATAGGGGCAATGAGAGCTGAAAGTTATAAGTACCATAATTTTTGGAAGCTCTTTATGAGACTTGAATCCCTACTTCCTTTTATGAAGGCCTTTCTTCCACCATTATATATTGAGTCTCCACCTTCTACCTTTATGCACCTATTTTGAGAGCATAGTGGACATTCTTAGTTCTGTGTGCATTGTCCCAAGACTAGTTGATTGATGCATAACTTGATATTGCTTGTTTAAAAATATTTGTATCTAGTCTATCTTATGAACTTTGAAGGTGTCCTATGCATTTATGTTTTTCTACTCTATGAGGGACAAGCTGAATACTATTATGCTATGTTTTCTTTATGTGAAACAAACAAACGTCTTGCAAAGCATTGTTATTCATGAATCTTTTGTTTGTGCCTTTTCATGTTGCATCATAGTTTCTTTTTCTTATTTCTAGAACTTAGTCTTTCATGTTATGATTGAAGTACTATGATCCCAGCTTTGAATGTTTTACAAATCCTTTGATCAAGTCTTTGATGGTGCATGTCACCTCAAAAATAATTCTTTCTTTTTATCACTTACTTACTCGAGGACGAGCAGGAGTTAAGCTTGGGGATGTTGATACATTGCAAATGTGTCTATAATTTTTGATATTCGATGTTTGGTTTTAGCCACTTTCTTGTGTTTTGTCCACACTTTGGAGTATTTTCCATATGATTTCTTGGACTAACCTATTAACAAGAGCCACAGCGCCAGCTGCCTGTTTTCTGCTGTTTTTGGTTCCAGGAAAGTCAGAAAATGAATATTCTCGGAATTGGACGGGACAAAAGCCAAATTGCCTATTTTTCCGGTAGTCATCAGATGCCAGAGTATGATACGGAGAGGGTCCAGGGGGCCACCACACCACCTAGCCGCATGTTGGGGGGATACCCCCGGGTAGGGTCACGCCGGGGTATAAAAGCCGAGTTAGCCGAGGTACAGCAAGGTAAAAGCAAGTGCTGGCCGAGTAACCTCAAGGCAGGCCGAATCACGGAGTAACCCGTACCGGAGGATGTCCGCCTAACTGAGTCCCGGCCGACCTATGTCGTATGCCGGTAGGATTTATGTAACTTGTATGCAGGTACTAGTGTGGCCGGATTAACCAGGCATGATCCGGGTTATATCAGGCTTGCAAGAGAAGGAAGGTATCTCGCTGGTCAAAAGGAGGTCACTGTACGCTGGAGTGTGAGCGAAGCGGACAGAGGCTAGGACCACCGAGGCGTGGCCGACAAGGGTGACGCTGCCTGTGTCTGATGACGCCTGCGCCGCAGAGGCTCACGTAGCCTCTACATGGCTTACGATGGGGAAAAGTGACCCGGTCGGTTTACTATTTTGGGAAGAGGCATATTTCCTGGAATATGCCTCCACGTATGCCCTAACGGGAGACCTAGCCACCCCTATATAAGGAGGGCTAGGGCATCTATAGAAAGGGTTGGGTTTTACTTGGTTGATCTCTAGTTGGTTCCTGAGGGCTAGCTAGTGGAGAGAGTAAGAGAGTTCCTTCTTCCTCCTCTCCCTAATACAGCTCAAGGAGCACTTGCAAACTTTGGAAACCGATTGAATACAAAGCATCTGTGCGTGGAATCACCACACTATCCCTCCCTGGATTCCTCTAGTGCATATTGTCCCCACCTTTAGCCTATCCATGGCATCTGCCGTGACACCACCACGACACCGCGTGGCCCAGCCTGCCCGCGCCTAGGGGTGGTCTGGCCGCCTCCGGCACCCCCTCGGCCTCCCCTTCCGCCTATAAGATGCCCTCGGGACGAAAACCCTCAGTACCGGATCAAAAATCCACGAAAGAGTCCGTAGCCGCCGTCATCTCCATCCCTAGATCAAGAGGGATCTGAAGCTCTTCTCGGCACCCTGCCGGAGAGGGGAATTCACCCTGGAGGCCTTCTTCATCACCATGAAAGTCTCCGGTGTGATGCGTGAGTAGTTCATCCTTGGACTACGAATCCATGTAGTAGCTAGATGGCTGGTTCTCCTCCTTTGTGCTTTCATGTTTAGATCTTGTGAGCTCCGTTCAGGATCAAGATCATCTATTTGTAATTCTGCATGTTGTGTGTGCGGGGATCCGATGGATATTGAGATGCTATTTCAGATTGATTATTGATTCTATCATGTCTTTGATATTTGTGATCTTGCATGCTTTCCGTTGTTAGTAGCTATCCCGGCCAAGTAGATGCTAGCAACTCCAAGAGTTAGTATTTATGCTCGATAGTGGGTTCATGCCTCTGGTAATCTGGGAAGTGACAGAAATCTCTAAGGTACTAGATGTGATGTTGCTACTAGGGAGAAAACAACAATCCTTTGTTCATAGAACAATCGTATTTTTTACTTTACACGCAATTCGTAAAGCAATAATCGGTTGCTTGCAACTTAATACTGGAGTGGGTTCAGATGATAACCTGAAGGTGGATTATTAGTCATAGATACAGTTGGATGGAGGTCTATGTATAATGTTGTAATGCCCAATCAAGTCTCAAATGAGTCAAGATGATTAGTATATGCATGTATTGCTTTCTCGGTGTTTGTCAATTGCCCCGCTGTAATTTGTTCACCCAACATGTTATCTATCTTAAGGAGAGCCACCTCTAGTGAACTATGGATCCCGATATTTACATACAATCTATAAACTATTTACTGCTTTGTGTTTACTTTCAGCAAACTATTACTTCTTTCCATTCGATACGCTTAATCCTTTGTTTTCAGCAAAACACGGTGAGATTGTGTCATGGTGGTGTCACGACAGATACCATGGATAGGCTAAAGGTGGGGACTAATACACACTAGGGGAATCCAGGGAGGGATAGTGGAGTGATTCTCCACACGGAAGTTTGTATTGATTTCCTTCCAAGATTACAAGTGCTCCTAGAGCTGTATTGGTGAGAGGAGGAAGAAGGAACTCTCTTACTCTCACCCACAGATCACACCTGATACCCTAGCCCAAACTGAATAGAAGAAAGACCAACCCCTTCTACAGAAGCCCCAGCCCCCCTTTTATAGAGGAGGCTTGGTTTCTGCCTAGGGCATACGTGGAGGCATATTCCTAAGAATATGCCTCCTCCCAAAGTGGTAAGCCTACCGGGGTGCTTTTTCCCCCGCGTCACACTTGCTTTAGCTACGTGAGCCTTTGTGGCACCTGCGTCAGCCGACATGGGCGTCGTCACCCTTGTCGGCCACGCCCCAGTGGTCCTGTCCTTGCTTGCTTCGCTCAGGTACTGCGTACCGGGGCTTCTTTTGACCAGAGAGATTCCTTCCTTCTCCTGGAAGCTAGATATAGCCCGGATCACGGTTGATCCGGACACACCTATTCCTGCATACAAGTAAAACATGCACTTCCGACTTACTACTTAAGTCAGATGAGACTTAGTTCGGCCTGCCTCGAGGTGACCCGGCCAACATCCGCTTTGACCTTGCCGAACCTCGGCTAACTTGGCCTTTATACCCCGGCATGACCCTACCCAGGGGTATCCCCCCAACATTAGTCCCCGAAGCTGGTGCGGTCTTAGCTGCCTTGGCCGCTAAGGCCACATCAGGTTCAATTTCAAGCTCCAGTTGTTATTTTCGAGTTACCTCTTTACCTCGGATTATATGGATTTACGTTCCCTTTGCACATGCCAAGTTTTCACTTGCTGGCCGGGTTACCATAGTTCCATCCGGGTCTTGTTTCCTTCTCTCGTACGCCAACCCATGTGAAGGGTAATCATTTTGTCGTCTTATTTTAAGGGCCTGCATAGTGACCGCCGCAGTAATTGTCAGTTATCACTGTGCGCGGGTCACGTCATGCCTGCCGCCTCGTTTCTGGCATCACAGTGTCACGTCATCGGATCATCTCCGCTTTGTGGCCTCCTGTGTGGCTCCCCTCTGATTGGTCCGGACAGGCGATACACGGCCACTGCGTGTGGCCAGCCCGCAGGACGCCATCCCACTCTCCGCTGGTGGGGGTGGTTAAATAGCGGAGGGGTGCTTCCCTTAGGATCTTTCTCCTTCCGCGCCCCTCTGCCCGTTGCCCTTTTTCTTCATCTTCCTCGCGACCGCATCACCGCCAGTGATACTAAATAGCAGCGTCGCCGCGGCGCTTCTCCATCGCACCTCTCAGTCGCCGCCACCGCGACACAAATCTCTCGCCACGGGTCCTCGTCAATCCCGGCCACTGTCCCCCGCCGCCTCTAGCGCCAGCGAGGGCCTCAAGGACCAGATGACGGAAGAAGAACTCATCATTGCTGAACAGGAGATGGAGGAGGAAGCCGCGGTGGCGGACCGCGGTGCGTGGGCCGGCTCCTGGGTCTGCCAGGACGACCTGGACTGGCTCTACCGGACCAGACGCATCCCCGCCGGCGTCGCCGCTCGTCTCGCCTCCGCCGAACTGGCTCCCTCACCCAATCCGGGGGAATTCGTCGTGTTCTTGTTTCATTTTCAACGGGGCTTCGGGCTGCCTTTGAGCGATTTCTTCCAGGATTGGCTCAGTACCTACCAGCTCCAGCCGCACCATCTTCTAGCCAATGCCATTACTTCTCTCTCTGCCTTTGCTTCTACGATCGAAGGCTACACCGGACTGTGGCCCACGAAGGAGCTATGGCTCCATCACATTTTCTTATAGGCTTTACCTCAATCCACTTGGTAAACTTGTCCACCATTACCAGAATGTGAGTCATATTTCCCCTTGCTGGTTTGAACGGGCCAACCATATCCAAGCACCATACGGCAAATGGCCAAGTGATTGGTATGGTCTTGAGTTCTGACATTGGCATATGTGTCTTGGTAGCGTACCTCTGACAACCATTACATTTTCTCACCAGATCTTCTGCTTGCTCTAAGGCGTTTGTCCAGTAGAATCCATGCCGGAAAGCTTTTGCTACCAAGGCTCGGGATGAGGCATGATGCCCGCATTACCCCTGATGTATGTCTCGGAGGATGTCAAGCGCTTCTTCTGGGTCAACACATCTCTGGAGGACATTGGTCATGCTCCATTTGTATAGTTCGCAATTGATGATCGTGTAAGCCTTTGCCCTCCTCTGTGTTTGCCTGGACAACACTTCCTCAGTGGGTAACGTTCCGTCCTTCAGGAACTGAAATATAGGTAATGCCCAAGCTGGTATCGTTTGCACAGGGAATACATCCTCATCAATCTCCATTTGATCCACTGGCATAACTTCACCCGGATCACGCTGAGCAGTCCCCGGGTCTGGCAGAGCAGTCCCCGGGTTTACTGAAGTAGTCCCTGGGTTTGCCGAGGCAATCCCCGGGGTTCGCGCACCACTTCCCATGTCAATGTCCATGGGCACAGCTCCGGATTCCGTGTCCTCTGGGACATATATTGACTCGGATTCTAGGGATGGCCTGATGGATGGTTTCCTGAGGTGCTCTAATGCTACACCCGGTGGAATTGCTTGTCGGGTTGACCCGAGCTTCGACAGCATGTCGGCAGCCTCATTTTCCACCCGGGGTACATGGTGAAATTCGCATCCCTCAAAGTAACCAGATATCTTCTGCACATGAAATCTGTACAGTGCCATGTTTGGATCGAGGGCGTCCCATACTCCCGACACTTGCTGCACCACCAAATCCGAGTCGCCAAAGCATATGATCTGACGTATCCCAATTTCTTTTGCTACCTTAAGCCCATGCACAAGTGCTTCATACTCAGCGACATTATTTGATGCAGTGAAATGGATCTGCAGCACATATTTCAACTGGTCCTTCTTTGGCGATGTGAGTACAACTCCAGCACCTAGCCTGGTTTTGGTTTTTGATCCGTCAAAGTGCATTCGCCAATAGTTCAGATCTGGAAGTAGTGGTTCGTATTGTACCTCGGCCCAATCCATGAAAAAGTCCGCCAGAGCTTGAGATTTGATGGCCTCTCTTCTTTCATATTGTGGCATATAAGGAGCTAGCTCAATTGCCCATTTTGCAATTCTGCCACTCGCATCCTTGTAACTCATTATCTCGGATATGGGGGCCTCACATATGACCTGGATGGGATGCTCCTCGAAGTAGTGCTTCAGTTTCTTTGCGGCCATGTACACACCATATGCCACCTTTTGATAATGTGGATAGTTCTGCTTTGAGGCTGACAACACCTCGCTCGAGTAATATACTGGCCTTTGCACCGACTTACCTTCCTCGTCGCGCTCCACCACTATCACTGCACTTACAACTCGGTTGGTTGCGGCTATATAGAGCAACATTGGCTCCTTCGATACTGGTGAGGCTAGCACTGGTGCCGTGGCTAACATTTTCTTCAGGTGGGTAAAGGCTTCATCGGCCTGTGGCGTCCAAACGAACTTATCCGACTTTTTCATGAGTTGGTAAAGAGGCAACGCCTTTTCTCCCAACCGACATACAAACCGACTTAACGAGGCCAGGCAACCTGTGAACTTCTGGACATCGTTAAGACACTTCGGCAGTTCCATTCGTTCGATGGCCCGGATTTTGGTTGGGTTAACCTCAATACCTCGGCTGGAAACAAGAAAACTGAGCAATTTCCCAGCCGGGACACCGAAGGTACATTTTTCCGGGTTAAGTTTCATCCGGAACCTCCTTAGGTTTGCAAACGTTTGCCTGATATCGTCAAGGAGCATTTTGCTTTCCTTGGTCTTGATAACCACATCATCCACGTACACCTGTACATTTTGACCTATTTGGTCGTGCAAACATTTTTGCATACATCTTTGGTACGTTGCCCCTGCATTACGTAAACCAAATGGCATGGTGCGATAGCAATAAGCCCCATACGGGGTAATAAATGCAGTCTTTATTTGATCATCCGGATTCAGAGGTATCTGGTGGAAACCAGAATATGCATCAATGAACGACAACAGTTCACACCCAGCAGTTGAGTCTATGACCTGATCTATTCTTGGCAGCGGAAATTGATCTTTTGGACACGCCTTGTTCAGGTTCATGTAATCGATGCACATGCGCCAAACCACTGCCACGTTCGGGTCATCCTTCTTCTTTTCCACCAGCACCGGATTAGACAGCCAATCCGGGTAAAGAACCTCCATGATAAATCCTGCAGCTAGCGACCGAGATATCTCATCCCCAATGACTTTCCTCCTATCTTCGGCGAAGCGGCGGAGAGGTTGCTTCACCGGCTTAGCTCCGGGTCTCACATTCAAAGAGTGCTCGGCCAACTCCCTCAGAACACCTTGCAAGTCCTGTGTGGTCCAAGCAAAATGTCCCGATTCTCACGGAGGAAGCTGACGAGCTCGCTTTCCTATTTATTATTTAACCCGGCACCAATTTTTAAGGTGTGCTCTGGGAACATGTCATCAACAGGAACCTTCTTTGTATCTTTCGTGGCCTGGAAAGAGACACTTCCATGCGGGTTACTCAGCGCCGGCATATACTGTTGCGCGGACTGAGCCAATGCCACCACCTCTTGAATTTTCCTTTTTTCCTGCGCAATCACAAGTGACTCGGCCAAGTTCGACCCGGCCGACGCACACTCCATCGAATGTCGGAAATCCCCTGCAATGGTTATCACTCCGTTTGGTCCGGGCAACTTCATCTTCAAGTAGCTAATATGACAACTTGCCATGAACTTGTTCAGCGCTGGCCTCCCGAGTAACGCATGATACGCGCTTCGTAAGTTCACCATTTCTAACTCCAGATTTTCAGTTCGGCAGTTATCCCTCGTGCCAAACAAGACGTCAACCCGGACCTTGCCTATGGGCTCACAAGAAATGCTGGGTACAATGCCATGGAAAGTTGTCCTCGTGGCCTGGAGCATGTTCTCCGAGATACCCAACTTGCGCATTGTGTCCGCATACATGATATTAATGCTACTGCCATTGTCGATCAACACCTTTGAGAATCTTACATTAATGCTAGGTCCAATGAATGTTGGATCCAGCACCAACGCATACGAACCAGGGCTTGGCATGAGCTTGGGATGATCCCTGATGCTCCAGGTGATTTCCTGATCGGACCAAGGAATGTACCTCGTCACTGCAGGCATTACTGCATTCACCTCCATATGCCTATGCTGCAAGCTTTTTCTATCGGTTTCCTTAGTGGTAAACACACAATAGCTCTGATGGTGTTCCCTATACTCGTTTCTCCCCTAATTTCCGGGGTACCTCTGATCCGGCTGATGCTGATTTTCTACCTGATGCACTACATCCCTTCTCTCATTGTTATCATACCTCGGCGGAGGGGGAGGCAACATTAGCTGTTGCGTGTTCACTCTGGAGAGCAGTTGCTGCCGGGGTAACTCCTGCCGAGGCTGATCATTCCAGGGTGACTGAGCATTCCCCGAACCAGCTTGTTCGATCTTGCGCATCCACTCACATTGCCTCGTCGTATGACCCGCTGGGTTGTTCGGATTTGGTGTATGAAACTTACACGGCTGGTCCAACATCGACTCATAAGTATACCTCGGACGGTCTTTCCTTTCTTGCCACTGCTTCTTTTGCTCAGGTGTCCAAGTCTTCTTGCCATCGTTTCTTGGAGTCCACTGCCCTCTAGTTTTTTGGCGTTGACTGCCCCCTGCTCCAGGCTGATCTTGACTCACAGCTGCAACTTGGTGCGAACCGTATCTGTGATCCGGTCTATTATCTCTCCTTTTTCCTCTATATTCGTTTCTACGGGATGATCTGGCTCCATCTCTCTGATAATACTCATCGTTTGACTCGTTTGATACGAGCCTAGGCTGAGTCGGATCACCCAAAGCATACGAATCTGCGATCCGGATCATCTCTGACAACATAGTTGGCATTTTCCTTTGCAACTTCATCCACAGCTTGCTTCCATACCTGCACCCTTGTGCAAACCATGATATGGCCTGTGATTCAATCACGCCCTCACACGAATTTCTCACAGTGCACCACCGGGTTAAAAACTCCCGATCCGTCTCATTTTGCCTTTGCTTGCACATAGCTAGGGTCTGTGGCCTATTTGGCCTCTGATACGTACTAAAAAATTGCTGATGAACATCTCCTCGAAATCTATCCAGCATTTGATTCTTCCTGATGGAAAATTGTTCAGCCATACCCTTGCCGGGCCTTCCAACATCTGGGGTACATATCTTACAACCCATCTCAGGTTGCTAGTGGCAATTTTCACAGCCGTAGCATAATTTATCAGCCAATCCTCCGGCTTTGTACTGCCGTCATACGTCTTCGTGCCTCTAGGTAGCTGAAAGTTCGGTACCGGTGGCTCCTTCATGATCCGGGGTCCAAAACATGCTAGGCCCGGTGGACCTTGACATTCAATTTGTTCTGACCTATACAGTCGATCCAGTTTCAACCTGGCATCATCCGGCATCAAATCCCTGCTCCCCAATCTTGACCCTATCACATGATAGTCCGCCCTTGGGTATCCCGCATTTGCCATTTTAGTGTCTCCATCATTATACCTGTCTTGCTCTCTTGGAGCGCCTTTCTGTTGCATACCTCAGCCGGCACTTTGCTCTTGCCTTGGTATATTCTGCTGCTGCGGTTGTCCTGCTCCAGCCGAGTTTCGCTGTCCAGCATTGCCGTTGACAACGTTCCCTTGACCGACATTGCCTTGTTCACGGTTACCTCAGCCAGCTTCACCTCGTCTCACACTCCGTCGATCATCATTTTTCTGCGCTTCTTTTCCTTTCCCTACCCGCGTCGGGTCATACGGGACGATCTGTTTGTTCCGTCTGGCCGAGGTTACCACCTCTTCTCTCCTTGGACCACCATGAGGAGACGATGCGGCTCCAGCGGATTTCTCCGGGTTACCCACCGCCAAATGGACGATCTTGGAGGCTCCAGCTCTCTCCGGGTTAGCCCTGAGCAGTTCCTCGTTTTGTTTGTTCGCAATCCGAACCAGCTCATTAACCCTATCTTGTTGTCTTTGCCGGGCTTCACCTGTTAGACCCTCCAACTCGGATGCAGCTGCATCTGCTGCTCTAAGGTTCTTTGCCGGGGTACTGTACCTCGGCAGCCCCACGGACAAACAGTTTTTTGATACCTCAATTCCAGTATCACCCTCTCTGTTCATCTCGCTCATGAGATTTCTCCCCTTCACTTTTACAGCGTCAACCTTTTTTGCCTTGGCATACTCACGTAGCGTCATATTCGACGACTGTTGAGCCGCGGCTATCTTTTTTGTGCCCTCTAGGATTTTCTGCCTAGTTTCTTCCAGCTCCGCCTGCGCTCGAGCCGGATCTACCACTGCTACTACAGGGTTTGCCAAGCTATCCATTGCTTCCCTCAACACGTTCTCTGGCCTCTCTAGTGGAGGACCTCTACCTTTCCTCGGTGCCTTAGGCGTTACCTCAGGAGCTGGCGCCGGATCCTTGCTCGCGCCCGCACCTGGCGCAGTCATCATCACCTCTGCATGGTCCGGGGAGCGAGCGATACGCGTCCCGGGGACCACGGTGAGGGGAGGCTCCCCCGCATCGACGACATGACGCGGAGGAACACCTGACACGTCCACAGCAACGTAGACCTTGTGCGCGCCGAGCCTGACGAAAAGGCCATTGCGCGGAACAGGGTGCATGCCGAAGGAGCCAGCGTTGTCGCTGACGAAGTCCCACGCTCCAAAGCGCTGAACAAGCCCGGAGATGATGCGTTCGCCGGTGCCGATGATGTTTCCCGTCTGGATCTTGACCCCTGCTAGCGCCGCTAGCCCCACGGTGGGCTCCAACTGTCGTGGTGGTGTCACGGCAGATGCCATGGATAGGCTAAAGGTGGGGACTAATACACACTTGGGGAATCCAGGGAGGGATAGTGGAGTGATTCTCCACACAGAAGTTTGTATTGATTTCCTTCCAAGATTACAAGTGCTCCTAGAGCTGTATTGGTGAGATGAGGAAGAAGGAGCTCTCTTACTCTCACCCACAGATCACACCTAAAACCCTAGCCCAAACTGAATAGAAGAAAGACCAACCCCTTCTATAGAAGCCCCAGCCCCCCTTTTATAGAGGAGGCTTGGTTTCTGCCTAGGGCATACGTGGAGGCATATTCTTAGGAATATGCCTCCTCCCAAAGTGGTAAGCCGACCGGGGTGCTTTTTCCCCCGCGTCACACTTGCTTTAGCTACGTGAGCCTCTGCGACGCCTGCATCAGCCGACATGGGCGTCGTCACCCTTGTCGGCCACGCCCCGGTGGTCCTGTCCTTGCTTGCTTCGCTCAGGTAGTGCGTACCGGGGCTTCTTTTAAGCAGCGAGATTCCTTCCTTCTCCTGGAAGCTAGATATAGCCCGGATCACGGTTGATCCGGCCACACCTATTCCTGCATACAAGTAAAACATGCACTTCCGACTTACTGCTTAAGTCGGATGAGACTTAGTTAGGCGAATGCCCCCCGGTCTGGGTTACCCCATGATTCGGCCTGCCTCGAGGTGACCCAGCCAGCATCCGCTTTGACCTTGCCGAACCTCGGCTAACTTGGCCTTTATACCCCGGCGTGACCCTACCCGGGGGTATCCCCCCAACATATTGACAACCTCGTCGCAAGTTGGGGACAGAGTTTCGTGGTTGTGTTGTGCAGGTCTCCACGTTGCCACTAGCACCGGTAGTGCACCCTGCCAAGGCTCAGCTAGCAACACCTTTGGGGTGTTTCCTTGCTCCTACTGATTCGATTAAACCTTGGTTTCATAACTGAGGGAAACTTGTTGTTGTGCTCATCATACCTTCCTCTTGGGGTTCCCAACGAGCTCTACATCAACCACGAGCCATCAGGGTGGTGCGTCTCTGGTTCCTCATGACGCCGAGATAGTGGTGGAGGTGGCGACCGACGGGGACGAGCCTTTTCTCCGTGATCGGAGGATATGGAAATGGTGTCAGTTCTATTGCATGCGTCCCTCCGTCTTCGCTCTATAGAGCCTATATGCAATCCCTCGTCATGGGGAGATTTGAGCCTTCTCCGGCTGTTCGGGGTTGACTGGCAAAGCTCCGGCTTGGACTCCAGCCTCTACGAGGTGACCTTCTCCTGTTTCTTGCATGCCTTGGCTACGAGGTCATACACCTAAGAGCCTGCTTCTGGCGACCTTTCCTGTTCTAGGAGGGTCTTGGAAATGGCAATGTTGAGGGCGGGAGCTAGCATGACTTGTCTCCCCTCTGAATCAATGTAAGGGGGTGGCCTTTGTCGGCTTAGATCCATCATATCCCAACCTTTGCCGAACATCGAGATCTTCGATGAAGTGAGCTCGCACTTTCTTTGCCTTTTCCTTTAACAACAATTGCTTGTACTCAGCCTCCATAGCTCTTGCCGCCTTGATGGATTGTTGCGCCTTAGCCATGTCTTCGTCCAACTTAGCGCCCTGCTCCACCATTCACTTGGCCTCCTCCAATATTGCCGCGCGTTTCTCATCAAGCTCCGTAACGCTCCGGATATGGGCGACGGTGATTGGCTCCACGAGAAGTGCACCGTAGATTGCTTTCTCAACAGGAGTAACCAATGGGTTGCCAGCTGCTGATGTTGATGGTGGCGTTGGCGGCAGATTTGATTATCAGGCTGTATTGGGGGCCGTGGTGAGTTCCTGCGCAGGTTGCGGGCAGATTACCGGAGGAGGCAAGGCCTTGGCCGTAGCCGAAGGCTCGGCAGCTTTCTTGGTTGCTGCTACTCTGGTAACTGCTGGTGTGGGTGGAGCTCTCTCATGTTCTGGTTCCTGTCCGTATTCTTCCATCACGCTCCCAATGGCGACTAGCACCTGGTGGGAAGTGTTGGCCTTCTCAGCGATCTCCTCCTTCTCGATCTCCTACTCAATCTCCCTCATAACAGCATCGTATTCCTCTGAGTTAGCGTCTGAGCCACCTCCATCCACATTGATGTCGGCGTAAAGCTCATCAAGGACGGAGTCGGAGTTGGCTTCAGTGTTGACGATGGCAGATGTGGAGGGTGATTGAGGCGGGCCGTTGTTGTTGTTTCCTCCTCTGGCTACGACGGCGATTGCCGTCATGGCCTCTTCATTGTCATATGTGTATTCGTTGACGATGGTGACCATCTCACCAAGGGCGAGAGGACCTACGTCTTGCTGCCTTCAGAGGGTACGCCGGAGGAGTGTTCCAGGTGTGAGCCCTTCTAGAAAGTGGTATACGAGCTCATCGGCACGGTCGCCCTCTAGAGTTTCCCTCACTCTCATCCATCTGGCAAGGTATTCGCGGGGAGGTTCTCCATCCCTTTGAACGCATCTGGCAAGATCAAAGATGGTGATGACGCTGACAAAGTGTGACCTACGCATCTCTAACACTCAGGGAAGCCAAGTGGATTTGTGGAGTCCTTCCACCTTTATATCCTGCACAGGGGCGGTTTGGGTGGGCCTTGAAATTTCTTGATCTGAGCCACCATACTCCAAGGAGAAGTATGGCCCAGATCCTTCCATGAATGTTTCCTGCTCATAGGCGGTCCGTGCGGGGCTTGATGACTTTCCGACTTCCTAGGAGCTAGGACCCGAGTCTGTTTCGCCGATGAAGATGTGGATGTCTCTAAAGGGGATGACGGAACAACGCATAGGGTTCTTCTTCGCCAGCACCCAGAACTCATATGGAGGGACGATCGGGGTGTTGTCGGAGAAGAGAACGTGTCCGATGGCTACGGTGTCGCTGATTCCTGTGAAGAGACTAGACCTTGCCCGACGTAGATCTCGAAGCGCCTCTTACCCCATGGTGGGCGCCAACTTTCATGGTATTGCCGACGAGTACGCCATGCAGGGGTCCTCAAAGTGCATGTTTAGATACGTGGGGTAAGGCGTAGAGTTAGCGGGTATGTGGTAACATAGCTTACCCAGGTTCAAGTCCCATAATGGTGACGCAACTCTACTCCTGCTATAAATCACTATAATGGCAATACGCCGAGTTACATAGATAGGTTCGTTGTGCGAGGTGTTGCACGTTATACATAGCAATCTAGGTTGTCTTTTGCTCTAAATGCTCCCACGGGCCGGTTATAAAGGCGCCAAGACCTAGGGTTTACAGGGAAAGGTCCTTGTTGGACAAGGTAAAGAGTCCTACACTAATACGAACTAGTCTTCCGTGTCTTGTACTCCAAGGCTCCGAGTATATCGATGACTCCTGTGTAGCCTTCCTTGATCCAGCATGGGCATCCCTTCTGGATCCGTTTTACTGGGCCGCCCAAAAGGCCATAGTCCTTTCTACCAACTATGGGACACCCAATTTAGGCGGATTGGTGACATGCAATGAGGATACCCATATAGCATATCCCCAACAGGTTGTGTGACTCAGCACTTGGCCGGCATGGTCCCACCTAGTTTATACAACTAAGTATTAGAGTGCTATAACAAGACATGATGAGACACTTGTGGTAGAGGTGGGCCCATGCCAACATGGCATTGGATCTAGACCTATCTAGGGTATCTAGAAAAACACCTTCATCAACTTGTTGTTGTATGAGTCATCACTTAGGTAGCATGATCCTACCTAGTTGATAGATCTATGTATAACACTGTTTTGCTAAGACATGATGAGACACATTGTGGAAAATGTGGGCCCATGCCAACATTCCATGGGCTATAGACCTGTCTAGGTTAGCTAGAAACTCCTTCATCAACTTGTGGTTGTGTTCCTCAGCGCTTGGCCAACATGATCCCACCAAGTTGATACATCTAAGTATGAGAGTGCTATGCCAAGCCATGAGACACACTTGTGGCAGATATGAGCCCATGCCAACATCGCATGGGATCTAGACCTTTCTTAGCTGTCTAGAAACACCTTCATAAACTTGTGGTTTGATGAGTCATCACACTACAAGAATCTGGGTGGTTCATGACGATCTGAGATCGTCGTGGATGAGGGTCAAAACATCATAGATGGCCATCTGCGACGTATTGTGCGACAAAAAAATAGGTCAGTGACCTCATGTCATAATTGAATCCTTGACGTTTTCTCTGTCTGAAAATGTCGCGGACCACTCGTGACATTCCTCCAATTTCGTTGCGACAAACTGGACCGGCCCGACCCAGACCCAGTCTTTCATGATATTTTTACTTCGTCATGAACGATGCCACGTGGCGGACGGCACCGCGAACTCCGTCAGCAACATTTGCTAACGTCATTATTGCCGCCTGTGATGTCATCCCTATCGGGACGTTTATTTTTCGTCATGACTTGATTCCGTAACCACCGCTTCCTTACGTCATCACATCGTCTATGGCGTCATGCCAGCCATGAAGAAATTTGTTTCTTCGCTACCGGCCGCCGACAGGTAGACACGTGATCCATTCAAATGATAACACCTGGTTCAATTGCATGACAAGACGAGGACCAATCAGCAACGGACATGTATCGTCTTGAAGAAATGACGATGTAATAAATCTCGTGGCATTACTAACCATGACAGAAATATTTCATAAAAGAAACACTCAGGACATTTATAGGACTACCATACATAATTTGACATAAAATTCTAGGACAAATGTTTCACTCTCAAGAAATGAATACTATACTCAAATAAGATATAAGAAGGTTCGACTCATGCCAGACACATTTCCACAGATTCACCATATTGCCTCTTGTGATTCGGACATGTGAGCTAACACTTGTTGTATTAATGCATTTGCCTCTTCTTGTTTCTTCCTGAGGTCTTCTTGTTTCTTCCGCATTGCTTGTAGGTCTTCCAAATACTTCAGCCTCTCTGCCTCGCCAGATTTGTTCACTTGTTATGACTCCTCAATGGCACAACACAGTTCCACATTACCTACTTTATGATCCTCGAGTTGATCTCCTAGCTGAGACTTGGTTGGTTTTGAAGTACTTGCAAAGATGCTGATGTTCTTCAGGATAGTTGGCTTTATCTTGTTCTAAGACATCACAAAGTGCACAACATCGGTGGAAGGAATTGCTTCATCCTCTGTGCCATCTTCTAGAGGATATGACACCAACTTGCTTTCCATGACTGCCTACAAGTTTTAGCAATAGAATAGAATATGAGAAACCTAGCGAGCAAATAGTAAGAACATCGTACATGTGAGGGAAGAAAGGGCATTGACTTTGACGAAGATGGAAAGTATTATGGAGGACTTATAGTTGCTTCTTGCATATTGTCAGTCAAGCCATTTTCGAGCAGTTCAATGGAGCCTTCCTCCATGTCGCACAAAACTACGTAGCTGCGAGCACCAATGGCATGAGGGTACTTGACGGGCTGTCTGTTGTTCTTGTTTTTTTAGACACGGCCTAAACAAACAGGGATCATACAGTTAGTCTAGCTTAAACAATTCAAACAGGAAAAGTTTAGTAAACAAGACATGACCTTGTTTCTAGGGTCGGACCAAAATTGACAAGCCTGCACCACTGCTTATTGCTCATCTATTCCATAGGAGATATCCTTGTAACTTCATTCGCTGGGAAATTGTCAAAAACACTGTTTCTTCACGGTATTCCTTTGATTTCTTGTGTGCCTCATTAACTGCTTGTTACAAGCAAACTGGACATCAGGTAGAGAGGGATCCATGACAAACTTTTGGTAAAATAAAACAAAGATTATTAGATTTCGCATTAACAACAAAGGAAGAAAGGGATAACTAAGTGTTACAGAACATACATAAACTTTGCCATTGAAGTCTTCTCTGACATCCGGCCTCTCCCTATACTCTTTCCACTAGGGGAAGATAGGAATCTGAGTCCTGACTGGTACTACGCACTCAGTGGCAGACTTGGCAGCAATCACTGGTGACACTGCTATAGTTCTTCCTGGAGGAACGACAAGTTGAAGTATTTGTGTGGGCATGTTGGCAACCACCAACTGAGGATCTTCTTATCTAACAGTGTCTCTATAATTATTATTCCAAAATTCATCTACAAGAATATAGTGGGTATGCGTTAGTGTTCTACAACAGTAAATGCAATGAGTATGATTCACACAATATAATGTTAATCGGTTACTGTAGAGCAATCAATTTGTTCAACATGTTACCTTCTTGATCCTAGTCAAAACGGTCAAATAACCATCCATCACGTTTCACATCAGGCCCCTCGCCTTTGGTAGCTGAACCCTCAGATGCGCAGTCCCTTTGGAGAGGTGCACAGTCCCATCGGAGAGGCGCTTGTGCATGGACAGGCGGGGGCTGCTGCTTGCCCTAGGGACATGCATAATCGCTTTGGAGAGGTGCCCGTGCATGGCCGGGTGGGGGCTGCTGCTTTCCTTGGGGAGGTGCCAACGGTCGGTAGGCAGTGGGCTGCTAGCCTAGGGGAGGTGCACGTGGAGACCAGGGATCTGGCTGCTGGCCTTGGGGAGGTTTGTGCTCGGCTTGGGCAGCTTCCCAGCCGCCTTAGTCAACTGGTTGCTTCCCCTTGGACCTAGGTTTTTTGGATGTTTTTGTGCCGGCACCTTGGCCCGCCAGGACGCATTTCCGAGCAGATGCTAGACCATTAGGAGCCAACGATGTCCTGACGGCAGCTGTCTTGTTGCATTTCCTCTTCTGTGGCTAGAAATTCTATTTATACCAGTCAATTGGGGATAATAAAGAAGGAACAGATATATGTCAAAATCAGTAAGCAAACAATTCAACACAAGATGAGTAAGAAGGTAAGGGGTCAACCTGCGACTTCTTCTCCTCACTAACATCATCTAGGTCTCCTTCAATGATATCTTCCTCCACTTCAGGATCATAGTCAGATCCAGAGCAGTCATTTCTTGTCTTTTTAGGAGAGAATATAGTTGGAGATGCGAAAAGACATGCAAAGGGCCTAACACCCAGTTATTGCAAGCGCTCATTGTTTCTCATGATGTTTTTCAGCTGACTTTCTTCCATGGGATGCATTTTAGGATCTAACATTAATAAAGAAATCCAAGTCAGCTGCAAATTAAATAGGAAATTAAACAAAATATAACATATGGTGTTGATTGCCCGATAGCAAACATCAGAAGGAAAATGAACTTATTGCCTCTCTTAAATAAGAAATTTCACATGCATGGAAAATGAAACAAATGAACATCAAGTAGGCTTAAAAGAGGAGAAAATTCATAGGCAAGGAGGTTGTTTACTTGCCTACAGGTGCTATGGCCTTTTTCTTTGTGCGCGTCTTATCAGGAACGTTGCTACCTTCCTTGTCGGCAAGGAGGACGACAAGCTGGCGTGCCTTGACGGTGTGGTGCACAGCAAGGAAACACGCATTATTGGTGGGGTGGAGGGAGAGGTAGCAGACCTTGACGCCGAGGTTCGCGGAGATGGGGATGACCTTGTTGGTAGTGCTCGACGGCAAGGTGGCAGATCTACGAGCTCGACGGCTTGGTCGGAAACCGAGAAGGTGAGGATGGGCTAGGGTTTGGGCTAGGTCGACGGTTAGATGACTACTAGGGAGGACGATGGCAGGCAAGGGTATGATGTCGGCCAGGCGGTGACTAGGGTGGGCGTAGGAGATTGGGATTTGTCTCCTTTCATTGAGGGGATAAAGAAGGGTTTCCAATAGATTACGTAAATACCCTCTGCGCCAACGCATTGGTTAGGCTATGCGGATGGGTTGAACTGTAATATTAGTGCGCGATTGTTTCAGCACGCGAGAATTGGGGTGCCCGAAATTTTGGATCGGCGGGAGGACCGAACCTAAAATTTTGTATTGGTGGGAGGACGGAACCACAGATTATTGGTTGTTGGATATTGATGCGTGGCTTAAATAAATCAACATTAGGTTTCAAACATTAGGGTTTTTAAGCTAGGTCACCGGTCTTGATAATCTCTTACTAGATCTCAGAATAAATTTCTTTGTTTTATACCTAGAAATGATTTATAAAAAAATGGGGCGAAGCATCCTGGAGTGTGTGTGGTCATGTGGGTCATAAAGGTGTGGTTTTGAGAATAACACATACATTGATCTCTAGGGAATCCATTTAAGTCAAACAACCATGGTAGTCAGAAAGACCAAAGAGCCCCTGGAATATGCAACTGTCACATGGAGATGGTGAACCAGTGTGACAGAAGCAGTTACATCACCACACCAAAATGGAGTGCATGTGTGTGGTCATGTGGATCATCAAGGTGTGGTTTTGTGAATATATAACACGTGCATTTATCTCTAGGGACTCCATTTGTGTCAAACAACCATGTTGGTCAGAAATCCTAGATAGCCCCTCGAATATGCAACTAACACATGGAAATGGTGAACCAGTGTGATAGAAGCAGTTGCATCACCAAACCGGCCAAATGGAGTGTGTGTGGGTCATCAAGGTGTGGTTATGAGAATATATAACACATGCATTGATATATAGGGACTCCTTTTGTGTCAAACAACCATGGTTGTCAGAAAGTCCAAAGAGCCCCTTGAATATGCAACTGCCACATGGAGATGGTGAACCAGTGTGTCAGAAGCAGTTGCATCACCACACCGCCAACTGGAGTGTGTGTGGATTATCAAGGTGTGGTTTTGGTAATATATAACACATGCATTGATCCATAGGGACTCCATTTGTGTCAAACAACCATGGCGGACAGAAATCCCAAAGAGCACCTAGAATATGCAACTTCCACACCCAACTGGAGTTTGTGTGTGCATGGTCATGTGGATCAACAAGGTGTGGTTTTTTTAGAATATATAACACAAGCATTGATATCTAGGGACTCCAATTTGTGTCAAAAAACCATGGTGGATAGAAAGCCCAAAGAGCTAGCCCCTAGAAGATGCAACAGCCACATGGAGATGGTGAACCAGTGTGACAGAAGCAATTGCATCACCACACCCAACTGGAGTGTGTGTGCATGGTCATGTGGATCAACAAGGTGTTATTTTCAGAATATATAACACATGAGTTGATATCTAGGGACTCCAATTAGTGTCAAACAAACCATGGTGGACAGAAAGCCCAAAGAGCTAGCCCCTAGAAAATGCAACTGCCACATGGATATGGTGAACTAGTGTGACAGAAGCAGTTGTATCACCACAGCCAACTGGAGTGCATGTGTGTGGTCATGTGGATCATCAAGGTGTGGTTTTGAAAATATATAACACATGCATTGATATCTAGGGACTCCAATTTGTCTCAAACAAACCATGGTGGATAGAAATCCCAAAGAGCTAGCCCCAAGAATATGCAACTATCACATGGATATGGTGACCAAGTGTGACAGAAGCAGTTGCATCACCACACCCAACTTGAGTGCGTGTCTGTGGTAATGTGGAATATCAAGGTGTGGTTTTGAGAATATATAACACATTCATTGATATCTAGGGACTCCATTTGTGTCAAACAACCATGGTGGTCAAAAAGCCCAGATAGCCCCTCGAATATGCAATTGCCACATGGAAATGGTGAACCAGTGTGACAGAAGCAGTTGCCTCACCACACCGGCCAACTTGAGTGTGTGTGGATCATCAAGGTGTGGTTTTGATAATATATAACACATGCATTTATCTACAGGGACTCCATTTGTGCCAGACAACCATGGTGGACAGAAAGCCCAAAGAGCACCTAGAATATGCAACTGCCACATGGAGATGGTGAACTAGTGTGGCAGAAGCAATTGCATCACCACACCCAACTGGAGTGTGTGTATGCATGGTCATGTGGATCAACAAGGTGTGGTTTTTAGAATATATATAACACAAGAATTGATATCTAGGGACTCCAATTTGTGTCAAACAACCTTGGTGGATAGAAAGCCCAAAGAGCTAGCCCCTAGGATATGCAACTGCCACATGGAGACGGTGAACCAGTGTGACAGAAGCAGTTGCATCACCACACCGGCCAACATGAGTGCGTGTGGATCATCAAGGTGTGGTTTTGAGAATATATAACACATGCATTGATGCCTCTGGACTCCATTTGTGTCAAACAACCATAGTGGACAGAAAGCCCAAATAGCCCCTCGACTATGTAACTGCCACATAGAGATGATGAACCAATGTGACAGAAGCAGTTGCATCATCGCACCGACCAACTAGAGTGTGTGTGGATCATCAGGTGTGGTTTTGAGAATAGATAACACATGAATTAATATATATAGGTACTCCATTTTTTCCAAACGACCATGGTGGACAGAAAGCCTAAATAGCCCCTGGAATATGCAACTACCACATGGAGATGGTGAACTAGTGTGACAAAAGCAGTTCCATCACGTCACCAGCCAACTGAAGTGTGTGTGGATCATCAAGGTGTGGTTTTTAGAATATATAACACATGAATTTATCTCTAGGGACTCCACTTGTGTCAAACAACCATGGTCGTCAAAAAGCCCAAAGAGCTAGCCCCTAGAATATGCAACTGCCACATGGATATGGTGAACCAGTGTGAAAGAAGCAGTTGGATCACCACACCGGCCAACTGGAGTGTGTGTGGATCATTAATGTGTGGTTTTGAGAATATATAACACATGCATTTATATATAGGGACACCATTTGTGTCAAACAACCATGGTGGACAGAAAGCCCAAATAGCCCCTGGAATATGCAACTGCGACATGGAGTCAGTGAACCAGTGTGACAGAAGAAGTTGCATCACCACACGGGCCAACTTGAGTGTGTGTGGATCATCAAGGTGTAGTTTTGAGAATATATAACACATGCATTGATTCCTCTAGACTCCATTTGTGTCAAACAACCATAGTGGTCAGAAATCCCAAATAGCTCCTCGAATATGCAACTGCCACATGGAGTCGGTGAACCAGTGTGACATAAGCAGTTGCATCACCACACCAACCAACTGGAGTGTGTGTGGATCATCAACGTGTGGTTTTGAGAATATATAACACATGCATTGATATATAGGGACTCCATTTTTCTCAAAAAACCATTGTGGACAGAAAGCCTAAATAGCCCCTGGAATATGCAACTGCCACATGGAGATGGTGAACTAGTTTGACAAAAGCAGAGGCATCACGTCACCAGCCAACTAGAGTGTGTGTGCATCATCAAGGTTTGGTTTTGAGAATATATAACGCATGAATTGATATCTAGGGACTCCATTTGTATCAAACAACCATGGTGGTCAGAAAGCCCAAAGAGCTAGCCCCTAGAATATGCAACTGCCACATGGATATGGTGAACCAGTGTGAAAGAAGCAAATGGATCACCACATCGGCCAACTGGAGTGTGTGTGGATCAGCAATATGTGGTTTTGAGAATACATAACACATGCATTGATATATAGGGACTCCATTTGTGTCAAACAACCACGGTGGAAAGAAAGACTAAATATCCCCTTGAATATGCAACTGCCACATGGAGATGGTGAACTAGTGTGACAGAAGCAGTTGCATCACCGCACCAGCCAACTAGAGTCTGTGTAGATCATTAAGTTGAGGTTTTGAGAATATATAACACATGCATTGATCACTAGGGACTCCATTTTTTTCAAACAACCATAATTGACAGAAAGCTCAAATAGCCCCTCGAATATGCAACTACCACATGGAGATGGTGAAAAAGTGTGAGAGAAGCAGTTGCATCACCACACCGGCCAACTAGAGTGTGTGTGGATTATCAATGTGTTGTTTTGAGAATATATAAAACATGCATTGATGCCTCTGGACTCCATTTGTGTCAAACAACCATAGTGGACAAAAATCCCAAATAGCCCCACGAATATGCAACTGCCACATGGAGTCGGTGAACCAGTGTGACAGAAGCAGTTGCATCACCACACCAACCAACTAGAGTGTGTGTGGATCATCAACGTGTGGTTTTCAGAATATATACCACATGCATGGACATATAGGGACTCCATTTTTGTCAAAAAACCATGGTGGACAGAAAGCCTAAATAGCCCCTGGAATATGCAACTGCCACATGGAGATGGTGAACTAGTTTGACAAAAGCAGAGGCATCACGTCACCAGCCAACTGGAGTGTGTGTGCATCATCAAGGTTTGGTTTTGAGAATATATAACGCATGGATTGATATCTATGGACTCCATTTGTGTCAAACAACCATGGTGGTCAGAAAGCCCAAAGAGCTAGCCCCTAGAATATGCAACTACCGCATGGATATGGTGAACCAGTGTGAAAGAAGTAGTTGGATCACCACACCGGCCAACTGGAGTGTGTGTGGATCATCAATGTGTGGTTTTGAGAATACATAACACATGCATTGATATATAGGGACTCCATTTGTGTCAAACAACCACGGTGGAAAGAAAGACTAAATATCCCCTTGAATATGCAACTGCCACATGGACAGGGTGAACCAGTGTGACAGAAGCAGTTGCATCACCGCACCAGCCAACTAGAGTGTGTGTGCATCATCAAGGTGAGGTTTTGAGAATATATAACACATGCATTGATCACTAGGGACTCCATTTTTTTCATACAACCATAGTGGACAGAAAGCTCAAATAGCCCCTCGAATATGAAACTGCCACATGGAGATGGTGAACAAGTGTGAGAGAAGCAGTTGCATCACCACACCGGCCAACTAGAGTGTGTGTGGATCATCAATGTGTTTTTTTGAGAATATATAACACATGCATTGATCTATAGGGACTATATTTGTGTCAAACCACCATGGTGAACAGATGCCCAAATAGCCCCTGGAATATGCAACTTCCACATGGAGAAGGTGAACCAGTGTGACAGAAGAAGTTGCATCCCCACACCAGCCAACTAGAGTGTGTGTGGATCATCAAGGTGTGGTTTTGAGAATATATAACGCATGCAATGATCTCTAGGGACTCCATTTGTATCAAACAACCATGGTGGACAGAAAGCCCAAAGAGCCCCTAGAATATGCAACTGCCACATGGAGATGGTGAACTAGTGTGACAGAAGCAGTTGCATCACCACACCGGCCAACTTGAGTGTTTGTGGATCATCAAGGTGTGGTTTTGAGAATATATATAACACATGCATTCATGCCTATGGACTCCATTTGTGTCAAACAACCATAGTGGACAAAAAGACCAAATAGCGCCTCGAATATGCAGCTGCCACATGGAGACCGTGAACCAATGTGACAAAAGCAGTTGCATCACCACACCGACCAACTGGAGTGTGTGTGGATCATCAAGGTGTGGTTTTGATAATATATAACACATGCATTGATGCCTCTAGACTCCATTTGTGTCAAACAACCATAGTGGTCAGAAATCCCAAATAGCCCCTCGAATATGCAACTGCCACATGGAGTCGGTGAACCAGTGTGACATAAGCAGTTGCATCACCACACCAACCAACTGGAGTGTGTGTGGATCATCAACGTGTGGTTTTGTGAATATATAACACATGCATTGATATATAGGGACTCCATTTTTATCAAAAAACCATTGTGGACAGAAAGCCTAAATAGCCCCTGGAATATGCAACTGCCACATGGAGATGGTGAACTAGTTTGACAAAAGCAGAGGCATCACGTCACCAGCCAACTAGAGTGTGTGTGCATCATCAAGGTTTGGTTTTGAGAATATATAACGCATGAATTGATATCTAGGGACTCCATTATTATCAAACAAC
The DNA here is from genome assembly GCA_910589775.1 of Avena eriantha. NCBI lineage: Eukaryota > Viridiplantae > Streptophyta > Magnoliopsida > Poales > Poaceae > Avena > Avena eriantha. Next base: position 401,020,187 of record OU342744.1, on the reverse strand, counting down.
CATGGTGGTCAGAAAGCCCAAAGAGCTAGCCCCTAGAATATGCAACTGCCACATGGATATGGTGAACCAGTGTGAAAGAAGCAAATGGATCACCACATCGGCCAACTGGAGTGTGTGTGGATCAGCAATATGTGGTTTTGAGAATACATAACACATGCATTGATATATAGGGACTCCATTTGTGTCAAACAACCACGGTGGAAAGAAAGACTAAATATCCCCTTGAATATGCAACTGCCACATGGAGATGGTGAACTAGTGTGACAGAAGCAGTTGCATCACCGCACCAGCCAACTAGAGTCTGTGTAGATCATTAAGGTGAGGTTTTGAGAATATATAACACATGCATTGATCACTAGGGACTCCATTTTTTTCAAACAACCATAGTTGACAGAAAAGCTCAAATAGCCCCTCGAATATGCAACTACCACATGGAGATGGTGAAAAAGTGTGAGAGAAGCAGTTGCATCACCACACCGGCCAACTAGAGTGTGTGTGGATCATCAATGTGTTGTTTTGAGAATATATAAAACATGCATTGATGCCTCTGGACTCCATTTGTGTCAAACAACCATAGTGGACAAAAATCCCAAATAGCCCCACGAATATGCAACTGCCACATGGAGTCGGTGAACCAGTGTGACAGAAGCAGTTGCATCACCACACCAACCAACTAGAGTGTGTGTGGATCATCAACGTGTGGTTTTCAGAATATATAACACATGCATGGACATATAGGGACTCCATTTTTGTCAAAAAACCATGGTGGACAGAAAGCCTAAATAGCCCCTGGAATATGCAACTGCCACATGGAGATGGTGAACTAGTTTGACAAAAGCAGAGGCATCACGTCACCAGCCAACTAGAGTGTGTGTGCATCATCAAGGTTTGGTTTTGAGAATATATAACGCATGGATTGATATCTATGGACTCCATTTGTGTCAAACAACCATGGTGGTCAGAAAGCCCAAAGAGCTAGCCCCTAGAATATGCAACTACCGCATGGATATTGTGAACCAGTGTGAAAGAAGTAGTTGGATCACCACACCGGCCAACTGGAGTGTGTGTGGATCATCAATGTGTGGTTTTGAGAATACATAACACATGCATTGATATATAGGGACTCCATTTGTGTCAAACAACCACGGTGGAAAGAAAGACTAAATATCCCCTTGAATATGCAACTGCCACATGGACAGGGTGAACCAATGTGACAGAAGCAGTTGCATCACCGCACCAGCCAACTAGAGTGTGTGTGCATCATCAAGGTGAGGTTTTGAGAATATATAACACATGCATTGATCACTAGGGACTCCATTTTTTTCATACAACCATAGTGGACAGAAAGCTCAAATAGCCCCTCGAATATGAAACTGCCACATGGAGATGGTGAACAAGTGTGAGAGAAGCAGTTGCATCACCACACCGGCCAACTGGAGTGTGTGTGGATCATCAATGTGTTTTTTTGAGAATATATAACACATGCATTGATCTATAGGGACTATATTTGTGTCAAACCACCATGGTGAACAGATGCCCAAATAGCCCCTGGAATATGCAACTTCCACATGGAGAAGGTGAACCAGTGTGACAGAAGAAGTTGCATCCCCACACCAGCCAACTAGAGTGTGTGTGGATCATCAAGGTGTGGTTTTGAGAATATATAACGCATGCAATGATCTTTAGGGACTCCATTTGTATCAAACAACCATGGTGGACAGAAAGCCCAAAGAGCCCCTAGAATATGCAACTGCCACATCGAGATGGTGAACTAGTGTGACAGAAGCAGTTGCATCACCACACCGGCCAACTTGAGTGTTTGTGGATCATCAAGGTGTGGTTTTGAGAATATATATAACACATGCATTCATGCCTATGGACTCCATTTGTGTCAAACAACCATAGTGGACAAAAAGACCAAATAGCGCCTCGAATATGCAGCTGCCACATGGAGACTGTGAACCAATGTGACAAAAGTAGTTGCATCACCACACCGACCAACTGGAGTGTGTCTGGATCATCAAGGTGTGGTTTTGATAATATATAACACATGCATTGATATATAGGGACTCCATTTTTGTCAAAAAACCATGGTGGACAGAAAGCCTAAATAGGCCCTGGAATATGCAACTGCCAGATGGAGATGGTGAACTAGTTTGACAAAGGCAGAGGCATCACGTCACCAGCCAACTAGAGTGTGTGTGCATCATCAAGGTTTGGTTTTGAGAATATATAACGCATGAATTGATATCTATGGACTCCATTTGTGTCAAACAACCATGGTGGTCAGAAAGCCCAAAGAGCTATCCCCTAGAATATGCAACTGCCACATGGATATGGTGAACCAGTGTGAAAGAAGCAGTTGGATCACCACACCGGCCAACTAGAGTGTGTGTGGATCATCAATGTGTGGTTTTGAGAATACATAACACATGCATTGATATATAGGGACTCCATTTGTGTCAAACAACCAAGGTGGAAAGAAAGACTAAATATCCCCTTGAATATGCAACTGCCACATGGAGATGGTGAACTAGTGTGACAGAAGGAGTTGCATCACCGCACCAGCCAACTAGAGTGTGTGTAGATCATTAAGGTGAGGTTTTGAGAATATATAACACATGCATTGATCACTAGGGACTCCATTTTTTTCAAACAACCATAGTTGACAGAAAGCTCAAATAGCCCCTCGAATATGCAACTACCACATGGAGATGGTGAAACAGTGTGAGAGAAGCAGTTGCATCACCACACCGGCCAACTAGAGTGTGTGTGGATCATCAATGTGTTGTTTTGAGAATATATAAAACATGCATGGTTGCCTCTGGACTCCATTTGTGTCAAACAACCATAGTGGACAGAAATCCCAAATAGCCCCACGAATATGCAACTACCACATGGAGTCGGTGAACCAGTGTGACAGAAGCAGTTGCATCACCACACCAATCAACTGGAGTGTGTGTGGATCATCAACGTGTGGTTTTGAGAATATATAACACATGCATGGACATATAGGGACTCCATTTTTGTCAAAAAACCATGGTGGACAGAAAGCCTAAATAGCCCCTGGAATATGCAACTACCACATGGAGATGGTGAACTAGTTTGACAAAAGCAGAGGCATCACGTCACCAGCCAACTAGAGTGTGTGTGCATCATCAAGGTTTGGTTTTGAGAATATATAACGCATGGATTGATATCTATGGACTCCATTTGTGTCAAACAACCATGGTGGTCAGAAAGCCCAAAGAGCTAGCCCCTAGAATATGCAACTGCCACATGGATATGGTGAACCAGTGTGAAAGAAGTAGTTGGATCACCACACCGGCCAACTGGAGTGTGTGTGGATCATCAATGTGTGCTTTTGAGAATACATAACACATGCATTGATATAGAGGGACTCCATTTGTGTCAAACAACCACGGTGGAAAGAAAGACTAAATATCCCCTTGAATATGCAACTGCCACATGGACAGGGTGAACCAATGTGACAGAAGCAGTTGCATCACCGCACCAGCCAACTAGAGTGTGTGTGCATCATCAAGGTGAGGTTTTGAGAATATATAACACATGCATTGATCACTAGGGACTCCATTTTTTTCATACAACCATAGAGGACAGAAAGCTCAAATAGCCCCTCGAATATGAAACTGCCACATGGAGATGGTGAACAAGTGTGAGAGAAGCAGTTGCATCACCACACCGGCCAACTGGAGTGTGTGTGGATCATCAATGTGTTTTTTTGAGAATATATAACACATGCATTGATCTATAGGGACTATATTTGTGTCAAACCACCATGGTGAACAGATGCCCAAATAGCCCCTGGAATATGCAAATTCCACATGGAGATGGTGAACCAGTGTGACAGAAGAAGTTGCATCCCCACACAAGCCAACTAGAGTGTGTGTGGATCATCAAGGTGTGGTTTTGAGAATATATAACGCATGCAATGATCTCTAGGGACTCCATTTGTATCAAACAACCATGGTGGATAGAAAGCCCAAAGAGCCCCTAGAATATGCAACTGCCACATGGAGATGGTGAACTAGTGTGACAGAAGCAGTTGCATCACCACACCGGCCAACTTGAGTGTTTGTGGATCATCAAGGTGTGGTTTTGAGAATATATAACACATGCATTGATTCCTATGGACTCCATTTGTGTCAAACAACCATAGTGGACAGAAAGCCCAAATAGCCCCTCGAATATGTAACTGCCACATGGACACGATGAACCAGTGTTACAGAAGCAGTTGAATCACCACACCGGCCAACTGGAGTGTGCGTGGATCATCAAGGTGTGGTTTTGAAAATATATAACACTTGCATTGATATATATAGGGAATGTATTTTTGTCAAACAACCATGGTGGACAGAAAGCCTAAATAGCCCTTGGAATATGCAACTGCCACATGGAGATGTTGAACTAGTTTGACAAAAGCAAAGGCATCACGTCACCAGCCAACTAGAGTGTGTGTCCATCATAAAGGTTTGATTTTGAGAATATATAACGCATGAATTGATATCTAGGGACTCCATTTGTGTCAAACAACCATGGTGGTCAGAAATCCCAAAGAGCTAGCCCCTAGAATATGCAACTGCCACATGGATATGGTGAACCAATGTGAAAGAAGCAGTCGGATCACACACCGGCCAACTAGAGTGTGTGTGGATCATCAATGTGTGGTTTTGAGAATACATAACACATGCATTGATATATAGGGACTCCATTTGTGTCAAACAACCACGGTGGAAGGAAAGACTAAATATCCCCTTGAATATGCAACTGCCACCTGGAGATGGTGAACTAGTGTGACCGAAGGAGTTGCATCACCGCACCAGCCAACTAGAGTGTGTGTAGATCATTAAGGTGAGGTTGTGAGAATATATAACGCATGAATTGGACTCTAGGGTGTCAAAAAACCATGGTGGTCAGAAAGACCAAACAGCTATCCCCTAGACTATGAAACTGCCACATGGAGATGGTAAACCAGTGTGAAAGAAGTAGTTGGATCACCACGCCGACCAACTTGAGTGTGTGTGGATCATCAAGGTATGGTTTTCAAAATATATAACACATGCATTGATCTATTGGGACTCTATTTGTGTCAAACAACCATGGTGGACAGAAAGACCAAATAGCCCCTTGAATATGCAACTGCCACATGGAGATGTTAAACTAGTGTGACAGAAGCAGTTGCATCACCACACTTGACAACTGGAGTGAGTGTGGATCATCGAGGTGAGGTTTTGAGAATATATAACACATGCATTGATCACTAGGGACTCCATTTTTGTCAAACAACCATAATGGACAGAAAGGTCAAATAGCCCCTCGAATATTGAACTACCACATGGAGATGGTGAACCAGTGTGACAGAAGCTGTTGCATCACCACACCGGCCAACTGGAGTGTGTGTGGATCATCAAGGTATGGTTTTGATAATATATAACACATGCATTGATCTATAGGGACTCCATTTGTGTCAAACCACCTTGTTGAACAGAATGCCCAAATAGCCCCTAGAATATGCAAGTTCCACATGAAGATGGTGAACCAGTGTGACAGAAGCAGTTGCATCACCACACCAACCAGCTGGAGTGTGTGTGGATCATGAAGGTGTGGTTTTGAGAATATATAACACATGCAATGATCTCTAGGGACTCCATTTGTATCAAACAAGCATGGTGGATAGAAAGCCCAAAGAGCCGCTAGAATATGCAACTGCCACATGGAGATGGTGAACCAGTGTGACAGAAGAAATTGCATCACCACACCTACCAACTGAGTGTGTGCGGATCATCAAGGTGTGTTTTTGAGAATATATAACACATGCATTGATATATATATAAATATGGACTCCATTTTTGTCAAACAACCATGGTGGACAGAAAGCCTAAATAGCCCCTAGAATATGTAACTGCCACATGTTGATGGTGAACTAGAGTGACAAAAGAAGTCGCATCATGTCACCAACCAACTAGAGTGTGTGCGGATCATCAAGGTGTGGTTTTGAGAATATATAACGCATGAATTGATCTCTAGGGACTCCATTTGTGTCAAACAACCATGGTGGTCAAAAAGTCAAAAGAGCTAGCCCCTAGAATATGCAACTACCACATGGATATGGTGAACTAGTGTGAAAGAAGCAGTTGGATCACCACATCGGCCAACTGTAGTGTGTGTGGATGATCAATGTGTGGTTTTGATAATATATACCACATGCATTGATATATAGGGACTCCATTTGAATCAAATAACCATGGTGGAAAGAAAGCCTAAATATCCTCTGGAATATGCAACTGCCACATGAAGATGGTGAACCAGTGTGCCAGAAGTAGTTGCATCACCACATCAGCCAACTGGAGTGTGTGTGGATCATCAAGGCGTGTTTTTTGAGAATATATACCGCATGAATTGATATTTAGAGACTAGTTTGTTTCAAACAACCATGGTGGACAGAAAGCCCAAAGAGTGTGTGTGGATCATCAAGGTGGATCACCACACCGGCCAACTTGAGTGTGTGTGGATCATCAAGGTGTGGTTTTGAGAATATATAACATATGCATTGATTTATAGGGACTCCATTTGTGTCAAACAACCATGGTGGACACAAAGACCAAATAGCCCCTGGAATATGCAACTGCCACATGGAGATGGTGAACTAGTGTGATAGAAGCAGTTGCATCACCACACTGGCCTACTAGAGTGTGTGTGGATCATCAAGGTGTGGTTTTGAGAATATTTAACACATTCATTGATAACTAGGGACTCCATTTGTGTCAAACAACCATAGTGGATAGAAAGGTCAAATAGCCCCTCGAATATGCAACTGCCACATGGAGATGGTGAACCAGTGTGACAAAAGAAGTTGCATCACCACACCGGCCAACTGGAGTGTGTGTGGATCATCAAGGTGTGGTTTTGAGAATATATAACACATGCATTGATCTATAGGGACTCCATTTGTGTCAAACCACCATGGTAGACAGAATGCCAAAATAGCCCCTTGAATATTGAATTGCCACATGGAGATGGTGAACCAGTGTGATAGAAGTAGTTGCATCACCACACCAGCCAACTTGAGTGTGTGTGGATCGTCAAGGTGTGGTTTTGAGAATATATAACACGTGCAATGATCTCTAGGGACTCCATTTGTGTCAAACAACCATGGTGGACAGAAAGCCCAAAGAGCCCCTAGAATATGCAACTACCACATGGAGACGGTGAACCAGTGTGACAGAAGTACTTGCATCACCACACTGGCAAACAGGAGTGTGTGTGGATCACCAAGGTGTGGTTTTGAGAATATATAACACATGCATTGATTCCTATGAACTCCATTTGTGTCAAACAACCAAAGTTGACAGAAAGACCAAATAGCCCCTCGAATATGCAACTGCCACATGGAGATAGTGAACCAGTGTAACAAAAGCAGTTGCATCACCACACCGACCAACTAGAGTGTGTGTGGATCATCAAGGTGTGGTTCTGAGAATATATAACACATGCATTGATATATAGGCACTCCATTTTTTTCAAACAACCATGGTGGACAGAATGCCTAAAGAGCCTCTGGAATATGCAACTACCACATGCAGATGGTGAACCAGTGTGACAGAAGTAGTTGCATCACCACACCGGCCAAAAAGAGTGTGTGTGGATCATCAAGGTGTGGTTTGGAGAATATATGACACATGCATTGATGCCTATGGACTCCATTTGTGTCAAACAATCATAGTGGTCAAAAAGACCAAAAAGCCCCTCGAATATGCAGCTGCCACATTGAGACAGTGAACCAGTGTGACAGAAGCAGTTGCATCACCACACCGACCAACTAGAGTGTGTGTGGATCATCAAGGTTTGGTTTTGATTATATATAACACATGAATAGATATATAGGGACTCCATTTGTGTCAAACAACCATGGTGGACAGAAAGCCCAAAGAGCCCCTAGAATATGCAACTACCACATGGAGATGTTGAACCAGTGTGACAGAAGTAGTTGCATCACCACACCGGCCAACAGGAGTGTGTGTGGATCATCAATGTGTGCTTTTGAGAATATATAACACATGCATTGATGCCTATGGACTCCATTTGTGTCAAACAACCATAGTGGAAAAAAAGACCAAATAGCCCCACGAATATGCAGCTGCCACATGGATACAGTGAACCAGTGTGATAGAAGCAGTTGCATCACCACACCAACCAACTAGAGTGTGTGTGGATCATCAAGGTGTGGTTTTGAGAATATATAACACATGCATTTATATATAGGACTCCATTTTTGTCAAACAACCACGGTGGACAGAAAGCCTAAAGAGCCCCTAGAATAAGCAATTACGACATGGAGATGGTGAACCACTGTGACAGAAGTAGTTGCATTACCACACCAGCCAACAGGAGTGTGTGTGTATCATCAAGGTGTGGTTTTGATAATATATAACACATGCATTGATGCCTATGGACTGCATTTGTGTCAAATAACCATAGTGGACCAAAAGACCAAATAGCCCCTCGAATATGCAGCTGCCACATGGAGCCAGTGAACCAGTGTGACAAAAGCAGTTGCATAACCACACCGACCAACTTCAGTGTGTGTCGATCATCAAGGTGTGGTTTTGAGAATATATAACACGTGCATTGATATATAGGGACTCCATTTTTGTCAAACAACCATGGTGGACATAATGCCTAAATAGCCTCTGGAATATGCAACTGCCACATGGAGATGGTGAACTAGTGTGACAGAAGCAGTTCCATCACATCACCAGCCAACTGGAGTGTGTGTGGATCATCAAGGTGTGGCTCTGAGAATATATAACGCATGAGTTGATCTCTAGGGTGTCAAACAACCTTGGTGGTCAGAAAGCCCAAAAAGCTAGCCCCTAGAATATGCAACTACCACATGGAGTTGGTGAACCAGTGTGACAGAAGCAGTTGCATCAACACACCGGCCAACTAGAGTGTGTGTGGATCATCAAGGTGTGGTTTTGAGAATATATAACACATGCATTGATATATAGGGACTCCATTTGTGTCAAACAACCATGGTGGACAGAAAGCCCAAAGAGCCCCTAGAATATGCAACTACCACATGGAGATGGTGAACCAGTGTGACAGAAGTAGTTGCATCACCACACCGGCCAACAGGAGTGTGTGTGGATCATCAATGTGTGCTTTTGAGAATATATAACACATGCATTTATGTCTATGGACTCCATTTGTGTCAAACAACCATGGTGGACAAAAAGACCAAATAGCCCCACGAATATGCAGCTGCCACATGGAGACAGTGAACCAGTGTGATAGAAGCAGTTGCATCACCACACCAACCAACTAGAGTGTGTGTGGATAATCAAGGTGTGGTTTTGAGAATATATAACACATGCATTTATATATAGGGACTCCATTTTTGTCAAACAACCATGGTGGACAGAAAGCCTAAATAGCGCCTGGAATATGCAACTGCCACATGGAGATGGTGAACTAGTGTGACAGAAGTAGTTGCATCACATCACCAGCCAATTGGACTGTGTGTGGATCGGCAAGGCGTGGTTTTGAGAATATATAACACATGCAATTATCTCTAGGGACTCCATTTGTGTCAAACAACCATGGTGGACAAAAAGCCCAAAGATCCCCTAGAATAAGCAATTACCACATGGAGATGGTGAACCAGTGTGACAGAAGTAGTTGCATTACCACACCGGCCAACATGAGTGTGTGTGGATCATCAAGGTGTGGTTTTGAGAATATATAACAAATGCATTGATGCATATGGACTCCATTTGTGTCAAACAACCATAGTGCACAACAAGACCAAATAGCCCCTCGAATATGCAGCTACCACATGGAGAAAGTGAACCAGTGTGACAGAAGCAGTTGCATAACCACACCGACCAACTTGAGTGTGTGTGGATCATCAAGGTGTGGTTTTGAGAATATATAACATATGCACTGATCTATAGGGACTCCATTTGTGTCAAACAATCATGGTGGACAGAAAGACCAAATAGCCCTTGGAATATGCAACTACCACATGGAGATGGTGAACCAGTGTGACAGAAGCAGTTACATCCGCACACCGGCTAACTTGAGTGTGTGTGGATCATCAAGGTGTGGTTTTGAGAATATATAACGCATGAATTGATCTACGGGTGTCAAACAACCATGGTGGTCAGAAAGCCCAAAGACCTATCCCCTAGAATATGCAACTGCCACATGGAGATGGCGAACCAGTGTGACAGAAGCAGTTGCATCACCACACCAGCCAACTGGAGTGTGTGTGGATCGTGACGGTGTGGTTTTGAGAATATATAACACATGCAATGATCTCTAGGGACTCCATTTGTGTGAAACAACCACGGTGGACAGAATGCCCAAAGAGCCCCTAGAATTATCAACTACCACATGGAGATAGTGAACCAGTGTGAAAGAAGTAGTTGCATCACCACACCAGCCAGCAGGAGTGTGTGTGGATCACCAAGGTGCGGTTTTGAGAATATATAACACATGCATTGATGCCTATGAACTCCATTTGTGTCAAACAAGCATAGTGGACAGAAAGACCAAATAGCCCCTCGAATATGCAACTGCCACATGGAGACAGTGAACCAGTGTAACAAAAGCAGTTGTATCACCACACCGACCAACAAGAGTGTGTGTGGATCATCAAGGTGTGTTTCTGAGAATATATAACACATACATTGATATATAGGGACTCCATTTTTTTCAAACAACCATGGTGGACATAATGCCTAAATAGCCCCTGGAATATGCAACTGCCACATGGAGATGGTCAACTATTATGACATAAGCAGTTGCATCACATCACCAGCCAACTGGACTGTGTGTGGATCATCAAGGTGTGGTTTTGAGAAAATATAACGCATGAATTGATCTCTAGGTTGTTAAACAACCATGGTTGTCAGAAAGCCCACAGTGCTAGCCCCTAGAATATGCAACTACCACATGGAGATGGTGAACCAGTGTGACAGAAGCAGTTGCATCAACACACCGACCAAATGGAGTGTGTGTGGATCATCAAGGTGTGGTTTTGAGAATATATAACACATGCATTGATATATAGGGACTCAATTTGTGTCAAACAACCGTGGTGGAAAAAAATCCTAAATATCCCCTAGAATATGCAACTGCCACATGGAGATGGCGAACCAGTGTGACAGAAGAAGTTGCATCACGACACCAGCCAACGGGAGTGTGTGTGGATCGTCAAGGTGTGGTTTTGAGAATATATAACACATGCAATGATCTCTAGGGACTCCATTTGTTTCGAACAACCATGGTGGACAGAAAGCCCAAAGAGCCCCTAGAATATGCAACTACCACATGGAGATGGTGAACCAGGGTGACAGAAGTAGTTGCATCCCCACACCGGCCAACAAGAGTGTGTGTGGATCATCAAGGTGTGGTTTTGAGAATATATAACACATGCATTGATGCCTATGGACTCCATTTGTGTCAAACAACCATAGTGGACAAAAAGACCAAATAGCCCCTCGAATATGCAGCTGCCACATGGAGACAGTGAACCCGTGTGACAGAATCCGTTGCATCACCACACCGGCCAACAAGAGTGTGTGTGGATCATCAAGGTGTGGTTTTGAGAATATATATATAACACATGCATTTATGCCTATGGACTCCATTTGTATCAAACAACCATAGTGGACAAAACGACCAAATAGCCCCTCGAATATGCAGCTGCCACATGGAGACAGTGAACCCGTGTGACAGAAGCAGTTGCATCACCACACCGACCAACTAGAGTGTGTGTGGATCATCAAGGTGTGGTTTTGAGAATATATAACACATGCATTGATATATAGGGACTCCATTTTTGTCAAACAACCATGGTGGAAAGAAAGCCCAAAGAGGTAGCCCCGAGAATATGCAACTACCACAAGGATATGGTGAACCAGTGTGACAGAAGCAGTTGCATCAACACACCGACGAAATGGAGTGTGTGAGGATCATCAAGGTGTGGTTTCGAGAATATATAACACATGCATTGATATATAGGGACTCAATTTGTGTCAAACAACCGTGGTGGACAGAAATCCTAAATATCCCCTAGAATATGCAACTACCACATGGAGATGGCGAACCAGTGTGACAGAAGCAGTTGCATCACCACACCAGCCAACAGGAGTGTGTGTGGATCATCAAGGTGTGGTTTTGAGAATATATAACACATGCATTGATATATAGGGACTCCATTTGTGTCAAACATCAATGTTGGACAGAAAGCGCAAAGAGCCCCTAGAATATGCAACTACCACATGGAGATGGTGAACAAGTGTGACAGAAGTACTTGCATCACCACACCGGCCAACAAGAGTGTGTGTGGATCATCAAAGTGTGGTTTTGAGAATATATATAACACATGCATTCATGCCTATGGACTCCATTTGTATCAAACAACCATAGTGGACAAAACGACCAAATAGCCCCTCGAATATGCAGCTGCCACATGGAGACAGTGAACCAGTGTGACAGAAGCAGTTGCATCACCACACCGACCAACTAGAGTGCGTGTGGATCATCAAGGTGTGGTTTTGAGAATATATAACACATGCATTGATATATAGTCACTCCATTTGTGTCAAACATCCATGGTGGACAGAAAGCGCAAAGAGCCCCTAGAATATGCAACTACCACATGGAGATGGTGAACCAGTGTGACAGAAGTACTTGCATCACCACACCGGCCAACAAGAGTGTGTGTGGATCATCAAGGTGTGGTTTTGAGAATATATATAACACATGCATTCATGCCTATGGACTCCATTTGTGTCAAACAACCATAGTGGACAAAAAGACCAAATAGCGCCTCGAATATGCAGCTGCCACATGGAGACAGTGAACCAATGTGACAAAAGCAGTTGCATCACCACACCGACCAACTAGAGTGTGTCTGGATCATCAAGGTGTGGTTTTGAGAATATATAACACATGCATGATATATAGGGACTCCATTTTTGTCAAACAACCATGGTGGAAAGAAACCCTAAATAGCCCCTGGAATATGCAACTGCCACATGGAGATGGTGAACTAGTGTGACAGAAGCAGTTGGATCACCACACCGGCCAACTGGAGTGTGTGTGTATCATCAATGTGTGGTCTTGAGAATATATAACGCATGCACTGATATATAGGGACTCCATTTGTGTAAACTACCATGGTGGTCACAAAGCCCAAAGAGATAGCCCCTAGAATATGCAACTGCCACATGGAGATGGTGAACCAGTGTGCAAGAAGCAGTTGGATCACCACACCGGCCAACTGGAGTGTGTGTGGATCATGAAGGTGTGGTTTTGAGAATATATATACTATGCATTGATCTATAGGGAATCCATTTATGTCAAACAACCATGGTGGACAGAAAGCCAAATAGCCCGTGGAATATGCAACTGCCACATGGAGTTGGTGAACCAGTGTGACAGAAGCAGTTGCATCACCACACCGGCCGACTGGAGTGTGTGTGGATCATCAAGGTGTGGGTTTGTAAATATATAAGACATGCATTGATCTCTATGGACTCCATTTGTATCAAACAACCATAGTGGACAGAAAGCCCAAATAGCCCCCTGGAATATGGAACTGCCACATGGAGATGGTGAACCAGTGTGACAGAAGCAGTTGCATCACCACACTGGCCAACTGGAGTGTGTGTGGATCATCAAGGTGTGGTTTCGAGAATATATAACACATGCATTTATCTATAGGGACTCCATTTGTGTCAAATAACCATGGTAGACAGAAAGCCCAAATAGCCCCTAGAATATGCAACTGCCAGATGGAGATGGTGAGTCAGTGTGTCAGAAGTAGTTGCAGCACCACACCGGCCAACTGGAGTGTGTGTGGATCATCAAGGTGTGGTTTTGATAATAGATCTATATGGACTCCATTTGTGTCAAATAACCATGGTGGACAGAAAGACCAAATAGCCCCTGGAATATGCAAGTGCCACATGGAGATGGTGAACTGGTGTGATAGAAGCAGTTGCATCACCACACTGGCCAACTAGAGTGTGTGTGGATCATCAAGGTGTGGTTTTGATAATATTTAACACATTCATTTATAACTAGGGACTCCATTTTTGTCAAACAACCATAGTGGATAGAAAGCTCAAATAGCCCCTAGAATATGCAACTGCCACATGGAGATGGTGAACCAGTGTGACAGAAGCAGTTACATTATCACACCGTCCAACTGGAGTGTGTGTGGATCATAAAGGTGTAGTTTTGACAATATATAACACATTCATTGATCCCTAGGGACTCCATTTTCATCAAACAACCATAGTGGACAGAAACCTCAAAGAGCTTGCCCCTAGAATAGGCAACTGCCACATGGAGATGGTCAACCAGTGTGAAAGAAGTAGTTGGATCACCACACCGACGAACTAGAGTGTTTGTGGATCATCAAGGTGAGGTTTTGATAATATATAACACATGCATTGATCACTAGGGACCCCATTTTTTTCAAATAACCATAGTGGACAGAAAGCTCAAATAGCCCCTCGAATATGCAACTGCCACATGGAGTTGGTGAACCAGTGTGACAGAAGCAGTCACATCACCACACTGGCCAATAGGAGTGTGTGTGGATCATCAAGGTGTGGATTTGAGAATATATAACACATGCATTGATCTATAGTGACTCCATTTGTGTCAAACCACCATGGTGGACAGAACGCCCAAATAGCCCCTGGAATATGCAAGTGCCACATGGAGATGGTGAACCAGTGTGACAGAAGCCGTCGCATCGCCATACCAGCCAACTAGAGTGTGTGTGGATCATCAAGGTGTGGTTTTGAGAATATTTAACACATGCAATGATCTATAGGGACTCCATTTGTGTCAAACAACAATGGTGGACAGAAGTCCAAAGAGCCCCTAATATATGAAACTGCCACATGGAGATGGTGAACCAGTGTGATAGAAGCAGTTACATCACCACACCGGCCAACTGGAGTGTGTGTGGATCAACAAGGTGTGGTTTTGACAATGTATAACACATGCATTGATCTCTATAGACTCCATTTGTGTCAAACAACCATAGTGGATAGAAAGCCAAATAGCCCCCTCGAATATGCAACTGCCACATGGAGATGGTGAACCAGTGTGATAGAAGCAGTTGCATCCCCACACCGGCCAACTGGAGTGTGTGTGGATCATCAAGGTGTGGTTTTGAGAATATATAACACGTGCATGGATCTCTAGGGACTCGATTTGTGTCAAACAACCATAGTTGACAGAAAGCCGAAATAGCCCCTAGAATATGCAACTACCACATGGAGATGGTGAACTAGTGTGACAGAAGCAGTTACATCAACACACCAGCCAACTAGAGTGTGTGTGGATCCTCAAGGTGTGGTTTTGAGAATATATATCATATGCATTTATCTATAGGGACTTCATTTGTGTCAAACAACCATGGTGGACAGAAATCACAAATAGCCCCTGGAATATGCAACTGCCACATGGAGATGGTGAGTTAGTGTGACAAAAGTAGTTGCATCACCACACCGGCCAACTTGAGTGTGTGTGGATCATCAAGGTGTGGTTTTGATAATATAGAACACATGAATTGATCTATATGGACTCCATTTGTGTGAAACAACAATGTTGGACAGAAAGCACAAATAGCCCCTGGAATATGCAACTACCACATGGAGATGGTGAACCAGTGTGACAGAAGCAGTTGCATCACCACACAGGCCAACTAGAGTCTGTGTGGATCATTAAGGTATGATTTTGAGAATATTTAACACATGCATCGATCTATAGGGACTCCATTTGTGTCAAACAACCATGGTGGACAGAAAGACCAAATAAGCACTAGAATATGCAACTGCCACATGGAGATGGTGAACCCGTGTGACAGAAGAAGTTGCATCACCACACCGGCCAACTGGAGTGTGTGTGGATCATCAAGTTATGGTTTTGAGAATATATAACACATGCATTGATCTATTGGGACTCCATTTCTATCAAACATCCATGGTGGATAGAAAGGCCAAATAGCCCCTGGAATATGCAACTTCCACATGGAGATGGTGAACCAGTGTGACAGAAGTAGTTGCATCATCACATCGGCCAACTGGAGTGTGTGTGGATCATCAAGGTGTGGTTTTGAGAATATATAACACATGCATTGATCACTAGGGACTCCATTTTTGTCAAATAACCATAGTGGACAGAAAGCTCAAATAGCCCGTCGAATATGCAACTACCACATGGAGATGGTGAACCAGTGTGACAGAAGCAGTTGCATCACCACACCGGTGAACTGGAATGTTTGTTGATCATAAAGGTGTGACTTTTAGAATATATAACACATGCATTGATCTATAGGGACTACATTTGTGTAAAACCACCATGGTGGACAGAATTCCCAAATAGCCCCTGGAATATGCAACTGCCACATGGAGATGGGAATGTTCATTTGCGGTACCAAACTTCCGGTGTGAGTGCACCATGGTACCCGAGTTGTCATCAATCGCTCGGCAGGTCCGTAGTAGAATCGCCAATTGTCCAGAAGGGCCAAATAGGGGTGAATACGAATATAACGGCCAAACGGTTGTTTGACCCAGACGAAAAACGGTTGAACTCAAATATCACCGTTAGGTCAACTCTTCTTGGCCCGCCATGTCAGTATTCCCCGTTATCTTTTATGGTCGTGGACGAGCTTACCCCTGCGTGGACCAGATCCTTGAGTGGACCAGATCTATTTCTTTGCTCTGCTCTGGTCTTCTCTCCTGCTCCCCTCCCCATAACATTTGCTCAGCTCCGGCTGCTCATCTCAGATCGGAGCTCGCACTTTCTCTAATTTGCGTCCCCGCCATATCCGGTCAACCTCCCACGCCTCTAATCGAAGCTCGAAGCCATCACCGTCGCATCGTCCGCCGTATCGGAGCTTCGCGTCCCCGGACTAATATCTCGCCTCTGGCTAGTCCTTCTCGCACGGCGGAGCATGTCCCGTCGGGCGATCCAGGCGGGCAACCGGCCTCGGGAAGTTGCGTACTGCCATGCACCCTAGGCATGGTAGCCCTGGCACAGCAGTTTGACGACCACGCTCTCATGGCCACCGTGCTGGGCGTCCGTCCCGCCATGTCGCCGGCAGAGTTGCTGTCGGCTTTCATGTCTTGTTTTGGGATCAGACGAAATGAGGTCAATATTGATGTATGCGCGCGGCCGTTCAATTTTTTCATCAGGTTCGAGCATAGCTCAGAGACCGAGCGTGTTTTGCATTCTTCCAGTTCTTTCGAGTGCTGCGGGGAGAAATGAGCTTCATGTGTTGGCATCACGCCTGTGAGTGGGACGATCGCTTGGGGCAGCTTCTTTCTTCTCCAAACTTGGCTTTGAAGGCCTCCCATTGGATGCTTGGGAGCTAGAGGCCCTCAAGCAAGTCGTCAGTAGCCTTGGCGGCGAGCTGGTGGAAATTGTGCCACCGAGCGATAGATGGGTCATCGAGGTAAAGGCGTGGCTGAAAGAACCTGACACTATTCCTAAGATGTACGAGGTGCAGATTCCAAGCAAGGCAGGGCGACAACTTTGCTGGAAGTGCCCGGTCATCATCCACCTGGAGGAGGTTCTGGAATCGGTAGATGGTATTCAGGGCCGCGAAGAGGCTGCCAGAAAGCATCCTCATCGCCTGCAGTGTTGGCCTGGAAGGATTGATGGCACAGGACCACCACCGTATCGCGATGGCGTACACAGTTTGGGTGGGGGAACCTATCTTGGACGAGCTGGTGGTTCTGATTTCCCACGAGTGAAGACAGAGCTCTAGTGAATTGTCGTGGTATGTGTGGCTAATGAATTTGTTGTTTGGAGAGCGTAATAGGAAGTTAGCATCGACTAAAAATGTGTAATAGTTAGAATCGATGTAGTATGTGTGTGTAATAGTTTGATTCGATGTAGTTTGTGTGGGTAATGAATTTGATGTAGTGTGTGTAATAGATTGAATCAATGTAGTTGAAGACCGTGCTTTATAATTTGTGTGAATAACCAAGGCCAACCTCATGTAAAGAGGGTGGTCTGGAAATGAGCAATGTCAATTCTATGGATGCCAGGAAAATGTAGTCCATCTCCTCTTCAAGTACAAGGTAGCTAAATTTGTAACAAGTTGAACTGCACGACCATTTTGCAGGCAACACAAGACAAAGGAAAAATTGTTTACAGCACAGACAGCAGACGCAAAATCTGTAGTCTGGGATAAAAAGATGCCAGTTAACTAGATTTAACCAAGACTAGTAATTGAAGGAAATAGATACTTGACAGTATTTGCTTACAACAGTATTAATTGCATACAAAAGGGTCTTATACCTGCACAAAAGTGGGCTAAACTTCCTACTAGTTTATAGAACAATTCGTCAGTATTTCATCTACAAAAGCCATTCTTCAGTCTGAACTTACCTATTCTACACTGAAGAAACTACAGATCTCCACCAGAAACGTTGGCTGGCCAATTGCCTTGAGAGGACATAAGTTCTTTGATCATTTAACCCAAACTGATCTATTGTCTTCCCGCCAAAGTACAAGAAATCTGCATCGTTCATGCATGAGCGATTTGCGTGCGCCAGTCCCGGTTCAGTTGGACCATCCGCGCCGCCGCAACGATTTCTTCGAAACTGAAATTCAGCATCTCCTTCTCAGGATCGTAGGTCCATGTGAACTCGAACCTGAATTTCGGGGCTGGGATGATGCCCACCACTGGCTCCTGTTGTTGAACAATCCGGCATGCTGAGTGTAGACGGTTGGTCGCCGCCACGGTACGGCCTCCGACGGTGCGTAGGATGGAGCCTCTTTGCCGCAGACGCCGTGCTCCCAGGCTCCCGCACTGCGGTAAGGTAGTCCGCGCCGAAGCATGGACGCTAGAGTTCCTAGACCTTGGCGCTGCCCTGTTCGAGGGTGTGTACCCTCGGTGGCATGCTCTTGTGAACGATTTGATATGTACCTTGTTCCCAATGCCTAGACCATGCCGTAATGTCGCCACACGATTTCTCCACATCGCTCTCTTGACCCTGCTTGCCGCATCTGGCGTCGACGATGTCGCCATCACCGCCGTGGCCGATTCAGCACATTCGGGGAAATCATCCGCCTGGCAGGGCAATGGGAGACCGGCCTTGAAGTAGAGCTTCATGGCGTGCCTTAGAGGGGCTAAATATCCCAGTTTCGGCGGCTGTCGCGGCAGCGGCTGCTTAGGCAGGGCCATGTTACCCTAGTTGGTGCGGCGCGGAGGAGCTACGCAAGGTGAACTGTGGTTTGTCAGAGAAGGGGAGTGAAAGACTGATAGTAGGTTTGGACTACAGGAATGTGTGAAAATAACCATCTCCCATTTCCTTAGAGGGTAATAATTCGACACTTGTTGGATTAACCTCTCAATCTTTATTTTCCTTCTTAGCATAAGAGTGCGAACGTATTAAAAAGATCGGTCGTGGCTATCCACCTCATCAGGTAATGTACCAGGACAGGTAGGAGACGGGACCGGGTTTCATTTTAGAAATGTTGACAACTGTGTCCTTATGTTTATACGATATTATTTATATGCCACCATGTACTGTCGATTGTAGCAACACCATCAGAAAAGGGGATGACGACGTGGCATGTTTTCCGACTGGCGGGCCCGCCTCCTCCACCTTCGACGGCGCGCATCCTAGGTTCAAGGGCTAGTGCCACCCACCAACACATTATTGTGCAATTTTCCATGTGGAACCTGAATTCCGCCGCTGAGCTGATTCCCATGTCGAACACAGAGAATTCTGAAAGAAGCTACTAAAAATAAATACTTTGAATTATGAAAGTACTAAAATTAAATACATTTTGTCTAAAAGGTAATACGCATACTACTGATCGAAATAATATAAATACAGTACAAATTTCTACTTCGAAAAATAGACCTAAAAATGCTAGCAAGTAACCTAGGATGAATATAGGATTCATTCTCTCCTATATATTTCATCATCGTCGGCTCCCACGTGCTGCAACACATATTCACAGAACTCTCTCCATCTACAATGTGCTGCTAGTATCTCGTCAAGAGGGTAAGACCTCGCTGTAGGTTCCAGACTTAAGCCATACGTCATTGTTGGTTCCTCTTCCCAGGCTTGAACGTCATGATCGTACAGTCTGATATAATTCCTGTAGTATATGCAACCGGGTTTGACTGTGGAGTGTAACCTGGTGTCAATGGAGATAGAACGATTGTAATCAACAAAGAGGGCACGACTTCCAATGTCACCGATGGCCTCGAGAAAGCGGTTCTCCGTGCCCACATGGTAAAACACCGGTTGCCCTTTGGCGAAATCCCCGTTCAACATAAGAAGCAGATCACCATCTGACTCCACAAGGTAAAATTTGTAAGTTCCGCGTACCTGTTCAAAGACTGGGGCCGAAATTATTTTAGCCATCGTGATAGTGCTCGCGCACTGCTCTAACTGGACGTTGGTCGACAAGATGTCTCCATTCTTAAGTAATGCATATACTTCCGCTCGAAATGCCGTCATGTAGTCCAGAAGCATAGCAGGAGGTGGCGAATACAATCCTTCTCCAAATGATTCATTGATTTGCCCCGTTGGGGTGCTCTCATCGGCCCATGCAATATGATCTGGATAATCAGTGCAAACGAACACCATTGTCGGGGACTTCGTCACGACGACAGATTGCAGAAGATCAGATGGTATGTGTGCTTGAAACTTAGTGTTATACTTATGAGTGATTGGGTTCAGAAGCCGAATCTGGTACGGATCCACCCTCTGAGCAAGCACGATGACGCCACGAGAAACACCGACGAAGTATAATATTTTGGAATAAGAGGGCATCAGTTATCACTAAGATGTTTACAATGGAAAATATGAATAAATATCGGATGTGAATGTGAACCTGCGATGGACGTCCATTAGATTTGTCCTGAAGCAATGACCAGTGGCGAGGTTGAGGAAGGTGAAGTCGCCAACGCCTGGAAGTGTGTGACCTATCATGATCTAGTTGTTGAGATGGAATTCAGGCACCTTTAAAGTGTGGCGCCAATCAGTGCAGACTTCCCGACAAGCAGCATAGGTGTCGATGTACTCCTCTTTCTCCAGCAAGTAGTCAGCGATCTTGCGAAGTGGGTCTGCCGGGAGATCGGACCAGTTCCTCTTCATCCGGCTAATAGCCATGGCTTACGTGCAAGAATGTTTTGATCGAGGAAGAAAGAAGAACTACCACTACGAGGAGAAGAAGAAGAGGATAATAGACGAGGGAGACGAAGTGGAACTGCCACTTCAAGGAGACGAGGAGATGAGGGAGAAGAAGCGGAACTGCCACTTTATGTTTGGATCAACGGGCTTTTTTTTGGAACTAGCGTGTGAACCAGCCATGCACTGCATGCAAGTTTTGATCAGACTGACTGACATGTGGGACCTGCTAAAAAATTCCGTGAAGTGTTACCGTGCATTGTACGCTGACAGGTGGCATGTTTTCTTACTGGCGGGCCCGCCTCTGCCACCTTCGATGGTGGGCATCCTAGGTTCGAGCGCTCGTGGCGCCCGCCAACACATTATTGTGCAATTTTCCATGCTTTGTCGTAACCAGCTCTGCTCCGCTCCGCTCCTCTGGTCCTGCCTCCACCACTCCGCTCAGTCGTGCACCGTTCTCGTCGTCCCCTTGGGCCGTCATCCTCCTGCCCTCCCCTCCCTGCCATCCCCTCACGTCCCCTCCCCTCCCCTCCCCTCCCTGCCCTGTCTCCTTGCTGCCATCCACGGCCCAGGCGCGTCTAGAAACGAAAACCGAGAGTCGGCCATTGGGTTAGGGGCCCAACGATGCTGGTGATCTGGAGCCCGCTCGGAGATCAATCCTGCGAGACTTGAGAGCACGGATATGGGTCCTGCGCGGCTGGAGAGCACGGAATCTCCTTCAAGTCTGGAGAGCACAGAGGACAATGGAACAGGGGTAGAGGAAGCCGGGTGCAGAGCTTTGGAGGTATGGATCCCGGAGAAGGTGTCCTGCGTCCACATTGAAGGGTAAGAACTATGATTCGTTTTCTGCATACCCCAATTAGTGTTTCTCGTCCCGTGGTGATGGCAAGGATATGTGTTGGTAACCGCAGGACGTATGTACAGCTTGTCCTTGAGCATGATGATTTGTCAAGCGAGCATGAAGGCACTGAAATGTGTGGCGGTGCGGATGAGGATGAGAAAGCATATCCAGACGTGGCTGCTGGCCCTGATAGGATGGAGAGTAGGGAATATTTGGTTGATTCGAACTTTGATCCTGACTATGGGACTAATGAGGAAGGGGAATGTGAAGATGTGGAAATGGGATGTAGACACGATGAAGAAGACGAGGACAGGCCATGGATACACTTTGATAGGGACAATCCTACAATTCATGAGGGGACTCTCTTTGATAATGTGGAGGACTACAGATATGCAGTTGCAACCTATGCAATCAGAGTCGGGTTCGAATTTATCATTTCAAAGAGCGACCAAAAGAGATTTAGGGTGCACTGTAAGGAAAGTAATGTGTGTAAATGGGGATTACATGCATCTCCAATGCGGGATGGACACCCATTTCAGGTTGCAATAGCTACATTTAGTTTCAATATTTCTCATATTTATTCTGCTGATAACTAGCTCTGAATTATTTGGATTCTTATCGAATGTAGATCAAAGTAAACACGAAGAAACACAATTGCCCTAATACTTCTTTAAGTGATAAAATTAGACCAGCGACTACCAAGTGGATTGTTGCTACTATACTTGACTAGGTGAGGCAGGATCATAACATTAGACCTGCTGAACTCAGAGCAAAGATTAGCAAAATGTTTAACGTTCTGATTCCTTACCACAGAGTCTTTGATGGGAAGGAGATGGCTCTAGACTTCATTTAAGGCAAGTGGAATGACAATTTTCATATGTTGTATAGTTTCATAGCTCGGGTAGAGAAAACATCAACTGGTAGTGTTGTTGACATCGATTACGAGGTTGTTAAAAGAAGAGAAAAGGTCTCGAGAGGGGTCAGGTATAAGCAGGAAGATAAGATATGCTTCAGGAGATGTTTTGTCTGCCTGAAGGCATGCTGGAAGGGGTTCCTAGACGGCTGCAGGCCATACTTGGCAATATGCGGAACTTCTTTAATCAGGAAGTTCAGGGGACATGTTGCTTCTGCTTGTGCTTTGGACGCACATAATGGGCTTCTACCCATAGCTTATGCTGTTCTGGAGGGTGAATCAAATGAAAGCTGGACATGGTTCTTGCAGAGACTACGAGAAGTAATTGGTCCCCCTGAAGGCTTGGTGATACACACCAGTGCATGCGAGGGTCTTGATAATGCTGTTGATGTTGTGTTTCCTGGGGTTGAGCATAGGGAATGCATGCGGCACCTCGCTAATAACTTCACGAAGAATTTCAAAGGAAAGATCTTTGAAGAGGACTTGTGGCGATCAGCATACACATACACCCCAAGCACGCATGCTACTTATTTGCAGAACATGTATGTAGTGCCAAAGGTGAAAAAATACCTTGAATAACATCACACCAAGCTATGGGCCAGAAGCAAGTTTGGTGAGTTAAGCAAGGTGGATTTTGTTTGCAATAATTTGGTAGAGAGTTTCAATGATAAGATTTCGGGCATGAAGACACTTGGAATTTTTATTTTTTTGGATGCAATAAGACGGTGCATAATGGTGAAGATAGATTTAAGGCAAAGAATTTGTGCAAGAAATTTTTTAGGCCATAAAATAGTTCCAAAGGTGGTTATGTTACTGAATGCAAGAACCAGGGCAATGAGAACGATAATGATGATGATGGTCAGAAGTTCCAGAACATTGGGTGAGGTTTATGCAGAATACAAGCGTGGAAGTGAACGGAGGTTAACTGTAGACATTGGAAACAAGACTTGTTCATCCAGGCAGTGGCAGATTACTGGCCTGCCATGTCATCATGCAATTTATTTCATCTTAAAGCTTAGAGGTAACGGAGCTGAAATAGAGAACTATGTCGACAATTATTTCTCCGTGGACAAGTTTGCTGCAACTTATGCAGAAAACATACCACCTATGGCTGATGAAAATGATTGGGACATTGTCGATCCAGAGTTCAAACTTCAACCAGCAGTTCTTAGGAGGACACCTAGGAGGCCTAGAAAGCTAATGATCGAAGTCTCCACCGATAAAGGTTCAAGGCTAGGAGCTAGGAAAAGGAAATGCAAACATTGTGGCAGATTCGGCCATATCAAGAGGTTGCGCAAAAACCCAGTTACACCTGATATTGTTCCTGTTCATAGCCCGGTGGCAGAAAATGAGGCTTCTCAGCCAGAACTAGAGGAAGAGCAGCACTAAGACGGTGATGAGCACTCAGAGGAAAACGTACGTAAGCAGCCAATTTATGAAGAAGTGGAGGTTCTGGCGAGAAAAGAGTGTGAAAAGAAACAAAAGGGTAAGCGGAACGGGGAGGAAAGGGAAAATAATGGAGGTGTATTAGAATATGAAGAAGTTGCAGGGGTGTTGAGGATGTTCTTGAGGATATTTTGGCTAACTGCAGGAGAAATAATAAATCCCTGCCAATTTCATCTTTGTACGATTCTCCGGATGAAAGGTAAGCTTAAAATTTGTTTTATTTGTCATTTAATCAGTTATTTTATCCTCATCAATTGATGCTTAATGCAGCGTGGGCTAGCAGACTAATAAGAGGAGCAAAAAGAAGTGGGCACAGTAATGTCGTATGTTGAATTATATCATCGAAACTAAACTAGCCGTGTTATCTTTATTTATATCTGGCACGTGCAACGTGTCTGTGATGGGGTCATGTGGACCAGATTAAATTTTTTTTAAATATTATTACATTAATTTTTTACTTGCGTTTGGATGCGGCTACTAGTTCCCATCTCCCTTGCATTCCTAACTCCTCTGGCGCACTCCAGAATTATGGTTGTGCCATCAAGTAGCAGAGTCAGCATATTGTCCCATTAGATGTGAATGCAATGACTTTGTTTGTTCATAATTTGACGACTTTTTATTAGTTTGAAAGACAGAGAAACCTAAAACATGTATCTAGACATGTTTTTGGTATAGACACATTTATTAAATGTCTAAAAAAACTAAGTCAGTTATATCTGGACAGGAGTAGTACACTATTACAACACGCTCGGTCCCTTCTCCTCTGGCGCAATCCAAATTATGGTTGTGCCATCAAGTGCTAGGAGCAGAGTCAGCGTATTGTCCCATCAGATATGCCAGGAACACGCGAACTTTATTTTCAGGATCGGACGAGTTTCGATCGACTAGTTTCAAAGACAAAGACAACTAAAACATGACCAACATATATAGATTATGACGATAATCGACCATGACTCAAGTGACCCAGATCCAAAGAGCGCATTAAGATACCGTACATAGATTTAATTTATGCTTAAGTGGCCCTAATCGACTATAATGCTCCCGTAGTCTCCATCATTGACGATGTTGTCCGTGTCGCCGCCAGCCTCCTCCGCGTCGGAATCAATGCCGACGTTCCTGGCAGCGTTCCTCCTCCTCATGGATTCTTCACGGCGTGCTGCATCGATAGTGTTGGAGGTCGTACACCCAAGCACTACCCAGAAGCACTGCCTCCCTTCGAGGTTGCACAAATCCAGGTGGATCTCCCGCCGGTGGGTTCCGCACAGCTCAATCAATGCATCCCGCTCCTTCTTGAACAACTTTCGTCAGTACGCGCTCGTGCGCGAGTACCGTGACATTGCCCTCTTCCGCTCCGACAGCTAGCGGCGGTGCTCCTCGATCTGCTTCGCCAACGCGTTTTCGTGCAAGAGCGGCCTGATAGGAACCCCGGCATAGCTGAGCTCGAAGCCGTCCGGAAGCCTTGTGAACAGCGGCACGAGTATGTCGTACTGGGCGAACATCTGAGCCACGTGCAAGCTGAGTTTGGGCCTCTCCCTCTCCATGGCGATGAAGGAACATGATCTGATCTTCGCCCCTGAGGTTATAGGGATAAGGGAAAGGGCGTAGGCCCAGCGTCGTTGCCACTACCAATCAGTTCGCAGAACAGATTTATCGATGATCGCCCTTGCGAAGGACATCCTTATCGTCCACGCACCCCGATCCAATGGCTCCTAACAAACGGGTATCGGGTCATCTAGAATCCCAGAGCGGTTGCTGGTTAGCTCTGCATCCCGATTGTTTGTGGCCAAGGGCTATAGTTCAAAATAATACACATTTCAATGACACTGGTGGATAAATATGTGGTCTCTGAAGAGAACACACATCCAATGACTCTAGCAGTGGTTAATGAGAAGAACACACAATTCAATGATACTGGTGGATCCATATGTGGTATGTGAAAAGAATAGTCATGAAATGACTCTAGTTGTTGTTAGTAAAAAGAACACACATGCAAAAACACTGGTGGATCCATGTGTGGTCTCTGAAGAGAACACACATGCAATGACTCTGGCTGTTGTTAGTAAAAAGAGCACACATGCAATGACACTGGTGGATCCATAGGTGGGTTGTGAAAAGAACACACATGCAATGACCCTGGTGGATCCATATGTGGTATGTGAAAAGAACACACATATAATGACTCTAGTTGTTGTTAGTAAAAAGAACACACATGCAATGACACGGGTGGATCCATAGGTGAATTGTGAAAAGAGCACACATGCAATGACACTGGTGGATCCATATGTGGTATGTGAAAAGAACACACATGCAATGACTCAAGTTGTTCTTAGTAAAAAGAACACACATGCAATGCCACTGGTGGATCCATGTGTGGTCTCTAAAGAGAGCACACATGCAATGACACTAGTGGATCCATGTGTGGTCTCTGAAGAGAATATACATTTCAATGACTCTGGTTGTTGTTAGTAAAAAGAACACACAATTCAATGATACTGGTGGATCCATATGTGGTATGTGAAAAGAATAGTCATGAAATGACTCTAGTTGTTGTTAGTAAAAAGAACACACATGCAAAAACACTGGTGGATCCATGTGTGGTCTCTGAAGAGAACACACATGCAATGACTCTGGCTGTTGTTAGTAAAAAGAGCACACATGCAATGACACAGGTGGATCCATAGGTGGATTGTGAAAAGAGCACACATGCAATGACCCTAGTGGATCCATATGTGGTATGTGAAAAGAACACACATGCAATGACTCTAGTTGTTGTTAGTAAAAAGAACACACATGCAATGACACGGGTGGATCCATAGGTGGATTGTGAAAAGAGCACAGATGCAATGACACTGGTGGATCCATATGTGGTATGTGAAAAGAACACACATGGAATGACTCCAGTTGTTGTTAGTACAAAGAACACACATGCAATGACACTGGTGGATCCATGTGTGGTCTCTGAAGAGAGCACACATGCAATGACACTGCTGGATCCATGTGTGGTCTCTAAAGAGAACATACATTTCAATGAGTCTGGTTGTTGTTAGTAAAAAGAACACACATGCAATGACACTGGTGGCTCCATGTGTGGTTTCTAAAGAGAACACACATGCAATGACTCTCGTTGTTGTTAGTCAAAAGATCACACATGCAATGACACTGGTGGATCCCTATCTGGTAGGTGAAAAGAACATACATGCAATGATGCTGGTGGATCCATAGGTGGATTGCCAAAAGAGAACACATCCAATGACACTGGTGGATCAATATGTGGTATGTGAAAAGAACACACATGCAATGACTCCAGTTGTTGTTAGTAAAGAGAACACACAAGCAATGACACTGGTGGATTCATGTGTGGTCTCTGAAGAGAACACACATGCAATGACACTGGTGGATCCATGTGTGGTCTCTAAAGAGAACACACATGCAATGACACTAGTGGATCCATGTGTGGTCTCTGAAGAGAACACACATTTCAATGACTCTGGGTTTTTTTAGTAAAAAGAACACACATGCAATAACACTGGTGGATCCATATGTGGTATGTGAAAAGAACACACATGCAATGACTATTGGGGGGATACCCCGGGGTAGGTTCACGCCGGGGTATAAAGGTCGAGTTAGCCGAGGTACGGCAAGGTCAAAGCAAGTGCTGGCCGAGTCACCTCAAGGCAGGCCGAATCATGGAGTAACCCGGACCAGGGGATGTCCACCTAACTAGGTCTCAACCGACTTATGCAGGTACGGGTGTGGCCGGATCAATTAGGCACGATCCAAGTTATATCAAGCTTGTAAGAGAAGGAAGGTATCTCGCTGGTCAAAGGGTGACCACTATGTGCAGAGCGTGAGCGAAGCAAACATAGGCCAGGACCACCGAGGCGTGGCCGACAAAGGTGACGATGCCTGTGTCGGATGACGCGGGTGCTGCAAAGGCTAACGTAGCCTCTGCATGGATGACGCTGGGCAAAAGTGACCCGGTCGGCTTACTATTTTGAGAGGAGGCATATTTCGAGGAATATGCCTCCACGTATGCCCTAACTGGAGACCTGGCTATCCCTATATAAGGAGGGCTAGGGCCTCTATAGAAAAGGTTGATCTCCGGTGGGTTGTGGTTTACTAGGGTGTTCCTGAGGGTAGGCTAGTGGTGAGAGTAAGAGAGTTCTTCTTCCTCCTCTCCCCAATACAGCTCAAGGAGCACTTGTAAACTGTGGAAGTGAATCGAATACAAAGCAACTGTGTGTGGAATCACCACACTATCCATCCCTATATTCCCCTAGTGCATTTAATCCCCACCTTTAGCCTATCCATGGCATCTGCCGTGACACCACCACGACAATTGGTGCCCACCGTGGGGCTAGCGGCGCTAGTAGGAGTGAAGATCCGGACAGGAAACATCATCGGCACCGGCAAACGCATCGTCTCCGGGCTCGTTCAGCGCTTTGGAGCGCTGGACTTTGTTAGCGACAACATTGGCTGCTTCGACGAGCGTCCTCTTTCGCGCAATGGCCTCTTCGTCAAGCTCGGAGCGCACAAGATCTACGTTGCTGTCGATGTGTCGTGCGTTCATCTGCGGCACGTCGTCGTAGGAGGCGAGCCATCCCTTAGTGCGGCTCGCGAGGCGCGTATCACTCGCTCCCCGGACCATGCTGAGGTGATGATGACCGCGCCTGGCGCTGGCGCAAGCAAGGATCCGACAGCAGATCCGGAGGTAACACCTAAGGCACCGAGGAAAAGTAGAGGTCCTCCGCTAGAGAGGCCAGAGAATGTGCTGCAGCAGGCGATGGATAGCTTGGCAAACCTAGTAGCAGCAGTAGTAGATCTGGCTCAGGCACAGGCCGAGCTAGAGGAGACTAGGCAGAAAATCCTAGAGGGTGCAAAGAAGATAGCCGCGGCTCAGCAATCGTTGAACATGACGCTGCGTGAGTACGCAAGAGAAAATAAGGTAGATGCTGTAAAAGTGAAGGGGAGAAACCGCATGAGTGAAATGAACAAAGAAGGTGACACTAAGATTGAGGAATCAGAGAACTGCTTGTCCGGGGGGCTACCGAAGTATAGTAGCCCGGCAAAGAACCTCAGGGCAGCAGATGCAGCGGCATCCAAGTTAGAGGGTCTGACGGGTGAAGCCCGTTAGAGACAGCAAGATAGTGTCAATGAGTTGGTTCGGATCGCGAACATGCAAAATGAGGAATTGCTTAGGGCTAACCCGGAGAGAGCTGGGGCCTCCAAGATCATTCATTCGGCGGTGGGTAACCCAAAGAAATCCGCTGGAGCTGCATCATCCCCTCATGGTGGTCTTAGGAGGGAAGAGGTAGTAACCTCGGCCAGGAGGAATAAGCAGATAGTCCCATATGACCCGGCAAGGGGAGGGAAAGGAAAAGAAGTACAGAGAAATGAGGATCGACGAAGTGTGAGCCGAGGTGAAGCTGACCGAGGTAACCACGACCAAGGAAATTCCGATCAAGGAACGCTGTAAACGGCAATGCTGGACAGCGTAATTCCATAGGTGCAGGGCAACTGCAGCAGCGGAATATACCACGGCAAGAGCGCAGTGCCGGCCAAGGTATGTAGCAGAGAGCAGCTCCACAGGAACAAGATAGATAGAATGATGGTGATTCGGAAATGGTGAATGTTGGGTATCCTAGGCCGAACTATCAGGTGATACAGTCAAGATAAGGAAGCAGGAACTTGATGCCTGACGATGCCAGGTTAAAACTGAATCAGCTGTACAGGTCGGAGCAGATTGAATGTCAAGGTCCTCCGGGTCGAGCGTGTTTTGGGCCCCGGATCATGAAGGAACCTCCAGTACCTAACTTCCAGTTACCTAGAAGCACTAAGACATATGACGGCAGCACAAAGCCGGAAGATTGGTTGATTAACTACGCAACAGCTGTAAAAATTTCTATAGGCAACTTGAGATGGGCTGTGAGATATGTACGCCAGATGCTGGAGGGGCCAGTGAGGGTATGGCTAAACAATTTTCCGCCCAGAAGTATTAACTGTTGGATCGATTTTGAGGAAATGTTTGTTAGCAATTTCTCAAGTACATATCAGAGGCCCAACAGGCCACATACCCTAGCAATGTGCAAGTAGAGACCGAATGAGACAGAACGGGAGTTCTTAACCCGTTGGTGCACTGTGTGAAACTCTTGTGAAGGTGTAATTGAGTCACAGGCCATAGCTTGGTTTTCTCAGTGGTGCAGATATGCAAGCACGCTTTGGCAAAGGTTTCAAAGGGATATGCCAACTACATTGGCAGAAACGATCCGGATTGCTGATTCATATGCCTTGGGTGATCCGACGCAGCCTAGGCTCATGTCAAACGAGTCAAGCGAGGAGTATTATCCACGAGATGGGGCCGGGTCATCCTGAAGAAATGATTACCGAGGTAAAAGAAGAGATGAGAAACCGGATTACCGGTATAGTTCGCAACAAGTTGCTGCTGTGAATCAAGATCAACCTGGTGCAGGAAGCAACCAACATCAAAAAACCGGAGGACAACAAGGGACTCCAAGAAATGATGGCAAGAAAACTTGGACGCCAGAGCAGAAGAAACAGTGGCAAGAAAAGAAGGACCGTCTGAGGTATACTTATGAGGCAATGCTGGATCAGCCGTGTACATTTCACACGCCAAATCCAAGTAACCTAGCGGGTCACACAACCATGCAGTGTGTGTGGATGCGAAAGATAGAACAAAGTGGTTCGGGAATGCTTAGGCACCTCGGAATGATCAACCTCGGCAGGAGTTACCCCGACAGCAATTGCTCTCCGGAGCGAACACGCAATAGTTAATGTTGCCTCCCCCTCCGCCGAGGTATGACAACCATGAGAGAAGGGATGCAGTACATCAAGTGGAGAACCAGAATCAACCGGATCAAAGGTACCCCAGAAATGAGGGGAGAAACGAGTATAGAGAGCATCATCGGAGTTACTGCGTGTTCACCACAGAAAAAACAGACAGAAAGAGCTTGTAGTGCCAACACATGGAAGTTAATGCGGTAATGCCAGCGGTGACGAGGTATATGCCTTTGTCGGATCAGGAGATTACCTAGAGAATCAAAGATCATCTGAAGCTTATGCCTAGTCCTGGTTCATATGCGCTAGTGTTGGATCCAACATTCATTGGGCCTAACATCAACGTGAGGGTCTCAAAGGTGCTAATTGACAATGGTAGTAGCATCAACATCATGTATGTGGACACGGTGCCCAAGTTGGGTATCTCAGAGAACATGCTCCAAGCTACAAGGACAACTTTCCATGGAATTGTGCCAGGCATTTCTTGTGAACCCATTGGCAAGGTCCGGGTTGACGTGTTGTTCGGTACGAGATATAACTACCGAACTGAGAATTTGGAATTCGAAGTTGTCAATTTGGAAAGTGCGTACCACGGGTTGCTCGGCAGGCCAGCCCTGAACAAGTTCATGGCAAGTTGTCACATCAGTTACTTGAAGATGAAGCTGCCCGGGCCAAATGGTGTGATTACCATAGCTGGTGATTTTCGACGTTCCATTGAGTGCGCGTCAGCCGGGTCTAACCTGGTCGAGTCACTCGTGATTGCGGAAGAGAAGAGAAAGATCCAAGAAGTGGCGGCATTGGCTCAGTCCGCGTAGCAGTATATGCAGGCACTGAGTAACCCGCATGGTAGTGTATCATTTCAAGCGACGAAGGATACCAAGAGAGTACCTGTTGACGATATGTTCCCAGAGCGCACCGTAACAATTGGTGTCGGGTTAAACGACAAATAGGAAAGTGAGCTCGTCAACTTCCTCCGTGAGAATCGGGATATTTTTGCTTGGTCCACACAGGACTTGCACGGTGTTCCGAGGGAGTTGGCCGAGCACTCTTTAAATGTGAGACCCAGAGCAAAGCCGGTGAAGCAACCTCTCTGCCTCTTCGCTGAAGACAGGAGAAAGGTCATAGGAGATGAGATAGCTCGGTTGTTGGCTGTAGGATGTATCATGGAAGTGCTTTACCCGGATTGGCTGTCTAATCTGGTGCTGGTGGAGAAGAAGAAGGACGATCCGAACGTGGCAGTGGTTTGGCGCATGTTTATCGATTACACGAACCTGAATAAGGCGTGTCCAAAAGATCCATTCCCACTGCCAAGGATAGAACAAGTCATAGATTCTACTGCTGGGTGTGAGTTGTTGTCGTTCATTGATGCATATTCTGGTTTCCACCAGATACCTCGGAACCCAAGTGATCAAATAAAGACTACGTTTATCACCCCGTATGGGGCTTATTGCTATCGCACCATGCCTTTTGGTTTACGTAATTAAGGGGCAACATACCAAAGATGTAATGCAGAAATGTTTACACGACCAAATTGGTCAAAATGTGTAGGTATATGTGCATGATGTTGTTATCAAGACCAAGGAAAGCAAAACGCTCCTTGAAAATATCAGGCTGACATTTGCGAACCTAAGGAGGTTCCGAATGAAGCTTAATCCGGAGAAATGTACCTTCGGTGTCCCGTCTAGAAAATTACTCGGATTCCTTGTCTCTAGCCAAGGTATCGAAGTTAATCCAACTAAAATCCAGGCCATTGAGCTAATGGAACTGCCAAAGTGCCTTAACAATGTCCAGAAGTTCATTGGTTGCCTAGCATCCTTAAGTCGGTTTGTATGTCGGTTGGGAGAAAAGGCACTGCCTCTCTATCAACTCATGAAAAAGTCGGACAAGTTCATTTGGAGGCCGCAGGCCAATGAAGCCTTTATCCAATTAAAGAAAATGTTAGCCACTGCACCAGTGTTAGCCTCTCCACTATCAAAGGAGCCAATGTTGCTCTATATAGACGCAACCAACCGAGTTGTAAGTGCAGTAATTGTGGTGGAGCACGATGAAGAGGGTAAGTCAGTACAAAGGCCTATATATTATTTGAGCGAGGTACTATCAGCCTCGAAACAAAACTATCCCCACTATCAGAAGATGGCATATGGTGTGTACATGGCAGCTAAGAAGCTAAAGCACTATTTTGAAGAACAGCCCATCAAAGTAATATGTGAAGCCCCTATATCCGAGATAATGAGCAACAAGGATGCAAGTGGAAGGATTGCAAAATGGGAAATTGAGCTAGCCCCTTAAGCGCCACAATATGACAGAAGAGAAGCAATCAAGTCTCAGGCTGTGGCTGACTTATTTGTGGATTGGGCCGAGGTGCAATATGAACCACCGTTGCCAGATCCGAACTACTGGAGAATGCACTTTGACGGGTCAAAAACAAAAACCGGGTTAGGCGCCGGAGTTGTGCTTACCTCGCCCAAGAAGGACCAGCTGAAATACGTGCTACAGATCCACTTCGCAGCATCTAACAACGTTGCAGAATATGAGGCACTTGTGCATGGGCTCAAAGTGGCAAAAGAGGTTGGCATACGTCGGATCCAATGCTTCGGTGATTTGGATCTCGTAGTCCAGCAAGTCTCCAGACAATGGGATGCCATGGATGCAAACATGGCACTGTAAAGATTTCATCTGCAAAAGATAACGGGGTACTTCAAGGGATGCGAATTTCGCCATGCACCCCGGGTGGAAAATGAGGCTACCAACTTATTGTCGAAGCTCGGATCAACCAGACAAGCAATCCCGCCAGGGGTAGCACTAGAGCATCTCAAAAAACAATCTATCAGGCCATCCCCGGAATCCGACTCAATTTTTATCCTGGCTGATTCAGAGCCCGGAGCTGTACCCTTATACATTGATGTGGGGAGTGGTTCACGAAACCCGGGGACTGCCTTGGCAAACCCGGGGACTTCTTTGCAAGACCCAGGGACTACGCAACGTGATCCGGTGGAAGTTATGCCGGTGGATTAGATGGAAATTGACGAGGATTTGTTCCCTGTGCGAACTGTACCAGCTTGGGCACTACCCATATTTCAATTCCTAAAAGATGGAACCTTACCCGCTGTGGAGGTGCTTTCCAGGCAAACTCAGAGGAGAGCAAAAGCATACACGATCATCAATTCTGAGCTATACAAAAGGAGTGTGACAAACGTTCTCCAGCGATGTGTTGACCTGGAAGAAGGACTTGACATCCTCCGAGATATACATCAAGGGGAATGTGGGCATCATGCCTCGTCCAGAGCCTTGGTAGCAAAAGCTTTCCGCCACGGGTTTTACTGGCCAAGTGCCTTGGAACAAGTAGAGGATCTGGTAAGAAAGTGCAATGGTTGTCAAAGATATGCTACCAAGACACATACGCCAATGTCAGAACTCAAGACCATACCAATTACCTGGCAATTTGCCGTATGGTGTTTGGATATGGTGGGCCCGTTAAAACCAACAAGAGGGAACATGACCCACATCTTGGTCATGGTTGACAAATTTACGAAATGGATTGAGGTGAAGCCAATAAGAAAATGTGATGGAGCTACTACCGTAACATTCCTCAAAGATATCATCTTCAGATATGGTTATCCTCACAATATCATAACAGATAATGGCACAAATTTTGCTGAAGGAGCATTTGCACGTTTCTGCCGAGATAAGTAGATCCGGCTAGACGTAGCCTCGGTAGCTCACCCCGCATCGAACGGACAAGTGGAAAGATCCAACGGATTGGTATTATCCGGGATAAAACCTCGGCTCATTGAGCCACTGCAAAGATCAGCGGGGTGCTGGATAGAAGAACTACCAGCGGTACTATGGAGATTAAGAACAACTCCGAATCGATCAACATGCTATACGCCATTGTTTCTGGTATATGGGGCAGAAGCTGTATTACCAGCCGACATAGATCATGATTCGCCTAGAGTCACCCAATACACAGAAGCCGAAGTGCAAGAAGCCCGGCAAAATGATGTTGATCTGCTGGAAGAAGCGAGAGAATTGGCATTGTCCAGATCCGCCATATATGAGCAAAATCTTCGACGCTATCATAGCCGGAAAGTAAACCCCCGAGTTTTCTAGGAAGGTGATCTGGTACTCCGGTTGGTACAACGTACTACTGGCATGCATAAGTTATTCCCCCCATGGGAAGGGCCATTCATTGTGAGCAAAGCATTGCACAATGACTCATACTATCTCATAGATGCAAAACCACAGGAGAAGAACAAGGCGGACAGGTCCGGTGAGGAATCTAAGCATCCATGGAATGTAGCTCTACTTCATCCTTTCTACACTTAGCAAAGAAGTGTATGTATCCGAGTCTCTCATATGTCGGTATGTATGCTAGCAATGAGCTTATCAATGAAATGTTGGCCCCTGTTTCATTGGCACCTCGAGCAGTAACTTGGGGACTGCCTTAATAATATTTGTTGTCTTCTGTATTTATTATTTATATGTCGGACGGTGTAAGTTGCTTCTACCTAAGCCGGATTAGTAGTGTGTGAGCACCAAAAACCCAACTCTTTGACTTGCTGCTGTCCAACAAGATTTGGCTTCATGGCAAGCAAGAGAACAAGTTTGGAATTGCGTAGCACATGAAAAAGACTAAGGAAAGCAACTTAATCGATCCAACGCTTGTTATTTGGACTAATATTGTGTTTACCTTATATTTACCATGCTGAATTATTTTGAGCTAATCCTAAAGTTTCCAAGTATTGTTCAGTCAATTTTTGAAACTCGGACTCGTAAGTCATAAAACCGAACCAAGGTGGACACGAGCCGAGCCAAGAAATTGGAGAAACAAGAAAATGAAACTCGGTGACTACGCCCAAGTTAATCCGTCATAAAAACTTAGTAGCAAAATATAACTTATGTACTTAATACAATTGCACCCTCATACCGGGGATCTTATGAAATTCAAAGTGTTTCTAATCAAGGAGCAGCAGGAGGAGGTAATTCGGCGCCAGCGGGTGCAGCCCCAGCTTCGGCTTCAGCGTCATCTTCACTTTCCTTGACGTCCGAAGCTTCGTCACTTTCATCCTCACCCGAATCATCTTCAGCGTGTTCGTCCTCGGCGGCGCCGAGGAAGCTTGCTCCCTCGTTCCATTGATGAATGGGGGCATATTCAATGAGGCTATGGGCGCAAGCCTTGTGCCGAGCTATCCATTCTGGGTCGTTGGACCACCTGGATCCGGTGTGCATGCGCGCAAGGAGATTAAGGTCAATCTTCTCATACCACGTAAGCACGTAGTAGAGAACGATTTTAGCCCCAGCACGTCCAGCAGATTCCCTCCAAAGGTCAAGCTGGGTCTCGCAGTCCATTAACTTGGCGACGAGAGCTGTGGTCCCTTCCAGAGTATCTTCATCAGGCCAAAAGGCATTGAAGATCCAGATTGCCACATCAAGAATGTCCTTGCCATAATTCTTCACAATTTCGACATGAGAAGACAAGCTGACCAGCAGGTCCTCCATGTCATAAGGAATTTCTCCAGCGCCAGGAGAAATTGGGGTACCCCTCTGCTGGCAGAACTTGGCAACAACAGTGGTTGCAATGGCATTGCCCTCCGGAAATTTTTCTAAAAACAAGACAAGTGAAATAAGTAAAAGAGGTTGACCCAGAGAAATTCATGCCTACTTAAGGAGAAGAACTTACGAGAGATGTGGCTGTGGATCCGGGTCAGCTCCTTGGTACAGTCATCACGCCTTTTCTAGAGTTGTGCAAGTTCATTGTTCGCCGCCTCAAGCTTAACGTCGGTCTCCTTAAGCAGTTCTTGGTCCTTGGCGATCTAGAGGTTGAGGCGCTTTCGTTTTTCAGTAAAGTCTTGGCCTGCTTTCTCTAGTTCGTACTTGTGTTGCGCCTTGAGCTTCTTCATGTCTGCCTTGAGCTTGGCAATTTCTTTGTCTTTGGTCTGGAGGAGCGCAAGCTCGTCATCCTTCTTCTTGGGTTCAGGTTGGTGTTGCCCTGCTTGTTCGAGAAAATGTAGCATCATGTCAGGCACGGGCACACTATCTTCAAGAGAGGCTGAAATAGTTTGTCGACCCGGCAAAGCCGAGGTATGAATATTTGCCGAGCCAAGGAGAAAAGGAGATAGAACACGGAGGAAAATTAAGCAGAAATGACTTACCCTCTATCTGCTCCAAGTTCTTCCTCATGATGATGTTCTCGGCCTCCACTTCAGCTACGAAATCTGAATGACGGATCAATTCGGCTAAAAAAGACAAAGAGAAATGGAAAAATGCCAAAGAGAAAACTTACCCTTTTTCTCGTATTCGGCGAGAAGTGTAGTATACTTTGCGCGCAGCATCTTGTGAGTATCCAAGAGACGATGAAGCTCAGTGCTCCGACGATTGGTGGTCACCTGAAAAGAGTAAAAAAGGACAGCTTAGTCTTGTGCATATTCGAAGTGTACAAAATCCGGGCCAAGTGGAACTTAACCCGGCTCTAGGTGTGTGCATATTTGAAGTGTACAAAATCCGGGCCAAGTGGAACTTAACCCGGCTCTAGGTGTGTGCATATTTGAAGTGTACAAAATCCTAGCCAAGTGGAACCTAACCCGGCTCTAGGTGCGTGCATATTCTAAGTGTACAAAATCCTAGCCAAGTGGAACTTAACCCGGCTCTAGGTGTGTGCATATTCGAAGTGTACAAAATCCGGGCCAAGTGGAACATAACCCGGCTCTAGGTGTGTGCATATTCGAAGTGTACAAAATCTGAGCCAAGTGGAACTTAACCCGGCTCTAGGTGTGTGCATATTCGAAGTGTACAGAATTCGGGCCAAGTGGAACTTAACCCGGCTCTAGGTGTGTGCATATTCGAAGTGTACAAAATCCAGGCCAAGTGGAACTTAACCCGGCTCTAGGTCTGTGCATATTTGAAGTGTACAAAATCCGAGCCAAGTGGAACTTAACCCGGCTCTAGGTGTGTGCATATTTGAAGTGTACAAAATCCGAGCCAAGTGGAACTTAACCCGGCTCTAGGTGTGTGCATATTAGAAGTTATTAAGGAGCTACGTTAGTTCTCTAAGGAGCATCCGGCCGAGTAAAAAGTTACTCCCCCGGAAGCTCGGGAACTAATGACTATATCACTAATATCTACTACATGCCAAGGAAAAGGCGAAATAACGTACCTCCATCATCCGACCTGCAAGGTTGATTGCCTTGGCAGCGGTATTCATTTGGGCAGCAAACTCAGCGGACCCGAATTTCTCCGGGAGATCATCATTGTGGACGAACTCCGCCTTGTTCCAATTGTTTACAAAGTCGATCAAGGTCGGAGGATAGCGTTCGTCGCTGAGCATGTGGTGTGCAACTAGACCCTTAGCATGAGCTTCCCTCCTCTCAACCTGGGCAACGGCAGGACTAGTGTGCAAAACGAGTTGCGCATCAGCTGGCTCGGCAGGGGCGTCCTTCGGCGGTGGAGTCTTTTTCGGGAGCATGGACGCAAGTGTACGCTGTCCAGCCTCGATTGACGTTGCCCTGGTGGCGTCATGAGGCTTTTTGCTCTTGGGATGCTGTTGAGAATTTGAAGTTGCTGTGGCGGATTTGCCCTTAGGGGCTACCTTAGTGCTTGTCTTGGTGCTGCTGGTGCCTTCTCGCCGAGTCTTGGAAGACTCGGACGAGGCGGAGGGGCTTGGCGTTGTTGCTGTTGGTGCTGGAGCTGATGCTGGTGCTGATTTCCGTTTCAGCGGGGGTACTGAAGGAACCTCGGTGGTGGCTCGTTGTGGATGTGCTGAAGAAGGAGCAACTGCAGCCTTGGCAGAACCGCTTCCCCCTGTTCCGGGGTTTCCCTCCTCTTGACGAGGTGGGCTATAACCTGGAGTAGCCACTGAGCCCTCCTGAATGGGGCTCAACGGGAGTGAATCGTCGCCACGAGGGGGAGAAGGGCTATGTCGGAGCGGCGAGGCAATGCCGGATCCACTCTGAGGGACCTCCACCATGGCCCTGCCGAATCAAATTATGAATGATGGGAAACTATAACAAAGGAAGAACAAGTGAATAGCAAAAGGATAAGTGACTTACTCATCCGAGGTCCAAGGCTCCTTGGGCTTCTGAGCCCTCTGGGTTATGGCCTTGGTTGTAGGTTTGGTGGCAGCTTTGTCCACGGATTTCTTTAGCCTTTTAGCTGGCTGAGAAGGTCCGGAGGAAGAAGCAGATGTGGCTCCCCTCTTCTTCGGTACGACCAGGATAGGCTCACCATGGCAAGGGGAGGATCTTCATGGATCTGCCCACCGAGGTTAGCTGATGTCGGAAAAGCGTAAGAAAGGGGGACAGCGTCAAATTCCTCCATCACCTCAACGTCCAAATCATCTTCATCATCAGGACAATCTCTAATGGAAGAGAGTTTACCGGTATGTTGCTTGGTCGCTTCAGCCATCGGCAGGAAGATCTCCTGATCCTGTTCCTCCTCGTCCGAGGCATCTCGGTCAGGCGCCCATTTAAGAGAAGGCTCGGTGCCATCCTCAATAGTTTGCTGAAGAAACATCTAAGGGAAAGAAAAGGCAAAGGGATTAAGGCCTATAACAAAGTCCGACATATAATTTAGCTCGGAGAAAGTTTGGGGCACGAGACTTACCACAGGTGGAAGCCTATCTCGGTAGAAGTGTTCGATCCCCCACGTCCACTCAGAAGAGAAGTGCTTGTTGGTGGTGAAGAGGGCCTTGACCCGACGGTAGATCTTGGTGTTACTCAGCTCAAATGAGGAGGTCCGGTTGGGGTCACGGCCCCAGCTCATGTGGCAGAGTTTGTGCATGCGTTTCTGAAGGGGGGAGATTCGGTTGCAGACAAAGGTGATCATTGCGTCCTCATTGCGCAATCCCTGATCCTTTAGCTCCTGGAACCGTTTATTGACTTGGTTCGCTAGGGCAGTGAGCTTCTTGGGGACCTTGTCCCATAGATCCGAATTAGGAGGACCCGGAGTGTAGGGGCGCAGCCGGATCAGATATTCAGTTGTGCCATTTCTGACATAAAAGAAAGTTCGGGCCCAGCCCTTGGAACAGTCAAGACCCGTGACTCGGGGGAAAATAGACAGTTTCCTAGGAGAAATGGAGGCTGCGCCAAATTGCGTGAGCTACTTGTCCTCCGGATTAAGGTATATATTCGGAATCATGTTCCGGTGGGGGCCAAAGAACCGGATCCAAAGCTCCTTCGTGGGCCACAGTCCGGTGTAGCCCTCGATGGTGGAAGCGAAGGCGGAGAGAGAGGTGATGGCATTAGCCGGAAGATGGTGCAGCTGAAGCTCATACGTGTTGAGCCAGTCGTGGAAGAAGTCGCTAACAGGGAGACCGAACCCACGTTGGAAGTGGGAGAGGAATACCACATACTCACCTGGATTGGGCGAGGGGGCAAGCTCCGCAGTGGCGAGGCGTGCGATGACGCCCTCCGGGATACGCCGGGTGCGGTACAACCAATCGAGGTCGTCCTGGCACACCCAGGACCCAGCCCAGGCGCCGCGATCGGCGTTCCCCGCGTCCTCCTCCATTTCCTGCTCCGCAACGGCGAGCTCCTCCTCTGTCATCTCAAGGTCACTATCCTCACTGGCGCTAGTAGCGGTGGGAGGCAGTGTCCTGGACTGGCAAGGACCCGTGTCTGAGGAGATGCGTGGAGGTCGTGGCGGCGCAGTTGCGGGGAAGAAGAAGGAGAAGAAGAGGCAGAGGGGCGCGAGAATGGGGAAAAGACCCAAGGGGCGCGCCCCTCCCCTATTTAACCATGCCCTAGAGAGGTAGTGGGATCGCGCTGTGTGGACGGGCCACACGTTGTGGCCATGTATGACCCAGATCGACCAATCAGCGACGAGCCACAGGAAGGGCCACAGGGCGCAGCGGATCCCACGACGCAGCGTTATGATACAATTAACGAGGAGGCAGGCACGATGTCACATGTGCTGCAGTAAATTCTGACAATAACTGCGGCGGTTACTGTCACAGGCCCTTAAAATGAGGCAAAGTAATGATTAGC
The DNA here is from genome assembly GCA_910589775.1 of Avena eriantha. Lineage (NCBI taxonomy): Eukaryota > Viridiplantae > Streptophyta > Magnoliopsida > Poales > Poaceae > Avena > Avena eriantha. Next base: position 400,978,997 of record OU342744.1, on the reverse strand, counting down.
CTCCACGTGGGAAAGCGTACAAGAGAAGGAAGAATAACTCGGATAAGTATAGGGTGACCCGGCCAGCGAGTGAAAACTCTGAATGTGCCAAGGGAAAGCAAACCAAGGGAATCCGAACCATGAGATAACTCGGAAAAGGAGCAAGAGGCTCGGTAAAATTGAACCTGCTGTGGCCTTAGCGGCTAAGGCAGCTAAGACCGCACCAGCTTTGGGGACTAATGTTGGGGGGATACCCCCGGGTAGGGTCACGCCGGGGTATAAAGGCCGAATTAGCCGAGGTACGGCAAGGTCAAAGCAAGTGCTGACCGAGTCACCTCAAGGCAAGCCGAATCACGGAGTAACCCGGACCAGGGGATGTCCACCTAACTGGGTCTCAACCGACTTAGGCCGTATGTCGGTAAGATGTATCTAACTAATATGCAGGTACAGGTGTGGCCGGATCAAGTAGGTACGATACGGGTTATATCAAGCTTGTAAGAGAAGGAAGGTATCTCGCTGGTCAAAGGGTGACCACTGTGTGCAGAGCATGAGTGAAGCAGACAGAGGCCAGGACCACCGAGGTGTGGCCGACAAAGGATGACGCGGGTGCCGCAGAGGCTCACGTAGCCTCTGCATGGATGACGCTGGGCAAAAGTGACCCGGTCGGCTTACTATTTTGAGAGGAGGCATATTTCGAGGAATATTACTCCACGTATGCCCTAACCGGAGACCTTGCTACCCCTATATAAGGAGGGATAGGGCCTCTATAGAAAAGGTTGATGTCCGGTGGGTTGTGGTTCACTAGGGTGTTCCTGAGGGCAGGCTAGTGGTGAGAGTAAGAGAGTTCTTCTTCCTCCTCTCCCCAATACAGCTCAAGGAGCACTTGTAAAATGTGGAAGTGAATCGAATACAAAGAAACTGTGTGTGGAATCACCACACTATCCCTCCCTGGATTCCCCTAGTGCATTTAGTCCCCACCTTTAGCCTATCCATGGCATCTGCCGTGACACCACCACGACAATGAGTTGTTAGTAAAAAGAACACACATGCAATGACATTGGTGGATCCATGTGTGGTCTCTGAAGAGAACACACATTTCAATGACACTGGTGGATCCATATGTGGTATGTGAAAAGAACACACATGCAATGATACTGGTGGATCCATAGGTGGATTGTGAAAGGAGCACACATGCAATGACACTGGTGGATCCATAGGTGGATTGTGAAAACAACACACATGCAATGACACTGGTGGATCCATATGTGGTATGTGAAAAGAACACACATGCAATGACTCCAGTTGTTGTTAGTAAAAAGAACACACATGCAATGACACTGGTGGATCCTTGTGTGATCTTTGAACAGAACACACATTTCAATGACATTGGTGGATCCATATGTGGCATGTGAAAAGAACACACATGCAATGACACTGGTGGATCCATGTGTGGTCTCAGAAGAGAACACACATTTCAGTGACTCTAGTGGATCCATAGGTGGATTGTGCAAAGAGCGGACATGCAATGACACTACTGGATCCATATGTGGTACATGCAATGACTCCAGTTGTTGTTAGTAAAAAGAACACACATGCAATGACACCGGTGGATCCATATGTGGTTTGTGAAAACAATACACATGCGATGACTCTGGTTGTTAGTAAAAAGAGCACACATGCAATGACACTGGTGGATACATGTGTGGTCTCTGAAAAGAACACACATGCAATGACACTTGTGGATCCATATGTGGTATGGGAAAAGAACACACATGCAATGACTCTGGATGTTGTTAGTAAAAAGAACACACATGCAATGACACTGGTGGATCCATAGGTGGATTGTCAAAAGAGCACACATGCAATGACACTGGTGGATCCATATGTGATATGTTAAAAGAAGACAAATGCAATGATTCCAGTTGTCGTTAGTAAAAAGAACACACATGCAATGGCGCTGGTGGATCCATGTGTGGTCTTTGAAGAGAACACACATGTAATGACTCTGGTTGTTGTTAGTAAAAAGAGCACACATGCAATGACACTGGTGGATCCATATGTGGTATGTGAAAATAACACACATGCAATGATACTGGTGAATCCATAGGTGGATTGTTAAAAGAACACACATGCAATGACACCGGTGGCTCCATATGTGGTATGTGAAAAGAACACACATGAAATTACTCCAGTTGTTGTTAGTAAAAAGAACACACATGCAATGACACTAGTGAATCCATGTGTGGTCTCTGAAGAGAACACACATTTCAAAGACACTGGTGGATCCATATGTGGTATGTGAAAACAACCCACATGCAATGCTACTGGTGGATCCATAGGTGGATTGTGGAAAGAGCACACATGCAATGAGACTGGTGGATCCATATAAGGTATGTGAAAAGAAAACACATGCAATGACTCCAGTTGTTGTTAGTAAAAAGAACACACATGCAATGATATTGGTGGATCCATGTGTGTTCTCTAAAGAGAACACACATTCCAATGACTCAGGTGGATCCATAGGTGGATTGTGCAAAAAGTAGACATGCAATGACACTAGTGGATCCATATGTGGTACATGTAATGACTTCAGTTGTAATTAGTAAAAAGAACACACATGCAATGACACCGGTGGATCCATATGTGGTATGTGAAAAGAACACACAGGCAATGACTCTGTTTATTGTTAGTAAAAATAACAAACATGCAATGACACTGGTGGATCCATGTGTGGTCTCTAAAAAGAAAACACATGCAATGAAACTTGTGGATGCATATGTGGCCTGTGAAAAGAACACACATGCAATGACTCTGGATGTTGTTAGTAAAAAGAACACACATGCAACGACCCTGGTGGATCGATAGGTGGATTGTGAAAAGAGCACACATGCAATGACACGGGTGGATCAATATGTGGTATGTTAAAAGAACACAGATGCAATGACACCGGTTGTCGTTAGTAAAAACAACACGCATGCAATGGCGCTGGTGGATCCATGTGTGGTCTCTAAAGAGAACACATATGCAATGACTCTGGTCGTTGTTAGTAAAAAGAGCACACATGCAATGACACTGGTGGATCCATATGTGGTATGTGAAAAGAACACACATGCAATGACTCTAGTTGTTGTTAGTAAAAAGAACACACATGCAATGATACTGGTGGATCCATGTGTGTTCTCTGAAGAGAATACACATTTCAATGACTCTGGTTGTTGTTAGTAAAATGAACACACATGCAATGACACTGGTTGATCCATGTGTGGTATATGAAGAGAACACACATAGAATGACTCTGGTTGTTGTTAGTAAAAAGAGCACACATGCAATGACACTGGTGGATCCATAGGTGGATTGTAAAAACAACACACATGCAATGACACTGGTGGATCCATAGGTGGTCTCTGAAGAGAGAACACATGCAATGACTCTGGTTGTTGTTAGTAAAAAGAACACACATGCAGTGACACTGGTGGATCCATAGGTTGATTGTGAAAAGAGCACACATGCAATGACACCGATGGATCCAAATGTGGTATGTGAAAAGAACACATATGCAATGACTCTAGTTGTTGTTAGTAAAAAGAACACACATGCAATGACACTGGTGGATCCATGTGTGGTCTCTGAAGAGAACACACATTTCAATGACACTGGTGGATCCATGTGGTTTATCAAAAGAACAGACATGCAATGACACTAGTGGATCCATATGTGGTATGTGAAAACAACACAATGCAATGACTCTAGTTGTTGTTAGTAAAAAGAACACAAATGCACTGACGCTGTTGGATCCATAGGTGGATTGTGAAAAGAGCACACATGCAATACCACCGGTGGATACATATGTGGTATGTGAAAAGGACACACATGCAATGACTCTAGTTGTTGTTAGTAAAAAGAACACACATGCAATGACGCTGGTGGATCCATGTGTGGTCTCTGAAGAGAACACACATTTCAATGACTCTGGTTGTTGTTAGTAAAAAGAACACACATGCTATGACACCGGTGGATCCATATGTGGTATGTGAAAAGAATACACATGCAATAACTCTGGTTGTTCGTAGTAAAAAGAACACACATGCAATGACACTAGTGGATCCATGTGTGGTCTATGAAAAGAACACACATGCAATGGCACTGGTGGATCCATGTGTGGTCTCTGAAGAGAACACGCATGCAATGACCCTGGTTGTTTTTAGTAAAAAGAGCACACATGCAATGACACTGGTGGATCCATAGGTGGATTGTGAAAAGAACACACATGCAATGACACTGGTGGATCCATGTGTGGTCTCTGAAGAGAACACACATTTCAGTGACTCTGGTTGTTGTGAGTAAAAAGAACACACATGCGATGACACCGGTGGATCCATATGTGGTATGTGAAAAGAATACACATGCAATGACTCTGGTTGTTGGTAGTAAAAAGAACACACATGCAATGACACTGGTGGATCCATGTGTGGTCTCTGAAAAGAACAAACATGCAATGGCACTGGTGGATCCATGTGTGGTCTCTGAAGAGAACACACATGCAATGACCCTGGTTGTTTTTAGTAAAACTAGCACACATGCAAGACACTGGTGGATCCATAGGTGGATTGTGAAAAGAACACACATGCAATGACACTAGTGGATCCATAGGTGGTCTTTGAAGAGCGCACACATTCAATGAATCTGCTTGTTCTTAGTAAAAAGAGCACAGACGCAATGACACTTGTTGATGCATAGGTAGATTGTAAAAAGAACACACATGCAATGACACTGGAGGATCCATAGGTGGTCTCTGAAGGGAGCACACATGCAATGACTCTGGTTGTTGTTAGTAAAAAGAACACACATGCAATGACACTGGTGGATCCATGTGTGGTCTCTGAAGAGAACACACATTTCAATGACTCTGGTTACTGTTAGTAAAAATAACACACATGTAATGACACTGGTGGATCCATGTGTGGTCTATGAAGAGAACACATATGCAATGACTTTGGTTGTTGTTAGTAAAAAGAGCACACATGCATTAACACTGGTGGATCCATAGGTGAATTGTAAAAAGAACACACATGCAGTACCACAGGTGGATCCATAGGCGGTCTCTGAAGAGAGCACACATGCAATGCCTCTGGTTGTTGTTAGTAAAAATAACACACATGCAATGACACTGGTGGATCCATAGGTGGATTGTGAAAAGAGCACAGATGCAATGACACTGGTGGATCCATGTGTGGTCTATGAAGAGAACACACATTTCAATGACTCTGGTTGTTGTTAGTAAAAAGAACACACATGTAATGACACTGGTGGATCCATGTGTGGTCTCTGAAGAGAACACACATTTCAATGACTCTGGTTGCTGTTAGTAAAAAGAACACACATGTAATGACACTGGGAGATCCATGTGTGGTCTATGAAGAGAACACACATGCAATGACGCTGGTTGTTGTTAGTAAATAGAGCACACATGCATTAACACTGGTGGATCCATAGGTGAATTGTAAAAAGAACACACATGCAGTACCACAGGTGGATCCATAAGCGGTCTCTGAAGAGAGCACACATGCAATGACTCTGGTTGTTGTTAGTAAAAATAACACACATGCAATGACACTGGTGGATCCAGAGGTGGATTATGAAAAGAGCACACATGCAATGACACTGGTGGATCCATGTGTGGTCTATGAAGAGAACACACATTTCAATGACTCTGGTTGCTGTTAGTAAAAAGAACACACATGCAATAACACTGGTGGATCCATAGGTGGATTGTGAAAAGAACACACATGCAATGACACTGGTGGATCCATAGGTGGTCTTTGAAGAGCGCACACATTCAATGAATCTGCTTGTTGTTAGTAAAAAGAGCACAGACGCAATGACACTTGTTGATGCATAGGTAGATTGTAAAAAGAACACACATGCAATGACACTGGAGGATCCATAGGTGGTCTCTGAAGGGAGCACACATGCAATGACTCTGGTGGATCCATGTGTGGTCTCTGAAGAGAACACACATTTCAATGACTCTGGTTGCTGTTAGTAAAAATAACACACATGTAATGACACTGGTGGATCCATGTGTGGTCTATGAAGAGAACACATATGCAATGACTTTGGTTGTTGTTAGTAAAAAGAGCACACATGCATTAACACTGGTGGATCGATAGGTGAATTGTAAAAAGAACACACATGTAGTACCACAGGTGGATCCATAGGCGGTCTCTGAAGAGAGCACACATGCAATGCCTCTGGTTGTTGTTAGTAAAAATAACACACATGCAATGACACTGGTGGATCCATAGGTGGATTGTGAAAAGAGCACAGATGCAATGACACTGGTGGATCCATGTGTGGTCTATGAAGAGAACACACATTTCAATGACTCTGGTTGTTGTTAGTAAAAAGAACACACATGCAATAACACTAGTGGATCCATGTGTCGTATCTGAAGAGAACACACATGCAATGACACTGGTGGATCCATGTGTGGTCCCTTAAGAGAACTCACATTTCAATGACTCTGGTTGTTGTTAATAAAAAGAACACACAGTCAATGACACCGGTGGATCCATATGTGGTATGTGAAAATAACACACATGCAATGACTCTGGTTGATGTTAGTAAAAAGAACACGCATGCAATGACATTGGTGGATCCATGTGTGTTCTCTGAAAAGAACACACATGCAATGACATTGTGGATCCATATGTGGTATGTGAAAAGAACACACATGCAATGACTCTGGTTGTTCTTAGTAAAAAGAACACAAATCCACTGACACTGTTGGATCCATAGGTGGATTGTGAAAACACCACTCATGCAATGACACTGGTGGATCGATATGTGGTATTGGAAAAGAACACACATGCAATGTCTCTAGTTGTTGTTAGTAAAAAGAACACACATGCAATGATACTGGTGGATCCATGTGTGTTGTTTGAAGAGAACACACATTTCAATGACTCTGGTGGATCCATAGGTGGATTGTGAAAAGAGCACACATGCAATGACACTAGTGGATCGATATGTGGTATGTGAAAAGAACACACATGCAATGACTCCAGTTGTTGTTAGTAAAAAGAACACACATGCAATGACACTGGTGGATCCATGTGTGGTCTCTCAAGAGAACACACATTTCAATGACTCTGGTTGTTGTTAGTAAAAAGAACACACATGCGATGACACCGGTGGATCCATATGTGGTATGTGAAAAGAATACACATGTAATGACTCTGGTTGTTGGTAGTAAAAACAACAGACATGCAATGACACTAGTGGATCCATGTGTGGTCTCTGAAAAAGAACACACATGCAATGGCACTAGTGGATCCATATGTGGTCTCTGAAGAGAACACACATGCAATGACACTGGTTGATTTTAGTAAAAAGAGCACACATGCAATGACACTGGTGCATCCATAGGTGGATTGTGAAAAGAACACACATGCAATGACACTGGTGGTTCCCTAGGTGGTCTTTGAAGAGAGCACACATTAAATGAATCTGCTTGTTGTTAGTACAAAGAGCACACACGCAATGTCACTTGTGGATGCATAGGTAGATTCTAAAAATAACACACATGCAATGACACTGGAGGATCCATAGGTGGTCTCTGAAGGGAGCACACATGCAATGACTCTGGTTGTTGTTAGTAAAAAGAACACACATGCAATGACATTGGTGGATCCATGTGTGGTCTCTGAAAAGAACACACATGCAATGACATTGTGGATCCATATGTGGTATGTGAAAAGAACACACATGCAATGATACTGGTAGATCCATAGGTGGATTGTGAAAAGAGCACACATGCAATGACACTAGTGGATCCATATGTGGTATGTGAAAAGAACACATATGCAATGACTCCAGTTGTTGTTAGTAAAAAGAACACACATGCAATGACATTGGTGGATCCATAGGTGGATTGTGAAAAGAGCACACATGCAATGACATTGGTGGATCCATATGTGGTATCTGAAAAGAACACATATGCAATGACTTTAGTTGTTGTTAGTAAAAAGAACACACATGCTATGACATTGGTGGATCCATGTGTGGTCTCTGAAGAGAACACACATTTCAATGACACTGGTGGATCCATATGTGGTATGTGAAAAGAACACACATGCAATGATACTAGTGGATCCATAGGTGGATTGTGAAAAGAGCACACGTGCAATGACACTAGTGGATCTATTAACAAGAGCCATAGGTGGATTGTGAAAAGAGCACACATGCAATGACACTTGTGGATCCATAGGTGGAGTGTGAAAAGAGAACACATGCAATGACAGTAGTGGATCCATATGTGGTATGTGAAAAGAACACACATGTAATGGCTCAAGTTGTTTTTAGTAAAAAGAACACACATGCAATGACACTGGTGGATCCATGTGTGGTCTCTAAAGAGAACACACATTTCAATGACACTGGTGGCCTCCATATGTGGTATGTGAAAAGAACACACATGCAATGACTCTGGTTGTTCTTAGTAAAACGAACACAAATGCACTGACACTGTTGGATCCATATGTGGAGTGTGAAAAGAGCACACATGCAATGACACTGGTGGATCCATATGTGGTATTGGAAAAGAACACACATGCAATGACTCTAGTTGTTGTTAGTAAAAAGAACACACATGCAATGATACTGGTGGATCCATGTGTGTTCTTTGAAGAGAACACACATTTCAATGACTCTGGTGGATCCATAGGTGGATCGTGAAAAGAGCACACATGCAATGACACTAGTGGATCGATATGTGGTATGTGAAAAGAACACACATGCAATGACTCCAGTTGTTGTTAGTAAAAAGAACACACATGCAATGACACTGGTGGATCCATGTGTGGTCTCTGAAGAGAACACACATTTCAGTGACTCTGGTTGTTGTTAGTAAAAAGAACACACATGTGATGACACCGGTGGATCCATATGTGGTATGTGAAAAGAATACACATGCAATGACTCTGGTTGTTGGTAGTAAAAAGAACACACATGCAATGACACTGGTGGATCCATGTGTGGTCTCTGAAAAGAACACACATGCAATGGCACTGGTGGATCCATGTGTGGTCTCTGAAGAGAACACACATGCAATGACCTTGGTTGTTTTTAGTAAAACTAGCACACATGCAAGACACTGGTGGATCCATAGGTGGATTGTGAAAAGAACACACATGCAATGACACTGGTGGATCCATAGGTGGTCTTTGAAGAGCGCAAACATTCAATGAATCTGCTTGTTCTTAGTAAAAAGAGCACAGACGCAATGACACTTGTTGATGCATAGGTAGATTGTAAAAAGAACACAGATGCAATGACACTGGAGGATCCATAGGTGGTCTCTGAAGGGAGCACACATGCAATGACTCTGGTTGTTGTTAGTAAAAAGAACACACATGCAATGACACTGGTGGATCCATGTGTGGTCTCTGAAGAGAACACACATTTCAATGACTCTGGTTGCTGTTAGTAAAAATAACACACATGTAATGACACTGGTGGATCCATGTGTGGTCTATGAAGAGAACACATATGCAATGACTTTGGTTGTTGTTAGTAAAAAGAGCACACATGCATTAACACTAGTGGATCCATAGGTGAATTGTAAAAAGAACACACATGCAGTACCACAGGTGGATCCATAGGCGGTCTCTGAAGAGAGCACACATGCAATGCCTCTGGTTGTTGTTAGTAAAAATAACACACATGCAATAACACTGGTGGATCCATAGGTGGATTGTGAAAAGAGCACAGATGCAATGACACTGGTGGATCCATGTGTGGTCTATGAAGAGAACACACATTTCAATGACTCTGGTTGTTGTTAGTAAAAAGAACACACATGTAATGACACTGGTGGATCCATGTGTGGTCTCTGACGAGAACACACATTTCAATGACTCTGGTTGCTGTTAGTAAAAAGAACACACATGTAATGACACTGGGAGATCCATGTGTGGTCTATGAAGAGAACACACATGCAATGACGTTGGTTGTTGTTAGTAAATAGAGCACACATGCATTAACACTGGTGGATCCATAGGTGAATTGTAAAAAGAACACACATGCAGTACCACAGGTGGATCCATAAGCGGTCTCTGAAGAGAGCACACATGCAATGACTCTGGTTGTTGTTAGTAAAAAGAACACACATGCAATGACACTGGTGGATCCATAGGTGGATTGTGAAAAGAGCACACATGCAATGGCACTGGTGGATCCATGTGTGGTCTATGAAGAGAACACACATTTCAATGACTCTGGTTGCTGTTAGTAAAAAGAACACACATGCAATAACACTGGTGGATCCATAGGTGGATTGTGAAAAGAACACACATGCAATGACACTGGTGGATCCATAGGTGGTCTTTGAAGAGCGCACACATTCAATGAATCTGCTTGTTGTTAGTAAAAAGAGCACAGACGCAATGAAACTTGTTGATGCATAGGTAGATTGTAAAAAGAACACACATGCAATGACACTGGAGGATCCATAGGTGGTCTCTGAAGGGAGCACACATGCAATGACTCTGGTGGATCCATGTGTGGTCTCTGAAGAGAACACACATTTCAATGACTCTGGTTGCTGTTAGTAAAAATAACACACATGTAATGACACTGGTGGATCCATGTGTGGTCTATGAAGAGAACACATATGCAATGACTTTGGTTGTTGTTAGTAAAAAGAGCACACATGCATTAACACTAGTGGATCCATAGGTGAATTGTAAAAAGAACACACATGCAGTACCACAGGTGGATCCATAGGCGGTCTCTGAAGAGAGCACACATGCAATGCCTCTGGTTGTTGTTAGTAAAAATAACACACATGCAATGACACTGGTGGATCCATAGGTGGATTGTGAAAAGAGCACAGATGCAATGACACTGGTGGATCCATGTGTGGTCTATGAAGAGAACACACATTTCAATGACTCTGGTTGTTGTTAGTAAAAAGAACACACATGTAATGACACTGGTGGATCCATGTGTGGTCTTTGAAGAGAACACACATTTCAATGACTCTGGTTGCTGTTAGTAAAAAGAACACACATGTAATGACACTGGGAGATCCATGTGTGGTCTATGAAGAGAACACACATGCAATGACGCTGGTTGTTGTTAGTAAATAGAGCACACATGCATTAACACTGGTGGATCCATAGGTGAATTGTAAAAAGAACACACATGCAGTACCACAGGTGGATCCATAAGCGGTCTCTGAAGAGAGCACACATGCAATGACTCTGGTTGTTGTTAGTAAAAAGAACACACATGCAATGACACTGGTGGATCCATAGGTGGATTGTGAAAAGAGCACACATGCAATGGCACTGGTGGATCCATGTGTGGTCTATGAAGAGAACACACATTTCAATGACTCTGGTTGCTGTTAGTAAAAAGAACACACATGCAATAACACTGGTGGATCCATAGGTGGATTGTGAAAAGAACACACATGCAATGACACTGGTGGATCCATAGGTGGTCTTTGAAGAGCGCACACATTCAATGAATCTGCTTGTTGTTAGTAAAAAGAGCACAGACGCAATGACACTTGTTGATGCATAGGTAGATTGTAAAAAGAACACACATGCAATGACACTGGAGGATCCATAGGTGGTCTCTGAAGGGAGCACACATGCAATGACTCTGGTGGATCCATGTGTGGTCTCTGAAGAGAACACACATTTCAATGACTCTGGTTGCTGTTAGTAAAAATAACACACATGTAATGACACTGGTGGATCCATGTGTGGTCTATGAAGAGAACACATATGCAATGACTTTGGTTGTTGTTAGTAAAAAGAGCACACATGCATTAACACTGGTGGATCGATAGGTGAATTGTAAAAAGAACACACATGCAGTACCACAAGTGGATCCATAGGCGGTCTCTGAAGAGAGCACACATGCAATGCCTCTGGTTGTTGTTAGTAAAAATAACACACATGCAATGACACTGGTGGATCCATAGGTGGATTGTGAAAAGAGCACAGATGCAATGACACTGGTGGTTCCATGTGTGGTCTATGAAGAGAACACACATTTCAATGACTCTAGTTGTTGTTAGTAAAAAGAACACACATGCAATGACTCTGGTTGTTGTTAGTAAAAAGAACACACATGCAATGACATTGGTGGATCCATGTGTGGTCTCTGAAAAGAACACACATGCAATGACATTGTGGATCCATATATGGTATGTGAAAAGAACACACATGCAATGATACTGGTAGATCCATAGGTGGATTGTGAAAAGAGCACACATGCAATGACACTAGTGGATCCATATGTGGTATGTGAAAAGAACACATATGAAATGACTCCAGTTGTTGTTAGTAAAAAGAACACACATGCAATGACATTGGTGGATCCATAGGTGGATTGTGAAAAGAGCACACATGCAATGACATTGGTGGATCCATATGTGGTATCTGAAAAGAACACATATGCAATGACTTTAGTTGTTGTTAGTAAAAAGAACACACATGCTATGACATTGGTGGATCCATGTGTGGTCTCTGAAGAGAACACACATTTCAATGACACTGGTGGATCCATATGTGGTATGTGAAAAGAACACACATGCAATGATACTAGTGGATCCATAGGTGGATTGTGAAAAGAGCACACGTGCAATGACACTAGTGGATCTATTAACAAGAGCCATAGGTGGATTGTGAAAAGAGCACACATGCAATGACACTTGTGGATCCATAGGTGGAGTGTGAAAAGAGAACACATGCAATGACAGTAGTGGATCCATATGTGGTATGTGAAAAGAACACACATGTAATGGCTCAAGTTGTTTTTAGTAAAAAGAACACACATGCAATGACACTGGTGGATCCATGTGTGGTCTCTAAAGAGAACACACATTTCAATGACACTGGTGGCCTCCATATGTGGTATGTGAAAAGAACACACATGCAATGACTCTGGTTGTTCTTAGTAAAACGAACACAAATGCACTGACACTGTTGGATCCATATGTGGAGTGTGAAAAGAGCACACATGCAATGACACTGGTGGATCCATATGTGGTATTGGAAAAGAACACACATGCAATGACTCTAGTTGTTGTTAGTAAAAAGAACACACATGCAATGATACTGGTGGATCCATGTGTGTTCTTTGAAGAGAACACACATTTCAATGACTCTGGTGGATCCATAGGTGGATCGTGAAAAGAGCACACATGCAATGACACTAGTGGATCGATATGTGGTATGTGAAAAGAACACACATGCAATGACTCCAGTTGTTGTTAGTAAAAAGAACACACATGCAATGACACTGGTGGATCCATGTGTGGTCTCTGAAGAGAACACACATTTCAGTGACTCTGGTTGTTGTTAGTAAAAAGAACACACATGTGATGACACCGGTGGATCCATATGTGGTATGTGAAAAGAATACACATGCAATGACTCTGGTTGTTGGTAGTAAAAAGAACACACATGCAATGACACTGGTGGATCCATGTGTGGTCTCTGAAAAGAACACACATGCAATGGCACTGGTGGATCCATGTGTGGTCTCTGAAGAGAACACACATGCAATGACCTTGGTTGTTTTTAGTAAAACTAGCACACATGCAAGACACTGGTGGATCCATAGGTGGATTGTGAAAAGAACACACATGCAATGACACTGGTGGATCCATAGGTGGTCTTTGAAGAGCGCAAACATTCAATGAATCTGCTTGTTCTTAGTAAAAAGAGCACAGACGCAATGACACTTGTTGATGCATAGGTAGATTGTAAAAAGAACACAGATGCAATGACACTGGAGGATCCATAGGTGGTCTCTGAAGGGAGCACACATGCAATGACTCTGGTTGTTGTTAGTAAAAAGAACACACATGCAATGACACTGGTGGATCCATGTGTGGTCTCTGAAGAGAACACACATTTCAATGACTCTGGTTGCTGTTAGTAAAAATAACACACATGTAATGACACTGGTGGATCCATGTGTGGTCTATGAAGAGAACACATATGCAATGACTTTGGTTGTTGTTAGTAAAAAGAGCACACATGCATTAACACTAGTGGATCCATAGGTGAATTGTAAAAAGAACACACATGCAGTACCACAGGTGGATCCATAGGCGGTCTCTGAAGAGAGCACACATGCAATGCCTCTGGTTGTTGTTAGTAAAAATAACACACATGCAATAACACTGGTGGATCCATAGGTGGATTGTGAAAAGAGCACAGATGCAATGACACTGGTGGATCCATGTGTGGTCTATGAAGAGAACACAC